>CM069141.1:72997084-73354584 GCA_035221665.1 Okamejei kenojei
CGAAGAGGTAGAATTTATGTAGGTATCATCCCCATGAACGAGTGCTTGACTTATGTACAGTGTGTGCATCCTAACCGGAGACTGGAGTGAAGCACGTGTCAGCTGCACCAGGGCTACAGGTGACGGTTTAAGACACAAGCTGGAATTTTGCTGCATTAAACCCAGGAAGAACACATTTGAGTAACACGTTGTTGTTCACCGTGTCAATCCCATCTGCAGGCTCACTGCCCAGGCTAATAGCACTGTCCTTTTTAAAACTATCAACAGTATTTTTTTAAAGTCATGAAGTGCTGGGTAACTCAGCGGGTCAGGCTGCATCTCTGGAGAACATGGATGGGTGGTGTTTCGGGTCAGTACACTTCTTATAGATGGAGGAGGACAAAAGCTCCCCTTCTACCTCCCTCCCACTCTCCCTGCACCCCCTCTCCCCAACCCCCACTATAATCATTCTGAAGAAAGGTCCCAACCCGAAACATCGTATTTCCATGTTCTCCAGAGATGCTGCCTGACCCACGTGAATTATTTCAGCACGTATTTTTTATTAACCAGCATCAGCAGTTCCTTGAGTCCCAATCGTTTTTAAAACTTCATCTGGAGTTAACTCTTTTAAAATATCATTATTAGCCGGTCGTAGACCAGGGTGAAATCGGTTAATATCAGCTTCATTATTAAGAATGGCAAAAGAAGAGTTTTGGACAGTGCTTTTGCAGGTAATGTATTCCCATGGGTCAATCCCATCTGCAGGCATCATCTGTTGTGTGGGTACGGCCAGTGGCTGCAAACAGTTCAGGAACCCTTTCGTTAGCAGGTCTGTACGTTTTGAAAGCCAGGGCTGATCATGCAGAATCAGCGTGATTTTGTGCAGGGGAAGTCCTGTCGCTCATTTGAATGAGGGAGTTGTGAGGAGGTAAAGAAGATTGATGAGGCAAGGCTGCAGATGTTGCCTGTATGAACTTTACCAAGGTATTGGACAATGCGGGCTGGCTGAATGGATCCAAAATTGGTTTGGTGATGGGAGTCGGGGGAAAGGATGAATGTATGTAGTTTTGATTGGAAGTCGGTGGCATAACACACAGATCAGTGCTGATGTCTCTGTCCTCAAGGAAGGAACTGCAGATGCTGGTGTAAACCAAAGATAGACACAAAAAGCTGGAGTAATATCTATTCTTCTTCTCCAGAGATGCTGTCTGACCCGCTGAGTTACTCCAGCTTTTTGTGTCTATCTTTGATGCCTCTGTTGTTGGGGACCAATATCATTGCGGGAGATTTGTTAGCGCTACTTGGGAAGGTTGAAATTAATCTGGCAGGGGGGTGGGATTCAAAGCGGTAATATGGTAATTGGGCAAGTTGAGTCAAATGCCAATGTTAAAATAAGCAAGTTCAGTAGATAGGACAGGCAGGAACATGACAGGGAGAGAGGAATGTCTGATCAAGTAAACTGCATTTATGTAAATGCTGCAGCAGGGATAGGGACTGGAGTAGGAGGATTGGGGAGAACATCATGGCAGTATTTAAGATTTTCATGGTCGTAAGTGATAGAAACATAGAAAATAGGTGCAGGAGTAGGCCATTCAGCACTTCGAGCCTTCACCGTCATTCAATATGATCATGGCTGATCATCCAACTCTGTATCATGTACCTGACTTCTCTCCATACCCCCGATCCATTTAGCCACAAGGGCCACATCTAACTCACTCTTAAATATAGCCAATGAACTGGCCTCAACTACCTTCTGTGGCAGAGAATTCCACAGATTCACCACTCTCTGTGTGAAAAATGATTTTCTCATCTCGGTCCTAAAAGACTTCCTCCTTATCCTTAAACTGTGACCCCTTGTTCTGGAGTTCCCCAACATCGGGAACAATCTTCCTGCATCTAGCCTGTCCAACTCCTTAAGAATTTTGTAAGTCTCTATAAGATCCCCCCTCAATCTTCTAAATTCCAGCGAGTACAAGCCAAGTCTATCCAGTCTTTCTTCATATGGAAGTCCTGCCATCCCAGGAATTAGTCTGGTGAACCTTCTCTGTACTCCCTCTATGGCAAGAATGTCTTTCCTCAGATTAGGAGACCATCTACTTTCCTGTTGTTTGCTAATCTCTTATGTGGGACCTTGTCGAAAGCCTTCTGAAAGTCCAGATATAACACATCCACAGGTTCTCCCTTTTCCACTCTACTAGTTACATCCTCAAAAAATTCTATAAGATTCGTCAGACATGATTTACCTTTCATAAATCCATGCTGACTTTGTCCAATGATTTCACCACTTTCCAAATGTGCTGCTATCCCATCTTTAATAACTGACGCCAGCATTTTCCCCACTACCGATGTTAGACTAACTGGTCTGTAATTCCCCATTTTCTCTCTCCCTCCCTTTTTAAAAAGTGGGGTTACATTAGCTACTCTCCAATCCTCAGGAACTACTCCAGAATCTAAAGAGTTTTGAAAAATTATCACTAATGCATCCACTATTTCTGGGGCTACTTCCTTAAGTACTCTGGGATGCAGCCTATCTGGCCCTGGGGATTTATCGGCCTTTAATCCATTCAATTTACCTAACACCACTTCCCGGCTAACTTGGATTTCACTCAGTTCCTCCATCTCATTTGACCCCCGATCCCCTGCTATTTCCAACGGATTATTTATGTCTTCCTTAGTGAAGACAGAACCAAAGTAGATATTCAATTGGTCTGCCATGTCCTTGTTCCCCATGATCAATTCACCAGTTTCTGACTGCAAGGGACCTACATTTGTTTTAACTAACCTTTTTCTCTTCACATATCTATAATGACTTTCGCAGTCAGTTTTTATGTTCCCTGCCAGTTTTCTTTCATAATCTATTTTCCCTTTCCTAATTAAGCCCTTTGTCCTCCTCTGCTGGACTGAATTTCTCCCAATCCTCTGGTAGGCTGCTTTTTCTGGCTAATTTGTATGCTTTAGTTTTGATACTATCCCTGATTTCCCTTGTTATCCACGGATGCACTACCTTCCCTGATTTATTCTTTTGCCAAACTGGGATGAACAATTGTTGTAGTTCATCCATGCAGTCTTTAAATACCTTCCATTACATATGCACCGTCAGCCCTTTAAGAATCATTTGCCAGTCTAACTTGGCCAATTCACGTCTCATACCCTCAAAGTTACCTTTCTTTAAGTTCAGAACCCTTGTTTCTGAATTAACAATGCCACTCTCCATCCTAATGAAGAACTCAACCATATTATGGTCACTCTTGCCCAAGGGGCCACTCACAACAAGACTGCTAACTAACCCTTCCTCATTACTCAATACCAAGTCTAGAATAGCCTGTTCTCTCATTGGTTCCTCTACATGTTGGTTTAGAAAACTATCCCGCATACATTCCAAGAAATCCTCTTCATCAGCACCCCTGCCAATTTGATGCACCCAATCTACATGTAGGTTGAAGTCACCCATTATAACAGTTTTACCTTTGTTGCACGCATTTCTAATTTCATGTTTGATGCCATCCCCAACTCCACTACTAGTGTTAGGTGGCCTGTACACAACTCCCACTAGCGTTTTCTGCCCCTTAGTGTTTCGCAGCCCTACCCATATCGATTCCACATCCTCCAAGCTAATGTCCTTCCTTTCTATTGCGTTAATCTCCTCTCTAACCAGCAACGCTACTCCACCTCCTTTTCCTTTCTGTCTATCCCTCCTGAATATTGAATATCCCTGGAAGTTCAGCTCCCAGCCTTGGTCGCCCTGGAGCCATGTCTCCGTGATCCCAACTATATCATATTCATTAATAACTATCATCACATTCAACTCATCCACCTTATTACGAATGCTCCTTGCATTGAGACACAAATCTTCAGGCTTGTTTTTACAACACTCTTACCCCTTATACAATTATGTTGAAAAGTGGCCCTTTTTGATTTTTGCCCTGGATTTTTCTGCCTGCCACTTTTACTTTTCACCTTGCTACTTATTGCTTCTACCCTCATTTTACATCCCTCTGTCTCTCTGCTCATGCTCCCATCCCCCTGCCACGCTGATAGGAGCAGCATTAGGCCATTTGGTCCATCACGTCTACTCCACCATTCAATCATGGCTGATCTATCTTTCCCTCTTAACACCATTCTCCTGCCTTCTCCACCTTACTGCCCATTCTAATCAAAAATCTATCTTTATCTGCTTTAAAATAGTAAGATTAAATGAGAACTTACCAGTTTGAAGTTTGATCATTATTTTATGAGGCGTTACATTGAGGGATTACGTGAAGAAGGCCGTCCCCACGCGTGCGTGTCAATCTTCAAAGCAGCGGTGTGAAGTCACAGAAAACGTTGTTGAACTACCAGATGATCGTTATGTTACGAGAGTAGGGAGCGGAGGGCACGTAATCCCTCAACGTAACTCCTCATAAAATAACAATCAAACTTCAAACTGGTAAGTTCTCATTTAATCTTACTATTTTACTTCGGAGTCACGTGAGTGACTACGTGAAGACTTTGAAGGTCTGTGATTTCATGCCGAGGAACGAGTCCACGCGTCACAGCTGCATCAATTGACCAGGACGAGTGAGAAAATTAATGCATTCAAAACATGACATGTTTAACAATACTAATGCTTTAATAACAAGAAAGAAAATAAACAGTGACCCCTCTCACCCAGGGGGAAACTGTGAAACAGAACTTAAAACAGAATCAGCAAAAATCCCGGATCTGGCGATAGGCTTAATTATAAAACCTCTGGTACGTCCTCTCATTTGACCATCCCGCAGCCGCCAGAATGTGGTCTAGGTGGAGTGGAGTTAAATACGCCCTTCATGAATTTGGTTATTAAAGGGTGGGACCTTACCGTGTTGTTTGCTGACCCCAGCCATAAATAATTGGACAAAGCACTCCGGGCACTGTAACTAAGTTTGTTATCGTGAAAAAGTGATGAAAGAAATTCCAAAACATCCGTGATTTAAGCTGTGTGATATGAAATGTGAGAGCAGGAGCAATACATCTCCCATTTTCTTATGTGAGAGATGTACTGTTTCTTCCTCCAGGCAGCAGTGATGACATCAATGCTACGTTCTGAAAGCCCGAGCCCCAGGAACGGTCTCCTCAGAATCTGCAAACCAACAAATTTATACGGTCATGAAGAGGGTGGCTTTCCCCTGTCACTGGGTGCACCAGCAGATTTCTGCTCTTGGGCACTGCCATAAAAGGATGTATAATTAAGGCTAGAATCAGAGGGAACCAATGCTGAGTAGGCCAATCTGGCACTACCAAAATGCCAGTGGCGGAATCTTGCTGAATTTTTGCCACACATTGAGTAATGAAGCAAAATGGGGGGAAAACATACGCAAATTTACCACCCCAATGTAGCGAGAATGCATCTACCGCTACTGCCCCTGGATCTGGCTCCCTTGACATGTAAATTGGTAACTGATGATTAAGCCTGGCAGCAAACAGATCAATGTCCGGTACACTATAACGAAGGACAATATCATTAAACACTTCGTGATTTAACATCCATTCTTTGTTATCATTGAACTCTTGTGACCTGGTGTCTGCCACTGTTATATCTACCTGGTAAATAGATAGCTGAAACCCAGATGTTTCTCGCAATACACCAGTGCCAGAGGAGATTGTACAACCTATCACAGGATACAGACTTACTGCTACCCATGTGATTAATAGTAAGGTTAAATGAGGACTTACCAGTTTGAAGTTTGATCTTGATTTTATGAGAAGTTACATTGGTGATTACGTGAAGAAGGCCCGCCAGGCCGCATGCGCAGCAAACTTCAAAGCAGCGGTATAAAATCACAAATAAACAACACCGAAGTAAACAGTATGATCAGTGACTCGAGAACTACCAGATTATCTTTTATGAGAGAGGGTTGGGCGTGGTGGGCACGTAATCACCAACGGAACTCCTCATAAAATCAAGATCAAACTTCAAACTGGTAAGTTCTCGTTTAATCTTACTATTTTACTTCGGAGTCACGTGAGTGATTCCGTGAAGAGTTCAAAGCTTTGTGATTTCATGCCGCAGATTACAATCTCGGCATCCCACTGCATTTGATTGACTCGAAAGAGAAATAAATGCATTAGTAATAACATTTTATTCAATGTAATGATAGGGTTTATTTAACAATGTAAACAAACAACAGAACCCCTAAAATGTAGGTGCTTAAAATGTCATTGGCAAACAGCCCTGGATTGACAATTGGCCGATGATAAAATTCTGAAACATCACCTCATTTGTCCATCCGACGACCGCTAAAATTTGGTCGAAGGACACATCCCTCTCTTTGGCCGCCAACATAGCTGCTGCCCTAGTATAATGAGATGTAAACACACTATCTAAATGATATATTGACGTTGATGCTGATCTGGTGGAATGAGACATACAATCGTCAATGTTAATACCTGTGAGATTACATCCTGAAATATATGGATATGACACCAGAGATACTGAAAATAAAATTTCTTTATATGCGGATGATGTATTACTTTATATTACAAAGCCGGAAATTAGTATCCCAAATTTACTAAAATTAATATCTGAATTTGGATTGTTTTCAGGATATAGTATTAATTGGAATAAAAGTGAACTTATGCCAATAATGGTAAATAACTTACATATACTACAACAATTTCTTTTTAAGAAATTGCAAACGAAAAAATCAAACATCTTGGAATTCATGTAACAGAAAGATTTGATTCTTTATTTAAATCCAATTTTCCACTTTTATTGAATAAATTAAATAAGAACATTTTATATTGGAAAACACTACCTATCTCAATGCTAGGTAGAATTAATGCAATAAAAATGATCTTTCACCCGCAATTACTATATCTTTTCCAATTGATTCCGATATATCTTCCTAAAAATTTTTTTAAGAAGGTTGATTCTATAGTCACCAACTTTATCTGGGATTATAAGAGCCATAGAATAAACAAAAAACATTTATGTAAACCAAAAATAAATGGAGGTCTAGCACTACCAAACTTTATGTTTTATTACTGGGCAGTTAATATTAAAAACATGAATTTTTGGTTTGTAGAGACGGATAAACAACCAATCTGGTTAAAAATGGAAAAAGAAGATTGTTCACCTTTTGAAATTAGTTTGATTTTATTCGCCAATATTAAAATAGGTACCAGTTCGAAAACCTATAGTGAAAACCTTATAATAGAAGAAAGTGGAATAAACGTATCTGGGAAACAAAAATAAAGAAAACACTAAAATTGGAATGTATACCACTAGCCCTTACCATTGTAAATAATGTTACATTTAAACCCTCAATGATGGACAAATGTTTTTTACAATGGAAAAACTATGGAATTAATAAGATGGGAGATCTCTACAGGGAAAATTCTTTCCTTTCATTTCAAGAATTACAACAAATTTATGGATTACATTCAAAAAATTACTTTAGATATCTACAAATTAGAGACAATGTAAAAGCAAATACACAGGAAATTAGAAATAGAAAGACAAAAATTATAGATGAATGCCTAAATAATGACAGAAATATATAGGCAATCATGGGAAAACAAATTAGGTCAAATCATTAGACCTGAAATATGGGATGAAAGTCTACAACATATACACCACTGCTCGTTAAATGCTAGACACTCTTATACGATTTAAAATATTACATAGACTACATTATTCAAAATCTAAACTACATAGTATTTATTCAAATGTATCTGCCATATGTGATAAATGTCAACACTTAGAAGCTAACTTAATGCACTCATTTACAAATTGTGTAAAAATTACTAAATTTTGGACAGATATTTAAGATAATTTTGAATGGTGTTAATATGAATCTGATCCCTGACTCAAAGTTAATAAAATTGGGAATATTAGAAAGATCAATTAATAACAACAAATCAAATAATTTTAATTGATTATAATTTAATAATTGGGAAAAAAATAATATTGAAATTCTGGAAAGGTCCACAATCAAAATGTGGATTACGGGAATGTCGGAGACACTTCATCTGGAAAGATTAAGGCTTGTCCTATTGGACAAGTTGGATCTTTTCAGAGGAATATGGTCTCCATTGATTGAATATCTAAAGGGTCAAAATGGCTCGTACGAGAGCCTGACTGAAGCCTGAATAATGGAATAGATGAAGAATCACGTATAACAAATCATGGATATATCTCCAATGATGGATAACTTTTTTAATACTCCATTCATTATTTTTGATTTCCTACTCTTACTTTATTTTTCTCTATCATTTCTTACCATATAATATAACCATATAACAATTACAGCACGGAGACAGGCCCTCTCGGCCCTTCCAGTCCGTGCCGACCATTTGTTTTCCCCTAGTCCCATCTACCTGCACTCAGACCATACCCATCCATTCCCTTCACGTCCATATACCTATCCACTTTACTTTTAAATGTTAAAATCGATCCTGCCTCCACCACCTCTGCTGGAAGCTCATTCCACACAGCCACCACCCTCTGAGTAAAGAAGTTCCCCCTCACGTTACCCCTAAACTTCTGTCCCTTAATTCTCATGTCATGCCCTCTTGTTTGAATCTTCCCTACCCTCAATGGGAAAAGCTTATCCACGTCAACTCTGTCTATCCCTTTCATAATTTTAAAGACCTCAATCAAGTCCCCCCTTAACCTTCTGCGCTCCAAAGAATAAGACCTAAAAAAGCCTGCAAAAAAAAGTATAGAAATATATAAGACATAATTGTTAATATTAATAAAATTACGAATGTATGTGAGAAGTATATTCTATTAATATGTACTTACGTTTAATAAAAATATTTAACAAAAAGAAAATACCTGTTGCAGCCACCTTGAAATAGTCTGAACTGACCTTCTCGTGTAATTGTTTATTAACTAATACACAGTGTTGAATCCATACTTCTAAGGATTCTGGTGGCCTTGATAACATAAAATGAGACCGTGGGATATTCAAAATGATCTTAAAAATCATGCCAGCCCTGGTCTGCTTTGCTAGTGTAGACCAGAATGTAAAATGTAATGGCATGAACAGCCAATTCCATCCTGTCCAGCCACAGCGTTTGCAATGTTTTGCCGTCGTTGTGCTGATATTAGAATCGTGACTATGGATGTGGCTGGAACCCCTTGGTGAAGTAATGTTTACACATTTACAATAACCAACTGCATTCTTGTGATGTAAGTACTTGTATCAAGATCTTTTTAACAACTTGATATTCAGGTAGGACCCGACAATGTAGTTCCCTTATGTTACAGCTGTAATTTCTCTATAACTGAACTATTGGCAATATCACTTAAAATGAACCGGAAATGTCAGTAATTTGTATCGTATCAAATGTATCATTAATATTTAACAAACATTTCTGATCCCCTCAATGGAGATGTACTGCTTTTTTAGATGCTATCCATGCATACTGCAGTGAACACCCTCATGGCTAAATGTGGCAACCTGAGGCATAAGTCAATCCATTGAAATGTGTAAGTCAATAATCGTTTTACTGTGCAAAGACAGTCTCCTGAACCACAGTTTAAAACAACAAGTTCTTGCTTTTTGGCATAACTGTATACCGTTGTGCCATAATGCCTGATGAAGCAGGCAACATGGACGCTTGACCAGTCCGATAGTATGAATCCAAACGAGGTCTTGCTGACTGTTTTAAGACCCAGCTAATGAGGAAGACATAAAGTCCATTCCTCCTATTGAAGCGAGAATGTATTTCTCCACACTGTTGTGTCACATATTTTTGCAACAGTGAAACATGCAAAACATGACGAACATTTGATGAAGTATTGAATCATGCTTTCATCATACTTTGAGATCCAACACTTATTCTGTGTTATCATCAATCTAAACTGGACGATACACCAGTGGCAAGGAGATTAATTACAGGATATTCTTTCTAATTACCATGAGACTAACATGTGTCACCATTGTAGAGTAGCAACTTAAATTTGTGCATGAAGAATATGTATATTCACTCAAAACCTTACTCAATGGTGCATTTAGTGTATATATTTAGTTGATACTAACAACTGAAGAATTGGTAACTCATGCAATTTCCACTACCTATGAGTAGGTGATGGTATTTGGAACTTCTCATCTTAGAGTTCTAAACATCAGTTCATAATAACTGAATTAAATCGACCACACTACTGTAGCAAGTTTCAAGTTCAAGTTCAATGAGTTATTGTCATGTTCAGCAATGCTGAATACTGTTACTTCATCATTGTGGCTGAAGTAGCCTCAGCTGACAATAGCACAAGGTTGTTAGCAACAATCTAATATCAAAATCTTACACAATATCAGTTCCTTGATTTTCTCAGCTGCAACACAGCTGCTATATTGTCAATTACTCTTACTCAGTTTTGTAACAGATTGCTATAACCCCAATATCTGGCCACAAGGCGGAGACAAGACTAATAATAATTAAAGGTAAATCCCAATGACCAACAAACAGTTTATCCCATACTGCAAAGCTTTACTGTTATAGTACAGTTATATTGTCTTTGATAACCTTTGTAATGGGATTTGTATAACATGTATCTCTTACCTTATGAATCTGTTGAAGTCAGGAATAAGTTTTTACATTTGGAAAGTTCATATGCCCGATACTCTCCATTCTTCATAATAACATGCCAATCCTGCTTTATTGCATGGGTGGTTTGCATGAGAACTTCTGCCCAATTTCCAAACCCTGGCCATAATCCAACTTACTTGGAATGCTCCGGCTGTGCCTCAACCAAATATTTTTACCCTTTGTGTGTTTGTATAAACAAATGTAAATATTACAACGTGTGAATGGTGCACTACCCAATTTTTGGAAGTGCTAGACCCATTTAGTTGAGCATGATTGGAAGGTGCATGGAATTTCTGAGCTATTATGCTGCCCCCAGCTCCAGTGAACCGCTACTGCCGATGAGCACCTGGGGTGCGTTCTGAACGATGACTTTTGCCCGTTGTTGGCCGAATTAATTCATCTGCCAGGCTTCTTCCCCTGTAGAATAGACCTACCTGAATAACCGATTCAGCGGCTGGCTCTCACATCCCCCTGTTGGCGTTGTTCACTGCCGGCACATATGTACTTGAGTCTGTTCTATTGACGTCTTTAGAGCCCTGAGTCATCTTGACCTTTTGCTCTTCCCTTCTCAGAGAGGGTGATTCGTAGGTAACTCTAACAGGTGCTGCCGCAGGCCGTAGGATACAAATACTGATACAAACCCATTGGCCTTAACCCAATAGAATATTTTACTGGGATGGCAACTTTGTCAGGAAAGGTACCTCTGACACGTGCCCTTCATCCCTTTGGGTATGCCCCACGGCCATACCCTGAGACTCAGTGTCAGCAGGATACTGACCCATCTAGGTCTCTGTCTCCGAGAGGGAGACCTTTGCAGCACTGTATACAACAGTTGCTGTATTAAGGATAGTCGTTTCCATGCACTATCCAGCCCCGGTGAGGAATTCATCCCCCGACTCCATGGGCCTTGCTCTCTAGCCCCGGTGGAGAATCATCTCCCGACTCCGTGGGCGAGCAGATATGTGTGAATTTGAGCAACCCTGTCCCAAGCATTGCTGGCGCCGCCTTTTATTAAGGCCGGTGCTTTCTTACATGAACAGCCCTGCATCAGGCGCTGTTGGCACGGCTCTCCCGTAGGCCGGCACTTCACACATGAAGCAGCCCTGTCAGGCACTGCTGGCACGGCTCTCCCATAGGCCGGTAATGTCACAAATGAAGCAGCCCTGTATCAGTTGCTGCTGGCATGGCTCTCCCGTAGGCTGGCACTTTCATATATGAAGCAGCCCTGTCAGGCGCTACTGGCGCGGTCTGTCCCATAGGCCTGTACATTTTACACATCAAGCAGCCATGTCAGGCGTTGCTGGTGCGGCCTGTCCCATAGGCCCGCACATTTTACACATGAAGCAGCCCTGTCAGGCGCTGCTGGCGCGGCCTGTCCCATAGGCCCGCGCTATTGCTGTGTAAGCTCACTCAATCAACATTTAATGTTTTGCTTTACCTGTGAAGGGTAAAAATAAATCATAGCAACCTGTGTTCAAACAATTATAACATTGTCAGAACATATAAAAATAACTTTTTACTTTGCCTTTAGCTTTTACTTAAAGAAAAAACACTATAAAATACATACTTGTTATTATAAGGAGAAACCCTTTATAGCCCGACTCACCTGAGGCCAAATAGGGCTGAATAAGTCCCAGTACTTTCTTGACTGGGGACCAACGTCTGTGAGCCACTGACCCCACTGTCAGTGGCTCCAGCGTTGCTTCCTTGCCGTTCCAACGGCATCCCACAGGCTGGGAGCCGCTGACCCCTCTGTCAGCCACTCTGTTTAACTTCCTTGCCGTTCCCACGGCATCCCCGCAGGCTGGGGAGCTGCTAACCCCCCTGTCAGCGACTCTGCTAAAATTCCTTGCCGTTTTTCGGCATTCCTGCAGGCTGGGGAGCGGCTGACCCCCTGTCAGCGACTCAGCTTAAATTTTCTGCTGTTTTTACGGCATCCCTGCAGGCTGGGGAGCCGCTAACTGCAGTGTTAGCAGCTCCTTATCTCGCAACCCGATCAATTTTGCCGGTTTATCCGCATTTGCGGTGGGACTGCAATTTCCCCACAGTCCATAACCGGCAACTTGTCGGGCTGCGAAACCGGCAGGAAAAACCTCTGTAAAAAGAGGCTCCTGCCTAAAAACCCCTGGTAAGTAAAAAACAAACTTATCTTTTAAGTTTAACTTACCACCGGCAGGAGCTGTTTGCGCCAATGCGGCTGATGTAATGCTGCGCATGCGGCCTGGCGGGCCTTCTTCACGGAATCACTCACATGACTCTGAAGTAAAATGTACACTACTGCAGTAGTGTTGTCAATCTGAAGTCGGACATGCACATGATGCCTGTTGGTATAAAAAGCCTTTAACCCATAGAGTGCTCCCAACAACTCTAAATAGTTAATACCGTGTGATTGAAGCATGGATGCTTCCTGCAGATCCCATCTGCCACCGCAGCTCGAGATGGTATCGGTAGCACCCCATCCTAGTGTACTGGCATCAGTCTGCAGGATAAAATGGTACTAGAGCAGCACTGAATATTGGCAATCCACCAAATGTAACTCAGCCAGAGCCTCAGCTGATAGCTGCATGTGTCTTTCGAAATGACCTCTCTGAAGCTTAAGTGCCTGCTCCTTTGCACGCTGTAAATTTTGGTAGTGCAAAGGCCCGAATTGAGCAGCTGAGAACGCTGCCACTAATTTTCCAATTACCCGAGCCACATGTCTAATAGAACGGTGTTTATCAACAATGAGTTTCCTGCAGGCTTCAATTAACTCTAATTGCTTGCCCCGAGGCAGAGTCACTGACATGTGTACTGAGTTAATGGTGAATCCCAAATAGTCAATTATCGTAGATGGCACCAATTTAGACTTAACTGGATGGATTATGAAACCTATCTTTTCGAAAACGAGTTTTGTAGCTGACACAGATAATTCAGCTAATTCGAAAGTCTTCCCAATGACTAAAATGTCGTCCAAATATACCATGACAATATGATTCTGTGCTCTGAGTAACCCCAGGACTGGTTTTAGCAATTTTGTGAATAGTCTGGAAGCTGAGGTTAATCCATTAGGCAATGCTTTAAACTGCCACAACTGATCCATCCAGTTAAACTTCAAAAATCTCATGTGCTGTTCATGAATGGCCACTGAATAGTAAGCATCTTTGAGGTCAATGCTTGCCATATAACATCCCTTGGAAAGCAATTGTCTAGCAGTGACAAATGTTTCCATTTTGAAATGTTTATACTGCACAAAGGTGTTAAGCTCTATCAAATCTAGGATAATTCTACATCCTCCATCCTTCTTTTGCCTAGTAAAGATATTGGTCAAAAACTGATAAGACTCACGCCTCGTCCTCTCAATTACCCCTTTTTTGAACAAAGAGTCAAGTTCTCTTTGTGCACTAGTACACTCCTGTTGTGAAAACACAAAAGTACGACCAGGTGTATGCTGAGTGGGTGGAGGCAAGTCAGAAATGAACTCAATTTGGAAACCTTGAATACTATGCAGTGTAAACGGTTAGATGTTATCCACTGCCATTCATGTAAGAAAAATTGCAATCTCCCCCCAACTCGTAATCTATCCATTGCAGTCTCACTTACCTTAGATTTTACCAGCGGTAAGGTCGCTGCTTCTGCCCCAGAGCTCTGAGGGGTAGGGCTGCTGGAGAGCGTTGCATCTTGAACGTGGTCCGGCTTGGGCCCTGCCCTAAAAATAGGCCTCTGTGTTTGTTGCTCAGCACCACGTCCGACATAGCCAGCGAACCGATTGGTATGCAGAGGAGGGTAGGGGTACAGTCTCCGGAAAAATGATAACTTCGGAGGCACCTTCATGAGGCCAACAGTCTTTGACTCTTCATCGAGTTCTTTAACCTATTTGGTCAGGTCTTCTCCGAACAGGAGGTTTGGGGTTGTATATTCCCCGGCTTACATAGCTCAGCAAATTTAGGAATTATAGCAGGACGGATGGCATTCTTTCTAATGCAATTGATTTCAAAATGTGCATTGCACATTAATGCCATTGCGTCCAGCTGTGTATCTGAGAGAGGCCCCCCCTCCACTGACCTAGCAAATGCCGTGATGCCCGAGGCGAGTAGCTGGAGTACTTTTTGGAGTTTAACCTCTTGGGCTCGGACGCCCCCTCCAATGTGCCCCCAAATGGATTGGCTAACAATGGGGACACTCAGTGAGGCACAGTTTAGTGGAGTGTTATACCTGGCAGTGGTTTCTTCCATCGTTTGTTCTTGCAGTGGATGGGAAGCCATGTCATTAATGTTCACAGCGAGCTCTTCATCCAATGGCTCACCGCTTAGGGCTGGGACCGCAAATTTGGATGCAATGGACAGTACACCCGATGGTCCCTGTAGCCCAACTGTGCCTCCATACGCTGGGTCAGCATAGCACTGACCTCGTACGCTCCGGTCATCTGACAGGGAGATATTATGCAGCCCTGACACAGGTGCTGCTGCCTCGGGTTCCATATACCCCCCAGGCTCCGATAGCTCCATCCGTTGGAGCATATAGTGCTGGAGTAACCTCTCCACAAGGCTCTCCAGATGGGCCAGCCTGCCGGTAACACTGCCCTTAGAAGGAGGGGATTTTTCCACCTCCTGGCCTGACTCCTCTGAGTCCAGGGCCCTCACAGACTTTTTTGTGGCTTTTCTCCCCCGTGGAGGAGCCAAGGTGCTTTCTGGCAGCACCAAGTCTGTAGCCGCTGGCTGCGCTGCCTGCGGCCCTGGA
Organism: Okamejei kenojei; assembly: GCA_035221665.1. Taxonomy (NCBI): domain Eukaryota; kingdom Metazoa; phylum Chordata; class Chondrichthyes; order Rajiformes; family Rajidae; genus Okamejei; species Okamejei kenojei. The sequence goes on from CM069141.1 coordinate 73,012,334, forward strand.
GGCGAATTCAGCGGTCACACGCTGCCCGCAGGCCCGTGGTCTTCCGCTGCCGGTTTGGTCACGGCTCGCCTCTCAGACATATCTCCCACAATCCAAAGCTGAAAATACGGTAAAACGAAACACACTCCGGACCAGGAGCAACGACTTCAGCAAAGTTTTTTAAAAATACTTACCTGAGTCTTATAAACTTACCCGCTGGAAGGAGGGACGCGCCCGCCAGCTAGTCGTTGCGCAATGCGTCAGACGTAATGACGCGCATGCATGGGGATGGTCTTCTTCACGTAGTCACGCACGTGACTCCGAAGTAAAATAACCATTGATGGCCTCCACAGCGTTCTGTGGCAATGAATTCCACACATTCACCACCCCCTGACTAAAGAAATTCCTCCTCATCTCCTTCCTAAATGAACATCCTTTTATTCTAAGGCTGAGCCCTCTGGTCCTAGATTCTCCCACTGGTGGAAATCTCCACTCTATCCAGGCCTTTCACTATTCCTGGGGGATTACCAGTATGACTATAAGAGTGGAACTAAGATATAGGAAGGTGGTGATAATTTTGATGGGATTGTATTATAGCTCCTGCCCCCCCCCCCACCCCCGACCGCCAATAGTCAGTTGGACATATGTGTGGGGAGATCGCAGATAGCTGCAAAGATAACACGGTTGAGAAAGATAATTTCAGCTGCTCCCATTTGACAAATATGATGGAAGTTGACATTACCTACCATTGCAAAGGGGTTAGAGTATGCAGCATTTGTTAAATGTGTCCAAGAAAGTTTTTTTCAAACAGTATGTATATTCTATTAGAGAGAGAGTAACTCTGCACCTCTTATTAGGAAATGAGGCTGGAGAAGTGATGGACCAGTGACCATAATTCTATCAATTTTAAAATAGTTATAGAAATAAATAGGACTGGTCTATAATTAAAATCCTAAATTGGGTAGGCAGGTTTTGAAGGCATTAGACAAGAATTTGCGACGAATGATTGGAAGAGGCTGTAACAGGTAAAAGGACACCTGGTAAGTGAGAGGCTTTTACAACTGAGGTGGGGAGAATTCGGGGACAGCATGTTCTTGTTAGAGTGATCGATAAAGATGGCAAGATTACAGAGCTCTAGTTTACTGGGTATATTGAGGCGCTAGTCAGGAAAAAGAAGGTCTAGTCAGCTGGGAGTAAGCGAACCATGGAGCAGTTTAAGAGAAGTAGGAAACATTGGAAATCAGCAGGGCAAAAATAGTATATGAGATAGTTTTGGCAGATTGGTTTGTTTTATTATTATCATTATGTGCGCTGATGTACAGTGAAAATCTTTGTTTTGTGTCAAATCGTTGTTGGTTCTGACTGTCTACCCTATAAATGCCTCCCATAAGTTTATATACTTCTATCAGGTCTCTCCTCAACTTCTGACATTCCAGAGAAAACAATGTAAGTGTGTCCAACCTCTGCTTATAGCTAATACCCCCTGATCCAGACAGCATTCTGGTAAACCTCTTGTGCGTCCCCTTCAAAACATCCGCATCCTGCCTGTAATGGGGTAATCAGAACTTCATGGGTGCAGTCTAATGTAGCCTAATCAAAGTATAATAGAGCTGCATTATGACTTCCTGACTCTTCTATTCAATGAATGAATGAATGAATGAATGAATGAATGACATGTTATTGGCCAAGTATGTATACATACAAGGAATTTGCCTTGGTGCATTGCTCACAAAAGGATAAAAACATGAGTGATACAATGGCCCCCTCATTGACGGCAAGCATACCATGCTCCTTCTTTACCTCTCTATCTACTTGTGTTGCTGCTTTAAGAGAGATATGGAATTGGATCCCAAGATCCCTCAGTACATCAATGCTGTTAAGGATTTTGCCAATAAATTTATACTTTCCCCTTACATTCGACCTCGCAAAGTGCCACACCTCACAAAGACAAAACCTGCCTTTGCAGGGAAGATGCATCGGCAACAAGTCATTTGGCAAAGACTAAGCTCACCAGCAATCTCTCCTCTGTCAGTTTCCTTTCACAAACTACCGACCAATTAGGCAGCTATGTCTGGGATGTCCAGTTCGGTTAGGGTGCAGTCATCTTAGGGAGGACGAGGACTGGTGTTCAGGAAGAGGTTTCCTGCCCAGGGCAACCATAGTCCAGGAACATAACCATGCCCCAATGTAGCTGGTGCAGGTGTTCAGCTCAAGGGGATTCATTCATTCAAATGGGATTGGTTTGGTGGGTGCGTTAATGCAATGGATGGATGATCACTAACAACAGGTTAAATGTACAGGTGGACTGGAACTCATTTAGAAGTTGAATGATTGGGCCACATAGTAGAAAGGAGCATGACGGGAGATGGAGTAGAAGTCGGCAGAGACACTGTACATGAGAAGGGCAGACATTTACTTGTATATTGTTGGAAATGGGGAGGGCAGCTGGGGCCTTGTGAGTACATTTGCTTGTGAGGCGGGAAAGTGCTAAACTGGAGGGTGCAGGCAAGAGGTGCTGTGAGGTGTTTGTGTTGCCAATGCTACAGGAGATGACGGACATTGTGAGGGCCATCTACAACATGATGGGGAAGTGCACTTATCCCGTGCTCAAGGAAGACGCTCCAAGGCATCATGTGGACACCTTCTTTCAGGTAAGACCTCATTCAGGCATCTTTGCAGGGAAACTCCTTACTTTCAGGAGGGGCACGAGATCTGCCATGATTTTGTTTAGGTTTATAGATATAGTGTGGAAAGAGCCCCTAAGGTTCACTGAGCCTGCGTCGACCAGCAATCACCCTGGAACTAGTTCTATCCTACACTCTAAGGGCAATTTTACAGAACCCAATTAATCTACAAACCTGTATATCTTTGGAATATGGGAGGAAACTGGATCACCCAGTGAAAATCCATGTGATCACAGGGAGAAGGTATACGTTCCATACAGACAGCACCTGTAGTCAGGATCGAACTTGGGTCTACAAGGCAGTGACTCTACCACTGAGCCACCGTGCGTCAGTGGATTGTGGGAGGGGAGGGGGGGGGGTTTGATGCTTTACCCTGGGCGCTGGGTATAGTGGTCTTGGATTCATTTAGTAGCTGCGATGCGCAGGATGATGTGGCATGGCCCCTTAGAGTCTTTAGACTTCAGAGAAACAGTGTGGAAACAGGCCCTTCGGCCCACCGAGGCCTTGCAGACCAGCAATCACATTATATCCTACACTGTAGGGACAATTTACAATTTTATGGAAGTCAATTAACCTACAAATCTATACATGGGAGGAAACCAGAGCACCCAGAGAAAACCCATGCAATCACCGTTCAGACAGCACCCGTAGTCAGGATCAAACCCGGGTCTCTGGCGCTGTGAGGCAGCAACTCTACCCCTGCGTCATTGTGCCACCATGAAATCATACAGCATGGAAACAGCCCCGTTGGCCCAACTCGTATATGCCAACCATCTGAGCTAGTCCCAGTTGCCCACATTTGGCCCAGATCCTTCCATGGGCCAAAACCTAGCCACGTATCTGTTTAAAATGTTTTTTAAATGCCGTTTTGGTACCTGTCTCAACTACCTCGTCAGGCAGCTCATTCCACATACTCATCATCTTCAGAGTGAAAATGTTGGTCCTCAGGTTTCTATTAAATCATGCCCCTCTCTCCATGAACATATCCTTTGGTTCTGGGTAAAGTACACTGTGACCCTATCTATTCTGCTCATGATTTTATACATCACTCACCCCTCATCCTCCTGCACTCCAAGGAAGAAAGTCCTAGCCTGACCAACCTTTCCCTGTGCCTCAGGCCCTCGAGTCCTGGCAACATCCTTGTAAATCTTCTCTGCATTCTTTACAACTCAATGACCTCCCTCTTGTAGCAGGGTGGCCAAAACTCAACACAATACATGAAAGGCGGCCTCACCAACATCTTGTACAACTGTAACCTAACCTACACTCAGTAATAGACACAAAATGCTGCAGTAACTCAGTGGGACAGGCAGCATCTCTGGAGAGAAGGAATGGGTGACATTTTGGTTCGAGGCCCTTCTTCAGACTGTACTCTGTACTCAATACCCCGACTGATGAAGACCAATGTACCAAAAGCCCATTATACCAAACTTTCTACCGATGATGCCACTTTCAGGGAACTATGTACCTGTATGCATAGATCCATCTATTCTACAAAACACCCCAGGACTAACCATTCACTTTGAAAGTCCATCTTGGTATAACTTCCCAAAATCCTACACCTCACACTTACCTGCATTGAACTCTTTTAGCCATTCCCAGCTGATCAAGATGCTGTTGTCATTGTTGATAATCATCTTCACTGTCTAAGATACCACCAACTTTTGTGTCATCTACATACTAATGCCCCTGTCCCACTTAGGAAATCTGAACGGAAACCTCTGGAGACTTTGTGCCCCACCCAAGGTTTCCGTGCGGTTCCTGGAGGTTTTTGTCAGTCTCCCTAATGGTCGAAAGTGGTTTCCGTTTTAAAATCGGTAATTTTTTAGTCAAAGCCAGTTGCGTTGCTAGTTGAAGGTGGTTGCCGGAGGACAAAAACCTCCAGGAACTGCACGGAAACCTTGGGGTGCAAAGTCTCCAGAGGTTTCCGTTTAGGTTTCCTAAGTGGGACAGGGGCATTACTTAATATGCCTTGTACATTCTCATCCAAATCGATGATATAAACCACAAACAGCAATGGGCCCAGCATAGATCCCTGACGCACACCACCAGTCACAGGCTTCCAGTCCGATAAACAACCTTCCACCACCATTCTTTGCTTCCTTCCATGAAGCCAGTGTTACATCCAGTTAGCTAGCTCTCCCTGGATCTCATGCTCCTGACCTTCTAGAGCAGCCTAACATGTGGAAGGCTTTGCTGAAGTCCATATAGATAAGGTCTACAGCCTTGCCTCGTCAACCTTTTTAGTTACTTTTTCGAAAAACTCAATCATGACTCTCCCATGTACAAAACCAGGCTGCCACAAATCATCTCCTGTCTATCCAAATGTATATATGTCTTATCCCTCGGAACCCTATCAACCTACCAGTAACCTACCTACTAGAGATAGACACAAAAGGCTGGTGTAACTCAGCGGGTCAGACAGCATCTCTGGAGAAAAGGATAAAAGGGTTCCTTCTCTCCAGAGATGCTGCCTGTCCCGCTGAGTTACACCAGCTTTTTGTGTCTATCTTTGGTTTAAACCCGCACCTGCAGTTCCTTCCTGCACATTCTGCCTAGTAGAGATGTTATAGAGTCACTTGTCGCACAATATTAGCCACCCTCCGTTCATCCAGCACCTCAACTGCATCTAATGATGATTGATGTATCGAAGCCAGCACTCCCACAATCTTTTGGCCCATCACAGTCCCTTCATCTCCACCAATGGAACTCATTCTAATATTACACAGCAGAAAGCACCAGTCTGCAGCAGGCTGCTCACTGGCCATGAGGCAGCCCAGGACCTACAAAGGCTATGAGTGCACCAAGCGGCTTCTCTTGGCTAGCAACATTGATATCACTTGCACTGCAGCTTCTGCAGGCGGCTGATTTTTCAAGGGCTTCACCCTCAGACGTCTCTCTCATGAGCAGTACAGTCACAGAATGGCTGCATTGATCCATCCACAGGAGAACCCATTGCCGAGTAGCCCTGAAGCCACGAGGAGTGGAATTAGCCAAACGTCTGCAGGAAAGTTGTGGATAATCTCGGCATTGTTCACTGGGATAGTGAAAACCACCAATAAACTGTTGTGAGTATGTACCTGCCTAGCAAAGTGTCTGGTCCTGGGTGTAGTCGTTACAAGGGAAGGATCCATTCCCTTGGAACAGGTGTAGTATTGTGTGGTGATACTCTGGTGGGGACTGAGGATTGATTAACAGATATAACATTGAGATTGGGAATAAACAGGTCACACTCAAATTGGCCAGTTGGATCCATAGAGAAACAGTGCTGGAACCCCAGCAGTTCGCAATCTATATAAATGATTTGGATGAGGGGATGAAGTGTAAATATAATAACATTTGATCATTCACATGAGCTGTGTGCTCCAGATTGACACCATTGGTGAACAGCACTCCCTTTGGAAAATGGCCTGGACTGTGCATTGAAGGTCCAGGATAGTTCAACATTTTCATCTGATGATTGCGAGTGGGTTGAAGATCATGCACCTTTGACCCTCGACCTCGGAGTGATGGTCTAATGAAATCTAATACCTTTACCTTCACAGAAAATGGACAAAAACAAAGATGGTGTCGTGACTCTGGATGAGTTTATAGAATCCTGCCTTATGGTAAGTGCCTTGACACGGCAAGCACATTCCACATCGCTGATCTCAGTTACCGAGGCGATTAAAGGCCAGGTGTCCTCAGGCAAAGCACGGATATCAGATTGGAAGAACATTCCTTATTCCACAGATAGACACATAAAGCTGGAGTAACTCAACAGGACAGGCAGAATCTCTGGAGAGAAGCAATGGGTGATGTTTCGGGTCAAGACTCTTCTTCAGACTGTCAGGGGAGATGGAGTCTAGAGATATAGACGGGTAAGGTGTGAAAACAACAGATCAAAGGAAATGTTAGCTATGGGCAAGTAGGCTGTGATACGAGCATCAACAATGTGTCTAGATATCCATTTTCGTGACCCATGTCACGGAACTACATGAACATTTCCCCAGATTTAGATAAAATATAATTGAGAAGGATGTCATAACTCATCAGTGCCAAAGGTTTTACATTAATTAATTAAACTAATTATAAAATGAGATCGGGAAAGTAAGCGCCATCTAGTGGCCCATATTACACCAGTGTGCAGAGTGGGGGTCACGGCCATAGTGGGACTGGGGCAATGCCAGGCTGGGGGACAGTCCTGCAAGGCATCTTCCAGTCGCTTTAATAGGAAATTTAATGAGGCTGCAGTAGAGATCCCAGGTTTTAAGGTCTCATGAACCTGCCTAATTAAAGGGTCAGGACAGATCCTCTGGGTTCCCCCGTTTACTGAACCCCACTGACTGCCGTAGTGGGGAGTGTGGGGGTACCAGCCATAGTGGGACAGGGGCAGGGGCAGGGCCAGGCTGGGTGACAGACCTGTAATAGACCCGTCTTATTTCTGATGTAAATGTCACATCCTGACCAAGCATCGAATGCTCTGATGTTTAATCGATGAGTATTCATTTTAAGCTACAATGAGCCTATATTTATGTTAGAGACTGGTGCCTTTGCAAATGAGGGCTATTACCTTTAACCTAAAATAACCCTAAAAGCGTTGCATTGTTTGAGTATCTGTAGTTTGTGTGTGTGTGTCTGTGTATACTTGTCAAACGTGTATCTGTGGATGTGTGGATGTAAGTGTGTATGTATGTGTGAATGGATGGATGTGTGCATGTATGTGTGGATGTATGTGTGTGCATGGATGTGTACATGAATGTCTGCATGCGTGTGGATGTGTGGATGTATGTGTGCATGTATGTGTGTGTATGCATGGAAGTGTGCGTACGGATGGGTGTGTGGATGTGTGTACGTATGTATGTATGTATGTATAGATGGGTATGTGGACTGTCGCACTGTCATTCACCAGCACCCCATTATCAATTCACTCATTGTATAAATAATTTGACCAAATAGTGAAAAGATCGACATTAAAATAAAACTTTATATAATCATTTATTTCCCAAATTTATTTGTTTACATTACATCTGATCTTCATCTGAATATTCTTCATCAGATTCCAAGTCTTTTGATAAGTCCATTGATAAGTTAGTTCAAGTTCAAGTAGAGGGTCAGGCAGAGGCTACAAAAAAAAACATCTCATAGTCATTAAATCTGCATGGACTTCAATTAATAAAATTTCAGCCTCTTCTTAATGTTAATGAGAATAACACTGTTACTAACATAGATAAATTAGTTCAAGTTCAAGTTCACATACACCAATTCATGATCCAAACACACTCCGCGTTCGCAGATCGGCCGCTTCTTAATTGAGACTAGTCACAGGCCTCCAATCTGAAAAACAACCCTCCACAACCACCCTCTGTCCTTCTACCATGCCAATTTTGTATCCAATTGGATATCTCATCCTGGATCGCATGTAATCTGGCATGCGGGATCTTGTCAAAGGCCTTGCTAAACTACAAAGAATGTTTGTACCAGGTACCAAGCATGCTGTCTATCCCTAAAAAAAGACATAAAGTGCTGGAGTAACTCAGCAGGACTATCCCTAATTAGTTCTTGACTTTCCAAAAACAGGTCGAACCTATCTCTTAGAATCCACTCCAGTAATTTTCCGAGCATTGTTATTAGGCTCAGGGGCTGGTAATTCCTTGGCTAGTCCTTGCAGCACCTTAAATAAAGTCACAACATTTGACGCCTTCCAGTCTTCCGGTACCTCACATATGGATAAACGACACAAATTTCTCAACCTCCTTGTTCATCTCCATGGTAAATACAGATGGCAATATTAATTTCACTCCACACTCATTTTCTGTTAAACATCTCCCTCGCACTTTCTGTTAAACATCTCCCTCTCTAGTACATGACATTTCCCCCCTTCGGAAAATATTTTGACTGTCAACCCTAACCCTGCCTCTCATCTCTATAATTATAAACCTCTGATCTTGGATGTGTGTGTGTGTGTATAATCACACCTTCTCGATAAAAATGACACCCTAATGGTAAACTTTTTACATATTCCGGCAGAGATTTATCCCGTGGAGTCCAAAATCACCTTATCTGAAAATGTCATGCATTATTTCTCGAGTTATTAATCAAAATGTTCAAGAATTTGAAATAACTTTGAAAATAAAACGGACTGTTTTCTCTGATGACATCACAATGGCTCTGCTCCACGCTGTGTTCCACGCGCTGCGAGTGACGTCAACCCCCCCGACCACTCTCTCTTCCCCACCCCCCCCCCCCCCATGGTTATTCAAAAGACGAGCAAGTCGGGCCCTGTATTCGAGCTCCCACGAGATCCCCTGAACTCCCGCGAGCTCCCCGGCTCATCTTTCTAGAAAATCCCCAACGGTCGTTCTCTAATGAACGATGCTTCTGTAGACTTCCACATCTTAAAGATAAGAGTCCGATAGAACTTCATTTTTTTGCTTTAACTTTGAAAATTTTAATACATTAACGTTGTTTTAAAGACTCCCTTCCCCTCTCTCCCCCCCCCCCCCCCCCCCCTATGTTCTCTGACGGTGGAAAGTATATGGAATGAGATGCCAGAGGAGGTAGTTGAGACAGGTATAAAACCAATGTTTAAAAGACATTTGAACTGGTAAATGAATAAAAAAGATTTACGGCAATATGGGCAAAACACGGGCAAATGGGATAGCTTAGTCGGGGCATTTTCTTTGTCATGGAAGAGTTAGGCTGAAGGACCCGTTTCCATGCTGTATGACTCTATACATATTACAAAACAACTGAGGCCCCAATACTGCTTCCTATGCAACACCACTGGTCTGGGACCTCTACCAGAATGACCCTTTAATCACAAACCCTTGTCGTCTCTGGGTAATCCAATTCTGAATCCAAGTTACCAAGTCACTGGATTCCAAGTATCTTAATCTTCTGAATCAGCCTACCATGAGGAAATACTTTAAGAAAGTCCATGTAGACATCCATTGCCCTAACCTCGTTGTTCATCTTCTTCACCCTTCCAAATGTGAATAAATCCTATCCTTGGAATCCTCTCCAATTGCTTTGCTACACTTCTCCTCATACTCAAGCACCCCTTTCTCCTTCTCTTCCTCCTCCTGCTACTCATGCATCTTCTCCTCAAGTTTCCTGCTTCTTCTCCTCAACCCCCCCCCCCCCCCCCCCCCCTTCCTCCCGCTGCTCCTCATCATTCTCTTCCTCCTGCCTAACTGATGTGTATATCTGGACAGCACACTAAATGATTTTTTCACCGTAACTTGGTATATGTGAAAATAAACAAAATGAATACCGATCACATTCCTGGTCCGACAATTACCTTTTTTGCCTCTGCTTCATTACAGGATGAAAATATCATGAGATCCCTACAGCTTTTTGAAAACATTATATAGCATTTCAGATCATCCCAGTGGGGCAGACTGCAACTGGAGACAGCTTCATGGTGTTGCCTGGTCTTCAGCTGGTGCATGTGTCCTGTTGGGCAAAGGTCTGGAATCTAAACTGGAAGCAATTTCTAGACAGTGATTTTCTATTGCGTGCCTGTGGAGTATCAAGAAACTCTTAAAGAACCATTTTGTTCCATTTTGTAAAGCATGCTGTGAAAGTTTGTAAACCATGAAGCCATGATTTATCTGTGATCACTTGCGTAACTGGTGTATCTTGAGTCTGATGTGTACTGCTTCCAAATGCACTGTGAACACAAGCTGGTCCTCACCTCCCTCCTCCACCATTTATCTCTTTACCTTTTGTTCCTTTCATCTTAATTTTGTTCTTCCCTCTACATTGCTCTCACATTCTCTCCATCCATTTTTTGTTTTAGTTTTAGAGATATAGCATGGAAACAGGCCTTTCAGCCCACCAGGTCCGCGATCACCAACCAACGATCACTCGTTCCATCCTACAAACTAGGAACAATTTACAGAAGCCAATGAACCTACAAACCTGCATGTCTGGAATTTGGGAGGAAACCGGAGCACCTGGAGAAAGCGCATACGGTCATGAGAACGTACAAACTCCGTACAGACAGCACCCACTAGACATGATCAAACACAGGTCTCTAGCGCTGTAATGCTGCGCCACTGTGCCACACCTGTTCCACATGGTTTACTTTTCCCTGTTCCCCTCACATCTCTTACTTTGCAGCTACCCTGATGTCACAGAGACATATCCTCTGCCCAGCACAGCTCATCGTTACCCTCAACAACTTCTCCTTCGACTCCTCCCACTTCCTCCAAATCCAAGGCGTAGCTATGGGCGCTCGTATGGGTCCTAGCTGTGCCTGCCTCTTTGTAGGGTACATCGAACAATCACTTTTCCAGGAGTACACTGGCCCTATCCCCAAACTCTACCTCCGCTACATTGATGACTGCATTGGTGCTACCTCCTGCACACATGCAGATCTTACTGACTTCATCAACTTCGCGACTAATTTCCATCCTGCACTCAAATTCACTTGGAACATCTCCGACATCTCCAACGTTTCTAGATCTCACCGTCTCCATCACAGACTATTGACTGGCATCTATTCTGTGCCTCAGAAGGCAGTGGAGGCCGATTCACTGATGCATTCAAAAGAGAGTTAGATGGAGCTCTTAGGGCTAGCAGAATCAAGGGATATGGGGAGAAGGCAGGAACAGGGTACTGATTGTGGATGATCAGCCATGATCATATTGAATGGCAGTGCTGGCTCAATGGGCCAAATAGCCTACTCCTGCACCTATTTTCTATGTATCTATAGCTATCTAGACTACACTTCTTCCCACCCTGCGTCCTGAAAAGACTATCCCCTACTCATAATTCCTCTGTCTACGCTGCACCTGCGCTCAGGATGAGGTTTTCCATAATAGATCATTGGTGATGCCCTCATTCTTTAGGATATGGGGGTTCTCTTCTTCTATAATAGATGAAGCTCGCACTAGGGTTTCCTCGCTATCCCGTAGCTCCACTCTTGATCCCCCATTCGGAATAAGGACAGACTCCCCTTGTCCTCACCTTCCACCCCATCAGCCGCCGCATGCAGCATAAAATCCTCCAACATTTTTGCCACCTCCTACGGGATCCCACAACTGGCCACATCTTCCCATCTCCACCCCTTTCTGCTTTCCGCAGAGACCGTTCCTTCTGCAACTCCCTGGTCATCTCGTCCAAACCACCCCCTCCCCAGGTACTTTCCCAAGCTACCGCAGGAGATGCAACACCTGACCCTTTACCTCCCTTGGGCAGCTTACACCCCAGCAGTATGAACATTGACTTCTCTAACTTCAAGTAGCCCTTGCTTTCCTTCTCTCTCCATTCCCTCCCCCTTCCCAGTTCTCCCACCAGTTTTACTGTCTCCGACTACATTCTATCTCTGCCTCACCCCCTCCCCTGACATCAGTCTGAAGAAGGGTCTCGACCCAAAACATCACCCATTCCTTCTCTCCAGAGATGCTGCCTGTCCCACTGAGTTACTCCAAGATTTTGTGTCTGCCTGAGACATAAGACACTGCTGGTTGCACTCCCTTTACATCCCTCAACCAACTACATCTTCCAGCCTCTCACCACCCACCCTGCTCTATACTACTCTGGGAGCCCCCATTTTTCTCCCCCACCCCCCCCCCCCCCTCTACCTTTTGATTCCAGTTGATTTCACATTTCACTCCCCATATTTGCTTCTTATCCAGGCATTGTTTGAGGAGAGAGTTTCTATTTCTCCCACCCTTTCTCCCTACCCACTCTAGGCAAATTAAAAGTCCCCCTCAGTTCTCTAATGCTTCTGTAAATCTCTGCTCCTCAGCAAAAATCTTCCCATAATTTCTACTCCAGGGAGAACATGGAACTCAGAATGGAACAGCATGGACCAGGCCCTTCAGGCTACAATGCCTGTGCTTAACATGATGCCCACCAATTCTGATCTACCAGCACATAACATATATCCCTCAATTCCCTGCATATCCACTTGCCTATCCAAAAGTATTTTAAATGCCACTGTTGTATCTGCCTCCACCATCATGCCAGGCATTACTTTTCAGGCACATCACCCTCTCGGTGAAAACTACTATGTCCAGCGCATCTCATTTAACATTTGCCCCTCTTAGTGTTTGTTATTTCCAACCTGGCTCAAAGGGTCTGACTAGCTATCCTATCTATCCCTCTCATCATATTATATACTTCTTTCAAGTCTCCCCTTAACCTCTGGCATTCCAGAGAAAACAATCCAAGTCTGTCCAACCACCACCTGTAGCTAATGCCCGTTAAACCAGTCATCATTGTGGTATACTTCCCCTGCACTCTTTCCAAAGCCTCCACATTGTTGTGTTGGCGTGACCAGAACAGTGTGCAATACTCCAAGTGCAACCTAACCAAAATCTGATAGAGCTCCATCCTGACCTCCTGACTCTTATACTCAATGCCCTAACCAAGGAAGGCAAACATTCCATATGCCTTCTTTATCACTCTCTCTACTTGTGTTGCCACTTTTAGGAAGTTATGGTTACGGACTCCAAGATCCCTCTGTACATAAATGCTATGGAGCATATTCCCACTAATTCAATAGTTTCCCCTTACATTCCACCACCCAAAGTGCAACACTTCACACTTTCTTGTATTAAACTCCTTAGACCATTTCTCTGCCCATTTCTGTAGCTGATCTATGCTTCGCTGTACACTGTGACACCCACAACTCATAGTCTGTGGCCCCAGCAATCTTGGTGCCATCTGCAAACCTACTACCCAACCCATCTATATTGACATACAAGTAGTTTAGATATATCACAAGCAACAGAGGTCCTAGCACATTTCTCTGCAGAACCACTGGTTGCAGCCTGGATATTGTCCTTCCACCACAACACTCTGTCTTCGATCAGTATGCCAATGTTGAATCCATACAATCAAGTTACTGTTAATCCCATGCATCTTAATCTTCTGGAGCAGCCTACTGTGGGGAACTTTATCAGAAGCCTTACTAAAATCAATGTAGTTTACATCTACCTGCCCTACCCTCATCAACCACCTTTACCACCTACTCAAAAAACTTGTCAAGTTAGTATGACATAAGCAGCCATGTACAAAACCATGCTGAATATCCCTGATTAATCCAACCTCTTCCAAATGGGAATAAATCCTATCCCAAAGAATCGTCTCCAAACGTTTCCCTTCCACTGACATGGGGCTCACCGCCCTATAATTCCCTGGATTCTCTCTATACTGTCTCTTATACAAAGGAACAAAATTAGCAATGTTCCCTGTCCTCCAGGGCCTCATCTGTAGTTAGAGAAGATGCAATGACTAAGATTTCCTGCAATGTCCATTTTGCCTCTCTCACTAACCTGGGATAACTGGCAACAGGCCCTGAGGTCTTATCCACCTTAATGCTCTCCAAGGGCTCCAAAACTCCTCCTCTTCAAACTCAAACTGCCCTTGCATGTATTATCCACACTGAGCACACAGTCCTTGTCCTACTCCTTGATGAAACCAGGTGTCTATTTGATCTTTGCTGCTACTTTGCAGGGACTTTTAGTACCCATAACAAAGTTCCGCTGGTCTCTACAGCCTTCAATAACCTCCGATTTATGGCACATTATTTTGTCCCATTGCACTTCCCACTTCTCTGAATTAAATTGCTTGGCCCATTTTTTGCTGTTCAACTGATGACAGACCAGCCCACCTACAGCCCGAAGCCTGTAGCGGTGAATCCGTGTCACAGACAGCTGTAGAGGCCACGTCAGTGGTTACATTTAAGGCAGAGCTAGATAGATTCTTGATTAGTACGGGTGTCAGGAGTTATGGCGAGAAGGCAAAGGAATGAGGTTAGGAGGGAGAGATAGATCAGCCATAATTGAATGGTGGAGTAGATGTGATGGGCCGAATGGCTTAATTCTACTCCTATCACATGATCTTTTGGAGCCTCCCACACACATCTTTCTGATACCCTGCACCAACGTTGGACATATTTTGCCACTCTCCTTTGTATCCCAGAAGCGTTTTTATATCTTAAGTTGCCACTTGGAGTCCTGGCATACATCTTGCTAAAATCCATCACATCAAATTCACCATCTTTGTTGACCTTCCTTGTTGTATCTTCAAATAAAGTCAATTGTCGGCTACAGAATAAGCGAAATAAATAACATTTCTTCCCGCGGCGAATGGAAACGCTTTTGAAAGCTTCAGATGTTCAGTCCGTGTGTGTATTCAAAACAGATTGGTCAACTTTTGGATATTAGTGAACTCCCAGGTTGGTACACAAAAGTGGCGTTGAGGTAAACCATCAGCCACGATCTAACGTACAAGGTGGAGTAGACACGACAGACCATGCAGCCTACCAGTCCTATCTAAAGGGCACAGCTTTAAGGGCCTGTCCCACTTGGGTGCATGGCGCGCGTGGTGGTGTACGCAGTGACGCGCCCCAGCCAAGATTTGGAGATTCTCAAAATGCTTGCGTGCCACCTGCGTGACGCGCAAATGACGCCCAAGTGGGACAGGCCCGTAAATGAGAGGGGAGAGGTTTACATGAGACGTGCGGGCGGGTGTTTTACATAGAAGTGGGTGGGTGGCAGGGTTAGTGGTGGCGGTAGACATGATCACGACCTTTAAGAAGCGTTTAGATAGACTCATGGATACACAGGGAATGGGTGGATGTGAATTACGTGCAGACTAGTTTGCCCTCGCACCATTTTCGGCACGGACAGGAAGGGCCTGTTCCTATATGTCTATGTTCTATCTCCGATGCTGGCACTTCCCCAATCCACCAGCCTCCTGTGCGTTAAAGACCCTGATGTTCTCTCATGTCTGCCACGTTCATCTTTCTCTCAGACCATCGATTAGTCAGTCCCACCTCATCACACGCGGTTGAGCCCACGCGGTGTCGGTGCCCGGCTGTCCTGCGAGTTGTTCACGGGAAGTGTCATATGGTATTCCACACACTTCTCATCTATGTTCCATTGGCCAATCCCACCTCCGCGATCAGTGAAAAATCCGCAAAAAATAACCCTGACAGCGCGCTAGAATTTATCGATCAATACTCGTGGCCCATTGTACTTGCCGCTTGTACTTCCATAAGGAAATTCCAAAGGCAAATCGCTGAAATTTCTCGAAAAACAACGTAAAACGTAGTTTGGGGGCAGCAGCCAAGAGCAGCGGGACAGTGGCACAGGCGGTAGGGCCACGACCTCAAGTGCGGTGGCCCGGGTCCTACCATGACCTTGACAGATATCCGGGTGGTGTTTACAGGCTCTCCCGGTGACCCAGTAGGTTTCTGCGATGTCCCGTCTCCTCCCTCCCACGTCCCAAAGACGTACAGATCGGTGGGTGAATGGGCCGCTGTAAAGAGCTCCGAGCGTGCAGGTGAAGCGCAGGAATGGATGGGAATGTGGGGAAAGTAGATTGTAGGGGAGTGGCAGCTGGCATGGCCAGTGATGGAGCGAATGGCCTCCATGTGTGTGGGAAGCAAATATGTTTACAGACCATTCCCGGTAAATGTTATAAATCAAATACGTTTTATATTATGGGAGAAGAAAGAGGCGGCGAGAACAGTTACAAAATGCCGGTGCTGAGAATCTGAAATAATGCTGGAAAAACTCAGATGAGACTGCACCTGCCGAAAGAGGCACAGGCAACGTCCCGTGTCTGCGGTGTTAGATGCCCCGGGAGAGACGCTGAAGATAAACACAAAATGCTGGAGTAACTCAGTGGGTCAGGCAGCATCTCTGGAGAGAAGCAGTGCAGATTCCAGACCCTTCTTCAGACAGAGATGCTGATCTCTGTCGCCGCATCTTCCCCGTACATCTTTCACCCATTCAGTCATCAACCCCACTGCCACTGCATTTGCAGAAGCTTCTTGTCCTGTAAACATGCCTCTATCTACACACTCTATTGGCATGTCCCCGGCGATTGTCTCCGCGCACTGTTGCACTCCCATGGGTCTGGCCGTGCATCTGCCACAGTGTGAGGGCCGGCTGAGTGCGGCTATCTGCGCTTATCCAGCGCCCCAGACCTCGGTGCATTCCCCCCCTCACGTAATTCCCGTCAGTTCCGAGGGTAGCCCGTGTCCCGCTTGGACTCCGGACTGGACCCCATGGAGCCTCAGGCTGCAGACAGTCACACAAAGCTGGAGTAACTCAGCGGGACAGGGAGCACCTCTGGAGAGAAGGAATGTCTGACGTTTCGAGTCGAGAAGATATTCCTTCTCTCCAGAGATGCTGCGTGTCCCGCTGAGTTACTCCAGCATTTTGTGACTGTCTTCGGAGTAAACCAGCCTCTGCAGTTCCTTCCCACACGAGTGTCCGACAGTCCGTCCTGCCCCCTCCCCTCTCCGCGGCAGAAGGTGAATGTTTGCCCCCCTAGTCTCGGTGCGTGGCAGCGAGCCGGCGCTCTGGCAGCATCCAGGCGGGGGCTGCTCGCTCCGGGGAAGAGGGGGGTCCCTGGCCGCGGTGTGTAGGTGCGGGGCGGGGATGAGTGGGGCACCTGTCCACGGGGGATTGCAGTGTCGTTGTCAGCCACTCGCCGTGTGCGGAGTGCCCGGTATTCCCTGTTCGGGGGTTTCCGGCGGAGGCTGGCAGCTCAGTTCACTGGAGCCATCAATAATGGATGAGGCGAGGAGCCGGGTCGATGCGGAAGCTTGGGAAGCCCACACACACACACACGATGACGCACAACTGGCAGATACAAGCGGGGAGCCCGGGCAGCAACACGCAACCGCACTGCAATCTGACTGCGTCGAAACCTGTGCTGGCATCGCGCCAGCGATAACAGGCTCTGCGGGGAGGATTAGCGGGGTAGCCCAGCGCCTCGCTGCGGGCACCTCTCACTGCTTGCAGTGAGCACTCTCCCTCTATTTGGGGATATCCCGACCATAGTCAAGTGGAAAGGGAACAGAGAGCATTTACAAGGCTGTTGCCAGGACTACAGGGCGTGAGCTATAGGGAGAGGTTGTGTAGCCTGCGACTCTGTTCGCTGGAGCGCAGGAGGATGAGGGGTGAGGTGTAATCAGGAGAGGAATAGATCGGGTAGATGCAAAGCGTCTCTTGCCCAGAGTTGGTGAATCGAGGACTGGGGGACATAGGTTTAAGGTGAAGGGGGAAAAGATGTAATAGGAATCTGAGGGGTAACTTTTTCACACAATGGGTGGTGGGTGTATGGAACAAGCTGCCAGATGAGGTCGTTCAATAAACAGTTAGACAGGTACATGGATAGGACAGGTTTGGAGGGATAAGGACCGAACGCGGGCAGGTGGGACTAGTGTAGCTGGGATATGTTGACCGGTGTGAGCAAGTTGGCCTGAAGGGCCTGTTTCCGTGCAATATCACTCTAAGACTAGTGAGGGAATCTCTCTGGGGTCTTCTGACTGTAGAGGCGAGAGCCTCTGTGTGCGTGTACATGCGTCACCGTGTATTATGCGCCCCAGCATTATGGGCAGCTGTCCTTCGCTGCTCTGTCCATTCTATGATGGCATCTAGTACGAACTGTAAGATGACTGACTTCCTGCACGGTTACACCCTTGGCGAGTACTGTCTGTAGGGGATAGACACAAAATGCTCGATTAACTCAGCAGGTCAGACAGCATCTCTGCAGGGGTGACGTTTCGCGTCGAGACCCTTCGTCAGAGGAATAGGAAAGGAGACGGTGATGTAGAGAGATATAGAAAACATGAATGAAAAATATGCAAAAACGATGATTAAGGAACTTCCTCCGACTGTCAGTGGGGGTCCAGTCTGGCAGTTCTGGTTGTACGATCCCACGGAAGGTGTGTGTGTGCGGGCAGAAGCTGGTGGACGGGTCGGGGTAGTCACACACTCGCCTGGCAGAGCTCTTTGTAAAACGATTACAATGCCCCCCTCAAACTGCTGCCTGTCAGTCGTGGGGATCTGGCTGTCTGTTGGATTGAACAGTCCAGCTGCCCGGGGGAACCAGACACGCAATGCTGGAGTAACTCAGCGGGACAGGCAGCATCTCTGGAGAAATGGAATAGGTGACGTTTCGGGATTGGGAGCCGGGGAACCCAGAGATTTACTGCACCGTAGTACAGGGGGGGGGGGGGGGTTCATTCTTATTGTCCCAGACTCACTGCCATGGGGTCGCGGGGGGCTCTAATAGGGGAGGGAGTTCGGGGGGGGGGGGGGGGTGATTCTAACCGTGACCAGATGCACTGAATGCGGTTTTGCTCGATGACGAGTGCCGGGGTTCGGACCGCCCCACACAGCTCCACCTCGCCTGGTGTTTGCTCTGAATTACAGGCAAACGCGGGGGTTGCGGCAGGAAAGCCGAGCATGGAAGGGAGAGCGCAGCTGACTGGCGGCCTCACTGGGAACTCCCTCTCGCACTGCCCAGGGGTCCTGCATCCCTCTCTCCCTCTCCCTCATCCTCGGAAGTTATAGTCCCCCTCTCCCCCCCCCCCCCCCCCCTTCCCCCCCCCCCCCTGCCTCTGCCCCCCTCCCCCCCCCCCCCCCCTCCCCTGCCACCCCCCCCCTGCCTCTCCCCCCCCCCCCCCCCCCCCTGATAATTGTCTCTCTACAACTGTTTATTTCTGCGTGTTCATTTCCATTCATTGTTTATTGATTAGAAAAGACAAACGCGGGCTGATAAGGTGGAATCTCTGACGGGGAAGCCGCCCCGGCTTGCATTAAGATGGTTGCTGATGCTGTCTGCAGCAGAGCAGGAATCCCGTGCTGACAAACGCGGCAGTTCCTGTCTCAGTGTCAGTGTCTGAGGCCGCGCCCACGCTCGCCAGTTGCGAATGACATGTGGAAGTTTAATATCCAGTCTGCGTGTGGAGGGGAGGGGGAGTCTAATGAAGAGACAGCAAAGTACAGAGCGGTACAGGGGAGCACAGGCGGACAGGCAGGTGCGACACGGACTGTTACATAAGCCTCGCCAGCTCACGTTCTTGTTCCAACTGCGCTAGTGAAGTGTGGGAGCGCCGGCACAAATACGCTCACACGGACTGTACATGTAGAATGGAGGAAGCAACTGCAGATGCTGCTTTACACCGAAGACAGACACAAAAAGCTGGAGTAACTCAGCGGGACAGGCAGCGTCTCTGGAGAGAAGGAATGGGTGACGTTTCGGGTCTGAAGAATGGTCTCGACCCGGAACGTCACCCATTGCTTCTCTTCAGAGACGCTGCCTGTCCCGCTGAGTGACTCCAGCAATTTGTGCACTTGTACTGCTCTCGTCCAGACCGCCTGGCAGCACGGCGAGCCGGGACAGGCAGGGCAGGACAGGGCTGGGCTGGGCGGCGGGCCAGGAAACGCTATCACAACCTATGAATGGGACGGGGGCGGAACCCGCCAGTGGAGCAGGGGGCGGGCTCCGGGACACACCGGTAACAGCACTGGGCAGACGGGGCAGCGTATCGAGACGTGGGTTGCTTCTGCCCGGGTCCAGGAGCGGCTCCTACATGTGGCTGGGGCCCGGGAACAGGTCACGCCGTGGAGGAAGGAACTACAGACTCTGGTTTACACAGAGTGCTGGAGTAACTCAGCGGGACAGGCAGCATCTCTAGAGAGAGGGAATATTTGGGATCGAGACACTTCTTCTCAGCCACCCTCACCCACCCACCGCGATCTGCACCGGGCTGCCCCTCGCTCCCTCCGCTGGCCCTTGTGCAGAGGGCGGGGGTTGGGGGGGTTGCCTGTGCCGGGTGTGGGGGCCGCTGTTGCATGAGCCTGTGGCCGGGAGCCGGGGCACCGTGTCCCGTCGCTGGCAGCAGCGCACTCGGCTCAGCACTTCTCTCCCCGCCGCCAGGTCCGGCGGAAGCTCCATATTTGGTCCGGGCCCGGGACCCGCCGGATGCCCAAATAAGGGCCGGGGTGCGGCGAGACCAAATATGGTCCGGCGGAGCCCCGGCTCTTCCGGGGAGCTCCCCGAGCGGCGGGGCGGCGAGACGGCGGGACGGGCGGGGCTGGCGGCTGCAGGCGCGCCGGGGAACCGAGCGGGCGGTTGCCGCTGCAGGCAGGGGGGAGGGAGAGGCGATCTGTCCCCGGCCCGGGGTCTCCCCTTCCCCCGCAACGTCACGGGGCAATGGCCGTGGAAGAAGCCGCTGCCCATACATGGGCTTCCTGCGCTCCATGTTTGGGCATGTACGTCAGTGGCGGGGAGGCGCCAAGCCCGCTAAATAGCGGCGGCTGGCGGGGATAGCATTCATCCCGCGGGGAGAGAGCGCAGAGCAGCAGAGCAGAGCGGAGCGGAGTGGCGGCAGCAGCAGGAGCACAGGCGGTGGCGTTGGTGCTAGTGGTGGCGGCAACGGCAGCCCCGGCCCGTCCCCGCACCGCAGCCCGGCGCCGCTAGCCAGACAGACAGACAGACAGACAGAGAGAATGGTGACCAAGGCAGAGATCAATCTGCCGTCGCTGCTGCCCGAGCCGCTCTATCAGGCTCTGGACTCCTACCCGAAGCTGGAAGATGTGATGATGACGGGCACATTTGTCACCGCCTCCACCGACCAGCCGTTCTATGGGGAACCCCTGGAGCAGTTCGAGCATCTGCCGGCAGGTGAGTCCCTGGGTTCCGCGGGCATCACTTCCCGCACCGAGCCCCGGCATCTCACCTCCGCCCGCAGTCCATGCATCGCCGACACCGACAGTGAGCGGCCGGCCACACGCCAGCTGCCCCCGACCGACCGACATGGCCCGGACTGCCCCATCCTTCGGACGCTATACACCGAGAAGGCGTGAGGAAATGCCCTGCTTGCTCCTTGATTCCTGTGCAGTGCGAGGACACGCCGCCACACAGTGAGGGAGAGAGAGGGCAGGGAATACGCGGGGAGGATTCAGTGCTGACAATACGCGGGGAAATCCAAACGCCGGCTTGCACGCAGAGTGGGGAACAGTGAAACGGTCAACGAATGAACCAGAGGCAAGGAGACACACACACAGAAAGCAATAAACACAGTGCAATTCACAGGCAATGAACACGGGACTCGGAAATATACTGGACGAGGCGAAATCTACAGCAGATTGGGACAGGGAAATACAAACATATAAACGCGCTTGGTGTGACAATGTACCGCGATGGACAAAGGGCACATAAATAAACGAGTTCAGTGATATATACTTTTACACGACCAAGAGCTCCAGAGATATATGTATATTCCAAAATAAAAACTAGGCACAAATAAACGAGCACAGTGAAATGTACACGCTGTGTAAAGCACACTGCATTGAATGTGATTGCAGCGAAATGTATACAGAGATAAACATGGGGGGAAACTACTGATGACCCCCCCCCCCCCCCCCTTCCCTTCCCTCTCCGCCCCTCAACATCCGACCACTACGGTGACAAACCTAGGGCTCAAACATTCCACTGCTCCACCTCCTTGGACAGTCCATACATTTTCGACTAACTATTGGGTCGACAGCCATAGTGTCGCCATCTCTGACCGCTGTGATAATGTTAAAAGTGCTGCGAAAAAGAGAAGTTATTCCTGAGATATAGTTAGCAAGGCAGGAATGCGAAGAAGTGCGTCTGCACATAGAAAATAGGCTCACAAATACACACCACAAATGCACTGGGCATGCACAAAGGTGGATTTACGTACGAGAATATCCACAGATGAATAGTGCCACATTTACCCTCCTAGTGTTATATCAATGATGTATGTTTGATCCAATTTATTAAAATAACATCCACTTCTCTTTGCAGACACGTTCACCGACATTTCGCCCAATGGTGATAAGTCCCTCGTTGAGTCGTACGCAGCCCAGAGCTGCAGGCTTCCATCCGTCACCTACACCGGCCGCTTCTCGCTGGAGCCCGCTTCCAGCAACAACAGCCTGTGGCCGGAGCCCCTCTTCAGCCTGGTCAGCGGCATCGTCAGCATGAGTGCTCCTTGTTCAAACGCAGCCTCGTCCAGCCAGCCCATCAGTTGCGCGGTGCAGCAAAGCCAGTCCAATGCCATCTACTCTGCTTCTTCAACCTTCACCAACACTAGTTCCGATATGTTCACGGAGGCTC
The DNA here is from genome assembly GCA_035221665.1 of Okamejei kenojei. Taxonomy (NCBI): domain Eukaryota; kingdom Metazoa; phylum Chordata; class Chondrichthyes; order Rajiformes; family Rajidae; genus Okamejei; species Okamejei kenojei. Next base: position 73,034,887 of record CM069141.1, read on the forward strand.
AGTCTCAGGGCTTCCCCAGCCCAGCCAGCTCCGTTCACTACCCTCCCCCCAGCTTCTCCGACACTAAGAACTGTAGCAGCAACTTCCAACTCCCAATGATCCCAGACTATATGTTTTCCCAGCAAGAGGACATGAGCGTCAGCAGCTCCGAGCAAAAACCTTTCCAAACCTTGGAGCCCAGAGCTCAGCCTTCTCTCATCCCACTGTCCACCATCAAGGCCATCGCCAACCAGACCAGCTGCTCGGAGCTGAAAAATATCAACACTTACCACTCTCAACTGATCAAACCGTCCCGGTTGAGGAAATATCCCAACCGGCCCAGCAAGACCCCTCCTCATGAGCGACCCTACGCCTGTCCGATGGACACTTGCGACCGCCGCTTCTCCCGCTCGGATGAACTCACTCGCCACATCCGCATCCACACGGGGCAGAAGCCCTTCCAGTGCCGCATCTGCATGAGGAACTTCAGCAGAAGCGACCACCTGACCACGCACATCCGCACCCACACCGGCGAGAAGCCCTTCGCCTGCGAAATCTGCGACAGGAAGTTTGCAAGGAGCGACGAGAGGAAGAGACACACTAAAATACACCTGCGGCAGAAGGAGAAGAAAGCTGAAAAGGCCATGTGTATCCCCAGCTCCAACGCCAGCAGCATCTCCTACCAGTCCCCTGCCACCAGCACCTACCCCTCGGCGGTCAGCGCCTCCTTCGATGCCTCAGTCACCAGCGGCTATCTCTCCGCAGTCGTGAGCACGTCCTTTGACTCCTCGGTCACCAGCACGTATCCCTCGGCAGTCGTGAGCACGTCGTACGACTCCCCGGTCCCCAGCACGTATCCCTCCGCAGTCGTGAGTACCTTTGACTCCCCAGTCGCCAGCACGTATCCCTCCGCAGTAGTGAGCAATTCCTTTGACTCCCCAGTCACCAGCACGTATCCATCCGCAGTGGTGAGCAGCTCCTTCGACTCTCCAGTTGCTCACACGTATCCCTCCTCAGTAGTGAGCACTTCCTTCGACTCCCCAGTCACCAACACGTATCCCTCCTCAGTAGTGAGCACCTTTGACGCCTCAGTCACCAGCACGTATCCCTCTGCAGTTGTGAGCACATCCTTTGACTCTCCAGTCACTAACACGTATCCGTGCGCAGTAGTGAGCGCATCCTACGACTCTCCAGTCACCAGCACCTTTCATGCAGTGAGCCCAGCCACGTCGGAAATGTCATCCACACTTACATCAAGGACAATTGAAATCTGAAGTTATTCAGGTCTATGGGAATGGACATGTTTTTATATAAATAGACTTCTTCGTGCTCTTGTGTACATGTGCCAAGCAGTGCCCCTCTCGGTGTTCTGCAGGTACGGTTGTCTAACATGAGGGGGGTATGCCTTTTCGTATTCCATCCTGTATTGTCTGGAATGGAACAGGGGAATTTGGTTAATGTTTCTATCGTGCAATGCTGTCTCCGATCCCTTCAACACAATGAAATGCAGTTGGAATGCCGTGTACCAGCCAGCATGTACCGGAGATGTCTTTTTGCCGGGGAAGCTGCCCCCGCGGTTGCCAAGTGGCTGAACATTGCTTTGTTCTTTGGTAAAGTTCTGATAAGTCTGTGTGCCTTTTATGTGCAGCTTGCTGACATGTATTTCTGTTAGTGGATGTGACGCATCAAAGCCTTAAAGGTGAAAAGGAGACTTGGTCACTAAAGGCACTTTGCTGTTAGAGGGGAGGGAAGAAATGCCAACGCATTTCCCTCGAAAGTATGCAAAAAATATCTAAAGTATATTTTTGTAATCTGAGTGTAAATAGATTCAGAGCCGGGATGTTTCTGTTACCTACCGAGTAGGCGTGTATTTTTTTGTATGTTCCCAATTTGCGTTTAACTGGTGGATACATTTCAATGTAGTGTTTGTAAACGGAGCACCTGCCTGTTCACGCTTCTTACACAATGGAATGCGCTTTACTGCCGAGCGGATATTTGGTGTACAATATACCCTGGAGAAAAATAAATCTTTAAAAGATTTCTCTTAAGTTTGTTGGGTTATGATTTATGGGGGGGGGGGGGGGGGGGGGGGGGTGGGGGGGGGGGGTTGCACGACTTGGATCCTGAAATTGAAAAAAAAATGTTAGCAGTCTCACGCTTTCCCGCCGTCGGAAAGATATGGTCTTATCATATGTGATAGGAGCAGAATTAGGCCATTTGGCCCATCAAGTCGACTCTGCCATTCAATCATGGCTGATCTATCTCTCCCTCCTAACCCCATTCTCCTACCTTCTCAACTGTACTAATCAAGAAATATATCCACTGACTTGGCCTCCTCATTTCCCCCCTCATTCTTCTAAACTCCATCGAATATAAGCCCAGTGCTGTCAAATGCTCATCATATGTTAACCCACTCATTCCTGGGATTATTCTTGTCTTATGGTCCTAAACTTTTCTCATCAATCCCCAAAAAACAAATGGATGCCATACAAGTAGTTTCATTGACCAGCCAGAGCCAATTTCCAAATGTCGTATACAGCACATAATCCACCAACATCTTTGCCACTTCAAACAGGATCCCACCACTAGCCACATCTTCTCATCTCCACCCCTTTCTGCAGAGACCATTCCCTCCGCAACTCCCTGGTTAACTCATCCCTTTCCACCCAAACCACCCCCTCCCCAGGTACTTTCCGCCTGACCGCAGGAGATGTCCCGATACCTCCTCCCTCGACTCCATCCAGGGACCCCAACAGTCCTTTCAGGTGAGGCAGAGGATCACTTGCACCTCCTCCAATCTCATCTACTGTATCTGCTGTTCCAGGTGTGGACTATATATCGGCAAGACCAAGCACAGCCTCAGCGATCATTTCACTGAACACCTCCGTTCAGTCTGCCTAGCCCGACATGATCTCTGGTTGCAATGGAGGTGTGAATTCCCCCTCCCATTCACACACTGACCTTTCTGTCCTGATCCTCCTCCATTGTCAAATGCCAAATGCATATTTCGCTTGGGTAGTTTATACCCTAGCGGTATGATAATAGATTTCTCTAACTTCAAGTAACCTTTGGTTTCACTCTCTCTCCATCCTTCCCCCATCCTAGTTCTCTGACCAGTCTGACTGTCCTCCTGATTAAATGTTACATTGTATGACGCTGCTGCCTCCCCAGCTAACAATGATCCATTCTACATTTTCCTTACACTTTGTCCACTTTGATCTATTGTTTTCACACCTCACCCTTCCAAGTCTCCCCTGACTCTCAGTCTGAAGAAGGGACTTTATCTGAAACGCCACCCATTCCTTCTTTCCAAAGATGCTGTCTGTCCTGCTGAGTTACTCCAGCATTTTGTGTCTATCTTCAGTGTAAACTAGCATCTGCAGTTCCTTCCTACTCCAAATTTACACCCCAGCTATTCCTCAACCATACCCATTCAGACCATCAAAATGGCTAAGAAATGCTGTTGCATTACTGCATGATGAGGTCAAAGCAGGAAACTACGATCTGCAGTTACCAATGAAGTTTTAACAATGAAGGATTCCACCACCGGTTGCAGCATATATGTAACGTGCCTTTGACTCGCACAATCAATTACCGTACACTGCAAGTGTGCTGCCTTACCTTCGTAACTAGCACAATGTATGGTCAGCTACAGGACACATTAAATTACTGCATATTGGTGTGGTGTTCATCAGGTGGAGATGGTTGGGTCTAACCTGCAAATGGGCAGAGCTGCAGCAATTAGTGTTCTGCACCTTTGGAGGTTAAAAGTTGCTGTCTGTAAACAAGCATCTCATGCATCTGCAGCAGGAGAGTCCAAGGGTGGGGTTCTTCTCAGAGTCAATGCCTTGACTTAAAGGGCCCAGCGGTCTACTGGACCATTCCCTTATTGAGAAGCAGTGGGGGTGGGGGGGAAGAAAGGAGAGGAGTTATACAGTTTGATAGCCACAGGGAACAAAAATCTCCTGAGGCATTCTGTGCTGCATCTTGGTGGACCCAGCCTGTTGCTGAAGGTGCTCCTCAGGTTGACTAATGTGTAACGGAGGGGGTGAGTTCTATTGTCCAGGATGCTCCACAGTTTGAGGAGCATCCTCCCCTCCAAGACCATCTCCAGCGAATCAGTAAGGAGCCAGCCATCCTGATGATCTTGTTAATCCTGTTGGCATCTGCGGCCTTGGCCCTGCTGCCCCAGCACATGGCAGCGAAGAAGATGGCAATGCCGCTACCACCGATCGGTAGAACATCTGCAGAATCTTACTGCAGATTTTGAAACTGCAGAGCCTCCAGGTACAGCAGGCAATGAAGAAAGTGAATAGCATGTTGCCTTTACAACAAGAGGAATCGAATATAGGAGCAAAGAGGCCCTTCTGCAGTTGTACAGAGCCCTAGTGAGACCACACCTGGAGTAATGTGTGCAGTTTTGGTCGCCTAATTTGAGGAAGGACATTCTTGCTATTGAGGGAGTGCAGCGTAGGTTTACTGAGTTAATTCCCGGGATGGCGGGACTGTCATATGCTGAGAGAATCGAGCAGCTGGGCTTGTACACTCTGGAGTTTAGAAGGATGAGAGGGAATCTCATAGAAACATTAAAACATATAAGATTGTTAAGGGCTTGGACACGCTAGAGGCTGGAAACATGTTCCAGATGTTGGGGGAGTCCAGAACCAGGGGCCACAGTTTAAGAATAAGGAGTACGCCATTTAGAACGGAGACGAGGAAACCCTTTTTCTCACAGAGAGTGGTGAGTCTGTGGAATTCTCTGCCTCAGAGGTGCAAGAGAGAGCTAGATAGGGCTTTTAAAAATAGCGGAGTGAGGGGATATGGGGAGAAGGCAGGAACGGGTTACTGATTGGGGATGATCAGCCATGATCACATTGAATGGCGGTGCTGGCTCGAAGGGCCGAATGGCCTACTCCTGCACCTATTGACTATTGTCCTCAGAAAGTACAGATGGCTCTGTCTCTTCTTATACAATGCCTCAGCGTTCCTGGACCAGTCCAGTTTACTGTCCAGGTACACTCCAAGGTATTTGTACTCCCTGTTAAACTGCACATCCACACTATTGATGGAGACAGGGGGCAGGGGTGTTCCTCGCCTCCTAAAGTCCACCACTAACTCCTTAGTCTCGCCGGTGTTGAGCTGCATGTGATTCAGCCCACACCACTCAACAAAGTCGTTGAGCTTCAGCTTCCCTCCCCTCACTGATGCAGCCCACAATTGCAGTCATCAGAAAACCTCTGCAGGTGGCCAGAGCCTGAGTTATGTCTGAAGTCTGAGGTGTAGATGGTGAACAGGAAGGGAGAGGGAACCGTCCCCTGTGAGGCCCCTGTGCTGCTCGCTACCTTGTCGGAGACACAAGGATGGCACAAGGCAACAGAATGTGCTGGCTGTCCACAGGCAGGTTAGCACACAACTGAAGCTTTTCATTGTACCTTGAAACATGTGATGATAACTAAATTAAACTATAAAAGGAGGAATCAGATTGAAGATGGCAGGGTGGACAGATAAGGTAGGTAAGAGGGCATGGAGGAGACTCTTTTGGCCAGGATATAATGTAACAGCAGGCAGGTCATGCTGGAATTGTGTACTGTATAATCTATCTGATAACGTTGCAGAGGACCAATGCGGAAAATTACAGAGCTGGAGAAAGGATCTTGGAGAAAGAATGACAACAGGATCTTGATCAGTTGAGGAAGTGGGCTGAGAAAAAGTTAATTGAGGTTATTGCAGGTAAGTGCAAGGTATTCCAATTTGGTACGTCGAACCAGGGCAGGATCAACACAGTGAATTGCAGGGCTCTGGGTAGTGTTATAGAGCAGAAGGATCTACGGGTGCAGATACATAGTTCCTTGAAAGTGGTGTCTCAGGTAGATATGATGATCAAGAAGGCTTTTGGCACAATGTCCTTCATCGGTCAGGATATTGAGTATAGAAGTTAGGATGTTATGTTACAGTAGTACAAGACAATGGTAGGCCCACATTTGGAAAATGTAGTTCAGTTTTGGTTGTAGGAAAGATGTTAATTTGGAAAGAGTGTAGAGATGATTTCCAAGGATGTTACCAGGATTTGAGTGCCTGAGCTATAGGGAGAGGTTGGGCAGGCCGAGCGCAGGAAGATGAGGGGTGATCTTTTTGAAATAGTATAAAGTCATGTAGAAAATAGTTGTACAGCCTTTAACCCAGTGCAGGGGAATTAAGACATACGGTAGATGTGGTGAGAGGGGAAAGGTTTAATAGGAACCCTATCAAAAGGTCTAAGTGGGACCCATTGCGTCCCATGTTCAGACGGAAGGGCTGGTTCCCCAACGCAATATTCCACCTCTCCACCAATTCAAATATTGGTGGCCAGCTTTCTGGGGTGCTAGTATGGGTGTTGTGGGCCGAAGGGACTGGTTTCCAGGTGGCTAGTATGGACATTGTGGGCCGAACGTATTCTTGGGCTGGCAGCTCAGTCACTCAGGCCTGGTGGGCTGGCAGCTCAGTTACTTAGGCCTGGTGGGCTGGCAGCTCAGTCACTCCAGGCTGGTGGGCTGGCAGTTCACTCATGGCTATTCCTTGAAATTCCATTTGAAGCAGAGTGCAGGTCACCAAATTCAATTTCATAGCATTTCAAGCAGAGCACAGGCCATCAAATTCAATTTCGTAGCATTTCAAGCAGAGTGCAGGCCACCAAATTCAATTTCATAGCATTTCAAGCAGAGCGCAGGCCATCAAATTCAATTTCATAGCATTTTTAGCAGAGTGCAGGCCACCAAATTCAATTTCATAGCATTTCAAGCAGAGTGCAGGCCACTAAAATTGCCACACAACTCATTGTATTGCCATTGCTGCAAAATGCACTGACTGATGTCGACTGGAATATGATCCAAGCAAGTTCCAAGTGATGTCAGTGAGTTCGCGGAAGCAGTCATGGACTTCATTGCAACGACAGCCGATAACATTGTCCCCACGGTAAGGATTTGCATCTTTCCTAACCAAAAACCCTGGGTGGACAGGTCCATTTCGGTTGCCTTGAATGCTCGCACGACTGATTACAACTCTGGCCTGGCATCCGGAAATATGGACGTCTACCAGGCCGAGTCCTACTGACTGCGCAGGGCGGTGAAGGACGCAAACAGGAGGTACAGGGACAGGATGGAGTCACAGATGGAGCAGCGGGACACCAGATGCCTTTGGCAGGGACTACGGACCATAACTAACTACCGGAGCAGCCCCCCCCCCCCCCCCCAACCAGAAGTGCCAGCACCTCCCTAGCTGATGACCTGAACTCTTTATACGCACATTTCAAGACGGGCAACATCACCCCTAGCTTGCCAGCTAACGACAACACCGCCAGCACGCTGGCTAGCGAGGCTGGAGGAGGTCCTCCGCTGGCGATGGATACACATTCTCGTTGTCCGAGCACGACGTGAGGAGGGATCTGACACATGTGAACATGAGGAAAGCTGGAGGCCCAGATGACATATCTGGGCGAGTACTTAAGTCTGGTGATACTCAGCTAGCTCCGGTGCTCACTACAATAATCAACCTCTCCCTGGCCAAGTCCGTGGTTCCTGCCTGCTTCAAAAGATCCATCATTGTACCTGTACCAAAGAATGCCTTTCCAGCTTGTCTGTATGTCTACCGTCCGGTGGCCCTCACCTCGGTGGTCATGAAATGCTTCGAGAGGCTGGTCAAGAACCACATCTGCACCATCTTCCCTCGCAACATGAATCCGCTACAGTTCGCATATTGTCCGAACAGAACCACGGACGATGCGGTCTCCCAGGTTCTGCACACTGCTCTCTCTTGACAGCCAGAAGAGGGGCTATGTGAGGATGCTGTTCATTGACTACAGTTCAGCCTTCAACACGATTGTCCCCACCAGACTTGCTGCAACTGGGACTCAACAGCCCCCTGTGTGCCTGGTCCTGGACGTTCTCACCGCCAGGCCCTAGGTAGTCAAATGGGGGGAAATACATCAAAGACTCTCACCCTGAGCACAGGATCCTCCCAGAGTTGCGTCCTCAGCCCCCTACTGTACTCCCTGTACATACATGACTGTGTGGCCAGGTTCAGCTCCAACTCCTATAATCAAGTTTGCTGATGACACTGTGGGGGTGGGCCTGATCACTGGAAAAAAATGAGAAGGCCTACCGGGAAGAGGCGGCTGATCTGGCACTCGGGTGTCAGGACAAGAGCCTCCTCTTGAATGTAAAATAACTAAGGAACTGATCGTGGACTTTAGGAAGGCACAGCATCCGAGGACGTACATGCCACTGAAGATAAATGGGGATACTGTGGATAGGGTGAACTGCTTTAAATACCTGGGAGTTCACATCACTGAGGATCTGACATGGACATCACACACTGCCGCACTGGTGAGTAAGGCAAGGCAGCGCCTTTACCACCTCAGGCAGCTGAGGAAATTCAGAGTCTCTGAGGATCCTCCAGTGCTTCTACTCTGCGGCTGTAGAAAGCATCTTGTCCGGAAACATCACAATCTGGTTTGGGAACTGCTCTGCCCAGGCCAAGAAGGCTCTGCAGAGAGTAGTGTGTTCGGCCAAACGCACTATGGGAACTACACTTGCCCCCCTGCAGGACCTGTACATCAGAAGGTGCAGATCCAGAGCCAGCAACATTGTGGGGGACCCCTTCCACCCCAGCAACGGACTGTTCCAGCTGCTACGGTCTCCTCTGTCATGCTGTGAAAACAGAGAGGATGACAGAGTTTCTTCCCACACGCCATTAGGACTGTAAACTATCTATTATAACTTACTGCACCAAACGACTGTTGTGTTGTGTCTTTTTTAAATTGTTGTTTTTTTCTCACCAATATGTAATTTGTGGCGGGGACTGGCAGGGGTCCAGCCAAAAACTAGTCGGACACAGGTTGTGCGCTCTAGATGTGTTTAATCTTCTGCATACAGCTCCCTACTCCCCAGTTGCCTGGCCTTGAATAACAACTCAGATAATGACCCCGTGACTCGCACCTCCCCCACCAAGATGCCGCCCTCTAGAGTCGATGGTTCGTCGTGACCTTGGGTTGCTATCAGGTGCCGCCACATAACCCCTCCCCCCCAGAACCAGAGGCACTGATCTGAACAGGACGTCGCACAAGGTGGCCCGAATGCGTAGATACAATCCCGTGCACCGGAGGCTTGCTCAGTTCGGAAGAATCTCCGGCAGCCCGGGACGGCGGACGCCCGCGACGGGGAGCTTGAGCCACATGGACTGGCTCGCTCAGGTCCAAGTGAGCCGGTTTCAAACAAGCCACAGACACAGTTTCACGCTGGCCTCCCATGTCCAAATCAAATGTAATAGGCCCGTGCCGCTGCACGTGATAGGGACTTTCATACGGGCGCTGCAAGGGTGACTTGTGGGAGTTACGGCAAAGAAAAACGTACGGGCAGCCCATAAGTGGCAGTGGCACATGGAAAGGGGCCACTCCATGACGCGATGTTGGGATGGGAGACAGGGCGCCGGCCCTTTCCTGCAAGCGGATCAGCACCGATGATGGGGGATCCTGGGACCCATCAGCAGCAGGGACAAACTCCCTGGGGACGGTGAGTGGAGCACTATATACCAACTCCGTGGAGGACGATGCAGATCCTCCTTGGGGGCTGTCCGAATCCCCAACAGGCAACTCGTCCATCCATCCAGGGCCTGTGAGACGAACCTTCAGGGCGGCCTTCAGACAGCTCCACCAACCCATTTGATTGGGGATGGTACGCTGTCGTGTGGTGGAGCTTGGACCCCAACAGGCGGGCCATGGCGGACCACAGTTTAGATGTAAACTGGGCGCCCCGATTGGATGTGATGCGCAGTGGAACCCCAAAGCGGGCAATCCAGGCTGCTACGATGCCACGAGCACACGACTGCGTTGAAGTGTCCGTGAGCGGGATGGCCTCCGGCCACCGCGTAAAACGGTCGACCACCGTAAGCAGGTGTGAAACCCCTTGGGATGGAGGCAGCGGCCCCACGATGTCCACGTGTATGCGATCGAACTGCCGGCATGGCACTGCAAAGTCTTGAACGGGCGCCCAGACGTGTCGATGCACCTTTGATGTCTGGCACGGGATGCATGCCCAGCCCCAGCAAGCGACCGTGCCACATAAACCTTGCGGCCACCATAGTGACCGTGGCCCGGGTGGATGGGTGGGCCTGCCCATGGATCACCTCAAACACACGACGGTGCCAGGTCGCTGGAACGATAGGCCTCGGCTGACCCGTGTATACGTTGCACAGGATGGAACCCGAGGGACCCAACGGCACGTCCTCAAGCACCAAGCCAGAGATCGCAGTGCAGTACGCCGTCATCCCATCGTCCGCCAGCTGCAGCGCCGCCAAGTGGGAGTCATCTATCCCCAAGGCCAGGTTGAGCACGGCTGCAATTGCCGGACGGTGCAAAGCATCCGCCACGAGGTTGCATTTCCCAGCGATGTGCCGGACGTCCATTGTATACTCTGAAATAGCCGCCAGCTGGCGCTGCTGACGGGCGGGCCAAGAATCCGCAACCTTTGCAAACGCAAATGTGAGGGGCTTGTGGTCCGAGAAGGCTTCGAAGGAACGGCCCTCGAGGAAATACCGGAAGTATTTCGGCACCTGCGAGGAGTAAGGTGAGCAACTCCCCGTCTAAAGCGCTGTAGCACTGCTCCGCAACCCTCAGGTGCCGGCTAAAGAAGGCGAGAGGACGCCAACGGCCGTTAACAGTGTTTCAAAACGCCGCCGACCGCAGAGTCCGAGGAATCCACGGTAAGGGCTGTGGGGGCGTCGGCCGACGGATGCACGAGCATAGTCGCCCAAGCCAAGGCCTCCTTTACCCCTTCAAACACCGCCATGGCGACAGCGTCCCACTGTATCTGCCGCTGTTGCCCATAAGCAACTGAAAAAGCGGCCGCATGAAGGTCCCTTTCGCGTGCTGCGGCACGGGCCTACTACATTTGATTTGGACATGGGAGCTGTGTCCGACTAATTGTGGCGGGGACTGGCAGGAGTCCAGCCAAAAACTAGTCGGACACAGGTTGTGTGCTCCAGATATGTTTAATCTTCTGCATACAGCTCCCTTCTCCCCAGCTGACACAGGCGTCGCCCGGCCTTGAATAACAACCCAGATAACAACCCCGTGACTCGCGCCACCCCCACCAAGACGCCGCCCTCTATAGCCGATGGTTCATCATGACCTTGGGTTGCTATCAGTAGCCGCCACAAATTACTGATTCTGTTCTATTCTGTTTTGTAGTTTTTTGCAAATTCCGCAGGCATTTCACTGCACATCTCGTATGCATATATGACAAATAAACTTGACTTGACTTAAGGGCTAACAAATCATTTCATTTGATTCACAGCTTAGAATCACAGTTGTGGACACTTGCTTGCGATCTTCCAGAGTGACTGACTCGCGTCCAGGCATCTGGGGTTTTATAGACCTGCCCCCTTGAAGGGGCGTTACCTTCATCGTGGTGATTGACAGGCGAGAGGACCAATCAGCTGATCTCAAGATTTTTTAAACACTCAGAACTTTTTTATTTTTCATCATTTGGAAAAATCCTTGGAGCTGCTTCAGTGGATGAGGACTGTGAATACGATGGCAAAAAACCATGACGATATAGGGTACCTTTTTTTCTAAAATCAATATACAGCGCAGACAGGAAGTGGTCGATGAGACTTTTAGTTATATAGATGTGTAGGAAGATAGACACAAAGACACGATGACCCACATGATAGACACAATGAATAATAGACACAAAATGCTGGAGTAACTCAGTAACTGATTTACTCCAGCATTTTGTGTCTATATTCATTGTGTCTATCTTGTATCCAGAGATGCTTCAGCATTTTGTGTCTATCAACGTCTAATAGGGACCTGTGTGCCCACTTTTTCATACACAGTTGGGTATATGGAACGAACTGCCAGAAGGAGTAGTTGAGGCAGGTAGACTTTAAACTTTTCTTTTCTTTAGGCTTTACAGAAAGTGTGGAAACAGGCCCTTTGGCCCACTGATTTCACGCCGACCAGCGATGAACACATATGCTAAAACTATCCTACATACTAAGGACAATTTTACTGACACCAAGGAACCTACAAACCTCTATCACTTTGGCTATGGAAGGACATTGGAGCACCTAGAAAAAGCCCATGTGGTCACAGAGAGAACATACAAACTCTGTACAGAGCAAACAAAATCAGGATCAAACCTGGGTCTCTGGCACTATAAGGCAGCAACTCCACCTCTGTGCCACTATGCAGCCTCAAACAATATTGTACTATAAACAAAATGTAAAAGATGTTTGGACAGGTACATGGATAGGAAAGGAATCCTCCACCCCCTCAGCCCTACCATTCACTTTGTAGGACCTGCCAATGTTAGACTTCCAAGATGCAACACCTCACATTTCTCTGTATCATCATCTCCATCAACCATTCCTGAGCCCAACTGGCCAGCCGATCAAGATCCTGCTGCAATCTTTGACAATCATCTTCACTATCTGCAATACCACCCACTCTTGTATCATCAGCAGACCTGTTCATAGAAACATAGAAAATACGTGCAGGAGGAGGCCATTCAGCCCTTCAAGCCAGCACCGCCATTCATTGCAATCATGGCTGATCGTCCCCAATTAATAACCTGTACCTGCCTTCTCCCCATATCCCTTGACCCCACTAGCCCCTAGAGCTCCATCTAACTATCTGTTAAATCCATCCAGTGATTTGGCCTCCACTGCCCTCTGTGGCAGGGAATTGCACAAATTCACAACACTCTGGGTGAAAAAGTTTTTTCTCACCTCAGTCTTAAATGGCCTCCCCTTTATTCTAAGACTGTGGCCCCTGGTTCTTGACTTGCCCAACATTGGAAACTTTTTCCTGCATCTAGCTTGTCCAGTCCTTTTATAATGTTATATGTTTCTATAAGATTCCCCCTCATCCTTCTAAATTCCAATTAATACAAGCCTAGTCTTTTCAATCTTTCCTTATGCGACAGTCCCGCAATCCCAGGGATCAATCTGGTGAACCTACGCTGCACTGCCTCAATCACAAGAATGTCCTTCCTCAAATTAGGAGACCAAAACTGTATGCAATACTCCAGATGTGGTCTTACCTGAGCCCTATACAACCGTAGAAGAACTTTTCTAACTCCTATACTGAAATCCTCTTGTTATGAAGGCCAACATTCCATTAACTTTCTTCCACTGCCTGTTGTATCTGCACGCCAACTTTCAGTGACCGATGTACAAGGACACCCAGGTCTCCCTGTACCTCCCCCTTACCTAACCTAACCCCATTGAGATAATAATCTGTCCACTTGTTTTTGCCACCAAAGTGGATAACCTTACATTTATCTATATGATACTGCACCTGCCACGCATCTGCCCACTCACTCAACCTGTCCAGGTCACCCTGCATCCTCTTCACAGTTCACACTGCCACCCAGCTATGTGTCATCCGCAAACTTGCTAGTGTTGCTCCTAATTTACTCTTCCAAATCATTAATATATATGGTAAACAGTTGCGGCCCCAACACCGAGCCTTGCGGCACTCCACTTGCCACTGCCTGCCATTCTGAAAAGGACCCGTTCACTCCTACTCTTTGCTTCCTGTCTGCCAACCAATTTTCTATCCACGTCAACACCCTACCCCCAATACAATGCGCTCTAATTTTAGTCACCAGTCTCCTGTGTGGGACCTTATCAAAGGCTTTCTGAAAGTCTAGATACCCTACATCCACTGGCTCCCCTTCATCCATTTTACTTGTCACATCCTCAAAAAAATCCAGAAGATTAGTCAAGCATGATTTTCCTTTCATAAATCCATGCTGACTTGGACTAATCCTTTTACTGCTATCCAAATCCCCCCATTATTACCTCTTTAATAATTGACTCCAGCATCTTTCCCGCCACCGAAGTCAGGCTAACTGATCTGTAATTCCCCGTTTTCTCTCTCTCCCCTTTCTTGAAAAGTGGGATAGCATTAGTTATCCTCCAATCCACAGGAACTGATCCTGAATCAATTGAACATTGGAAAATTATCACCAATGCGTCCACTATTTCTAGAGCCACCTCCCTGAGGACCCTGGGATGCAGTCCATCAGGCCCCGGGGATTTATCACCCTTCAGTCCCATTAGCCTACCCAATACTATTTCTCGCCTAATGAAAATTTATTTCAGTTCCTCGACCCCCTTAGATCCTCTGTACTCCAGTACTTCGGGGAGATTGTTTGTGTCTCTTTCCAGATACTATACATCTTTCCAGCTACGGGTGTTAAGCTCACTGCCCTGTAGTTTCCAGCCCTTTCCCTGCACCCCTTCTTGAATTGAGGCACAACATTTGCCACCCTCCAGACTTCCGGCACCTCTCCTGTATGTAATGATGGCACGTATGAAGAATCTGATGCCTTGCAGATCCAGGGGCCCATAATTGATGTCTCTCAGATCCATGGAGCCACGATTGAGTCTCACAGATTTAGCGGCTGGTGTTTGATGTCTCACAGATCCAGGAACTGGCAGGTAACCCTTGCTTTACCTCTCTCCCCATCCCTCCCTACCCTAGTTCTCCTACTAGTTTCACTGTCCTTCTGATTAATTTTACAGATTATATGCCTCCTTGTCACCTTCCCCTCAGCTAAAGTGAATCATTCTACATTTCCTTATCGTCTGCTTTGATCTGTCGTTTTCACACCTTATCTCTTCATGTCTCTAGACTCTCTCCCCCCTGACTCTGTCTGAAGAAGGGTCTCGACCAGAAACATCATTGATTTCATCTCTCCAGAGATGCTGCCTGTCCCGTTCAGTTACTCCAGCATTTTGTGTCTACCTTCAGTGTAAACTAGCAATGGCAGTTCCTTCCTACATTAGCATTTGATGTCTTCCTGTGGCTGGTGTTTGAATTCCAGACCCAGGGACCTGTGTTCAATGTCTCACAGTTACAGGGACCCACAATTGATGTCTTAGAGGTCCAGGAACCCACAACTGATGTGTTACAGATTCAGGGACTAACAATTGATATCTCACAGATCCAGGAACTTGTGTTTGATACTTCACAGATCTAGGGATCTGCATCTGTTGTGCCGCAAATACAGAAACTCATGTTTGATGTCCCATGATAAATGTTACAGAGTCCAGGAATAGCGTTTGCTGCCTTGCAGATCTAGGGGCCTGTGTTGTTGTCTGGCAGATCCAGGGACTATTGTTTGATGTTTCATAAATGAATTGACTTCTGTTGAATGTCCCACAAACCATGGACCTGTGTTGGGTGTCCTACAGACCATGGACCTGTGTTAGATGTCCCACAGACTAGGGAACTGTACATTTGCTGGGATCCATGATTGACATTTCACAGGTCCAGGATCCCTTTTGATTTCCTCAGATCTAGGCATCTGAATTTGATGTCTCACAGATCCAGTGACCCACAATTAAAGTCTCACAGACCTGTGATGCATGCTTATTGTCTTGCCGATCCAAGGCTCTGCGTTTCATGTCATAGATTCATACAGCACAGTAACAAGCCCTTCTGCCAAACGTGCCCATGCCAACCAAGATGCCACATCTACACGTTCAACTGCCTGGGTTTGACCCATGTCCCTCCAAAACCTTCCCTCTAAACCTTTCCTATCCATGTATCTGTCCCAATGTATCTACTCCATCTGGCAGCTCGTTCCATAACCCACCATCCTCTGCTACTGTATGTTCTGTTATTGCTTTCAAATGCAGCTCCAAGCACAACGAAGAGCTGGGTTCAGATAGGCAGGCAGAAAACATTATTTAATGTATTTTAAGTTTTCTCAAAGAACATGGACTGAAACTGTGTGTTGGCACAAGACGAGGCACAAAGCAGATTTTGAACCCTGTGTTGCAGGCATCGTGGTTTTCTGGCAAATGTTTTCCTCTAGCATCTGCCCAAAAACCATGCAAATGCTAGAACAAAGATGTTCCCAGTCAGTTTGTAGTAAAGACCATGCCCAGCTGATGAACACCGGATTTATGTACTCTTCTTTTCAAATGAGCATTTGGAAGACTGGTGAGATGAATTTGTCAGTTGCTTTGGGTACAGGAGCAGGGAGGTTCTACTTCAGTTGTACAGGGTCTTGGTGAGACCACACCTGGAGTATTGCGTGCAGTTTTGGTCTCCAAATCTGAGGAAGGACATTATTGCCATAGAGGGAGTGCAGAGAAGGTTCACCAGACTGATTCCTGGGATGTCAGGACTGTCTTATGAAGAAAGACTGGATAGACTCGGTTTATACTCTCTGGAATTTAGGAGATTAAGAGGGGATCTTATAGAAACTTACAAAATTCTTAAGGGGTTGGACAGGCTAGATGCAGGAAGATTGTTCCCGATGTTGGGGAAGTCCAGGACAAGGGGTCACAGCTTAAGGATAAGGGGGAAATCCTTTAAGACCGAGATGAGAAAGACTTTCTTCACACAGAGAGTGGTGAGTCTCTGGAACTCTCTGCCACAGAGGGTAGTTGAGGCCAGTTCATTGGCTATATTTAAGAGTGAGTTGGATGTGGCCCTTGTGGCTAAGGGGATCAGAGGGTATGGAGAGAAGGCAGGTACGGGATACTGAGTTGGATGATCAGCCATGATCATATTGAATGGCGGTGCAGGCTCGAAGGGCTGAATGGCCTACTCCTGCACCTAATTTCTATGTTTCTATGTTTCTATGTTTTGGGGTTGCAAACAGCTTCTGCTGTGTGAGGACATGGTTTGCAGCAATAGCATTGCACCTTGCAGAACAATCTCAATGGTTGCCTTGGTTGGCCTATGCTTTACTCATTGTTGCCCTCTCCAAATGCATTATGGCACTCCTCTGGCCCATCATTGCTGTCTTCCTGAATTGTATAACTTCATTCCTCATTATCAAATGCCTCCAATTTTGCTTTAAAGTCATGTAGCTATATAGTTTAGAAACAGGCTGGTTCGCCCACCTTGTCCATGTTGACAACGTTGGCATTTGCGGTTAGTCCCATTGGTCTGGATTGGCAATAGCCCTCCAAACATTTCCTTTTTCATATCTTTCCAAATCTCTTTTAAAATTCATAACTGTATCTGCTCTATAGCTACCTTCTATGAGGTTCCTCTCAAGTCCCTCTCTCTCCTCTCACATGAAGCCAATGCCCTCTAGTTTTAGAATCCTTGATCTGGGAGAAAGACTATGAGTGTTCACTTTATCCTTGCCCCTCGTGAGCTTATACATCTCAATAATGTCATAAAGTGCACCACTTCACACTTGTCAGAGTGAAATTCCATTTGCCATTCCTTAGCCCACTTTCCCATCAGATCTAGATCCTATAAACTTAGATATCCTTCCACAATGTTCACTATACCACTAATGTGGGTGGCGTTTGTAAATTTGATGCGATGTCATTGAAAGCATTAACACATTGTCCCCAGTATTGAACCATGCTCCAATCCAAGTGATTAACCTCCAATCAAAGAGAAAACCACCCCCTATAACTTCTCTTTGAGACCCTCTTTCTAGCCAATCTTGAATCCACTCGGCTAACACACCTTGCGGACTAGCCTACCATGCGGGCTCCTTATTAAAGGTTGCGCTAAACTCCGTCTGGACAATAAGTGTAGATCAATCACTATCGCTGATTTGATCCATGTCTGGTTTTGCTATTTAGGACCCGATCCTTAATCCATGTCGGGTTGCTACCATGCCACCCTGTCCAATGTAAGCAATCAATCATACTGACAGTTTGACCTTTTGTGGCCTCCTTAGAAAACTATCAGATTTACAAAACACAATTTCCCACACACAAAGCCATGCAGACTGTTCCTAATCATTTCCTGCTCATACAAATGCTGGTAGATCCTGTCCCTAAGAGCAGCACTGTGGCACAGCGGTAGAGTTGCAGCCTTACACTGCCAGACACCCAGGTTCGATCCTGTCTACAGGTGCTGTCTGTACTAAGTTTGCATGTTCTCCCTGTGACCGCGTGGTTTTCTCCGGGTGCTTCGGTTTCCTCCCACATTCCAAAGACATGCTGGTTTGTAGGTTAATTGGCTTCTGTAAATTGCCCCTAGTGTATAGGATGCAAAACTGGGATAACATAGAAATAGTGTACGGGTGATCATTGGTCAGTGTAGACTCAGTGGGCCACAGGGCCTTTTTCCACGCTGTATCTCTAAACTAAATTAAAGAGTCCCATCCAATAACTTTCTCACCACTGATATTAGGCTCACCAGCAAGCATTGTGGCAAACTCTGTAATCACAAACATATATTTAACCCCAGGAAATGAATACCCATCACAAAAAGCAAGCTTCCTTGCACTGAGCTCCGTGGAAGCAAATAGCCCAAACCCACCACACTGAAATATCTATGGTTATTACCTTTACTTTGTCAATTCAAATAATTATCAATGCAGTTTGTGAAAATCCCTCCAAGCATTGCAGATGCAAAATCTGAAATAATGGGAGTAAGGGTGCATAATAGATAAGAGTTATAGTGAGGTGGTCACACCTAACGTATAGACAGATAGTAACTGAATGACCATCAGGAAAGGGTGCAGGCAG
Source organism: Okamejei kenojei (assembly GCA_035221665.1). Classification (NCBI taxonomy): domain Eukaryota; kingdom Metazoa; phylum Chordata; class Chondrichthyes; order Rajiformes; family Rajidae; genus Okamejei; species Okamejei kenojei. The sequence goes on from CM069141.1 coordinate 73,053,367, forward strand.
AAAGTGCAGGAACCCCGTGTCCATTGCCTACCCAAAACAAGTGGATAATATTTGGATAATATTGACGGAGGGGGGAGGTCACCAATCAGGGGGAGAGCAGTAACAGCCGTCCAGTCCTAAATCTTTCACCGTCTCCTTAAACCTATGTCCTCTAGTTCTCAGTTCCCATACTCTGGGCATCTACCCAATGTATTCTTCTCATGATTGTGTGCACTTCTAAAGATTACCTCTCATCCTCCTGCACTCCAAGGAATAGAGTTCCAGCCTGCTCAACCTCTCCCTATTGCTCAGGTCTTCAAGTCCTGGCAACATGCTCATAAATCTACTCTACACCCATTCCAGCTTGACAACATCGTTCCTATAACGGTGCCGAAAACTGGCCTCAACAACATCTTATTCAACTGCAACACAACATCCCAACTTCTAAATGAAGGCCAACATGCCAAAAGCTATTTTGACCACCCTATCCACCTATGAAGCCACTTCCAATGAACATAGAAACATAGAAAATAGGTGCAGAAGTAGGCCATTCGGCCCTTCGAGCCTGCACCGCCATTCATGATCATGGCTGATCATCCAACTCAGTAACCTGTACCTGCCTTCTCTCCATACCTCCTGATTCCTTTAGCCACAAGGGCCACATCTAACTCCCTCCTAAATATAGCCAATGAACTGGCCTCAGCTATATTCTGTGGCAGAGAATTCCACAGATTCACCACTCTCTGTGTGAAAAATGATTTTCTCATCTCGGTCCTAAAAGACTTCCCCCTTATCCTTAAAACTTCCCCCTTATCCTTAAAACTTCCCTCTTATCCTTAAAACTTCCCTCTTATCCTTAAACAATGTACCTGTACTCCTAGATGCCTCTGCTCTACTCCAGTTCTACCATTCACTGTGTAAGTTCTGCCCTAGTATTCCCAAAATGCAACATCTCACATTTCTCTAAAAATTCCTTCAACCATTCCTCAGCCCATTAGCCCAACCAATCAAGATCCTGCTGCAATATTTTACATCCATCTCCATTATCTGCAATACCACCCAATTTTGTGACATCTGCAAACTAGCTAACCATGCCTCGTATGTTTCCCATCCAAATCATTGATATAAACATAGTGGACAGTGAGATCAGTGTGGGGCGATCAGTATGCTCGGGAAGTTTGAGTTCAAGGTGGAGGTGGTGTTGTCGCTCTTGATGAACTTTAAGGTGGATAAATCAACAAGGCCTGATGGGATCAAGAGTCAAATGTCTCGAGAGTCAAGAGTGTTTTATTGTCATATGTCCCAAACCAGAACAATAAAATGCTTACTTGCAGTGCACAACAGGTAAAAATAGTGGCGTGGATATTCAATCGATACCATAATGAACACCAAAAAGATACATAAATTTGAAAATTATATATAGAGCAAAAACAACACCAAAGCCTGAAATCCCTAGTGCAAACAAGGCAATTCATGGTTCAGAGTTTGTATAGTTCAATGGTCTGTTGGTTGTTCCTGACGTTTGAGTTGACAAACTAGGACGTGATGCAACTAGTCAATATCCTCTCTACCCTAAAACTGTTGAATATACTTTCAAGAGATTATTCATCCACATACTAAATCTCCTCAATCCTCTAAGAAACTAGAGGCATTGATGGGCATTCTTTATGATTGCCTCAATGTGCTGTGTCCAGGACAGATCCTCAGAGATATGCACGCCCAGGAACGTAAAGTGGTTGACTCTCTCCACCACTGACCCATTGATGAAAATGGATTTGTGCATCCTTGGCGTCCCTCTTCTAACAACCTCCTTGGTTTTACTGATTGCGTTTTAAGTTTTAGTTTTAGAGGTACAGCATGGAAACAGACCCTTTGGCCCACCGAGTCTGCACCGTCCAGTAATTTCCGCACACTTTAACGCTATCCGACAAACACTGGGGACAATTTACACATACGCCAAGCCAATTAACCTACATACCAGTACGCCTTTGGAGTGTGGGAAGAAACTGGAGCACCTGGAGAAAACCCACGCAGTCACGGGAAGAATGTAAAAACTCCGTACAAACAGCACCCATGGTCGAGATCGAACCTGGTTCTCCGGCGCTATAAGGCAGCAACGCTATCGCTGTGCCACTGATCTGGCACCATTCAGTCAGACATTGAGCCTCCCCTTCTATAGGCTGGCTCATCATTATCCACAATCGTCCAACATTGCTGGTCTCGTCCACATATTTAAAGATGGAAGTGGAACTGTTCCAACTACACGGTCATGAGTATAGAGTGAGTAGAGCAGGGGGTTGAGCACACGGCCTTGCGGTGCCCCTGTGCTGATGATTATTGAGAAGGAAGTGTCCCCTATCCCAGGTTATTGAGAGAGGCAAAGGAGGAGATTGAAGGAACCTTGACAAAGATGTTTGTATTTTCTCCAGCCACAGGCGAGGTTCTAGAAGATTTGAGAATAGTAAATGTTGATCCTTTGTTGCAGAGGTGAAGTAGAGATAATCAAGGAAATTATAGGTGTTTAGAAGGTTTCAGATAAGTACATGGATATGCAGTGAATGGAGGAGTGTGGATCATGAGCAGGCAGATAAGATTAGTTCATTTTCGCATTATTTATGGCACGGACATTGGGGACTGAAGGGCTTGTTCCTGTGTAGGAAGGAACTGCAGATACTGGTTTAAACTGGAGATAGACACAAAAAGCTGGAGTAACAAAGTGGGACAGGAAGCATCTCTGGAGAGAATGAATGGGTGACGTTTTGGGTCGAGACCCTTCTTCTTTATATAGGCCAGATATAAAGGAGCCTCCTGTCATTGATGGCGAGGCTATTGGAGAGGATTCTTTAGAGTTGCTGACAGCAAGGAAAGCTGTCAAAGTGTACAGCGGGATATAGATCACCCTCAGAAATGGGCAGAGAAATGACAGATGGAGCTTAATCCTAGCAAGCACTTTGGGTGGTCAAATGTAAGGGCAAAGTATACAGTTAATGACAAGATCCTTAAGAGCATTGATGTATCTTGGGAGGGGGGGAGGGGGGGGGGGGTCTTGGGGTCCAAGTCCATTGTTCCCTTGAACTGTCAAGTGGATAGAGTGGTAAAGAAGATAGATAGTATTCTTGTCTTCATCAGCCAGGATATTGATTATAGGAGGCAAGGAGTCATGTTACAAGTTAATAGGACTAGTTTCAGCCACATTTGGAAAATTCTGTGAAATTCTGGTCACCCATTACAGAAAGGGTGTGGAGCTTTGGAGAGAGTGCAGTAGAGATTTATCGGAATACTGCTTGGATTAAAGGCTATTAACTGAAATGGAAATGTTGGACCAAATGTGGATAGTTTTCTCTGGAGCCTCAGAGGCTGAGGGGAGACCTGATAAATGTATATTAAAAAATGGAGGCGTAGATTAGGTGAACAGTCAGAACCTTTTATCCGGGGTGGGAATGCCAGACTAGAGGGTAGAGCTTTAAGGTGAGAATGTCAACATTTAAAGGAGATATGTGGGGCAATCGTTTTATACAGAAGGTGATGCCTGGCTGGAACATGCTGTCAGGGGTAGTGATGGAGGCAGATATGATAGTAGCATTTTAGAGGCACATGGATGGGCATGGAATGGATGGATATGGATCAGATGCAGGCAGGGAGATTAGTTTAAACTGGCATCATGTTTGGATTGTGGCCTGAGGTATTTGCAGAATTCCCAGTATCTTTTATTAAACCAATTTACTTCTTAACCTAGGATTCAATTAGCTTTTTATTTTCCTAATAAATCTACCACAGAGGGCTCTCTGCCCCCTAAAGGCTCCAACCTTATCGATCCTGATTTTATCGGCCTGATTTTATCTTCTCCCCAAAATCCACAAACAGAAATGTCCTGGCAGACCCATTGTTCATGTCCCACCAAATTAATTTCCACATACCTCGACTCCATCCTATCCCCCCGGTCCAATACCTCCCTACCTATGTCCTCACACGCTCTTCGTCTCTTCAATGACTTTCGTTTTCCAGGCCCCCACTCCCTCATCTTTACTATGGATGTCCAGTCACTCTACACTTCCATCCCCACTGGGAAGGTCGTAAAGCCCTCTGTTTCTTCCTCGACCGCAGAAATCCTTTGAGAGCCTAGTTATTAAATCCAGTCTTCCAAGCAGCCTTCACCTATTGCAATTTGCCTACCGCCATAACAGGTCCACAGATAATGCCATTGCATTAGCCCTACACTCATCCCTGGAACACCTGGAGAAGAGAGGCCTCTACGTCAGACTCGTATTCATACACGACAGTTCTGTTTTTTTAATACCATTTTCCCATCCAAGCTCATCACCAAACATGGACTTGGAGTCAGCACTCACCTCTGCAACTGGATCCTCGACTTCCTGCCCAACGGACCCCAATCAGTGAGGATAGGGGACAAATCATCCTCCACGATAATCCTCAACACTGGCGCTCCACAAGGATGTGTTCTCAGCCGCCTTCGTTACTCCTTGTACACGCACGACTGTACAGCCATGTACAAATCCAATTCAATTTACATGTTCACAGATGACACCACCATGTGGGCCGGATATCAAATAATGATGAGATGGAGTATAGGAAGGAGATTGAGAACCTCAAGTCCAGGTGTTGAGACAACAATCTTTCCCTCAACGTCAGCAAGACAAAGAAGATAGTGATCGACCAGGAAGTGAAGTGGTACACATGCCCCAGTCTGCATTGATGGCGCCCAAGTATAGCCACATCTTGGCTACTCCTCCCATCAGAGTAAAGGTGTGAAAATGCACACCTCCAGATTCAGGGACAATTTCTTCCCAGCTGTTATCATGCAACTAAACCATCCTATCAACAACTAGAGGGCAGTCCTGAGCTACTATCTACCTCATTGGAGACCCTTGAACTATCTTTGATCGCACTTTACTGGACATTATCTTCCACTAATCGTTATTCACGTTATTTCCTTTACTTGCGTGTGTATACTGTGAAGGGCTTGACTGTGATCATGTATTGTTTCTCTGCTGACTGGTTAGCACGCAACAACATGTTTCACTGTGACAATAAAAACTCAAACTCAAACAAACTATCCTGATTATACCTAATCAGCCCCTGTCTATCCATATGCATATATATCTTATCCCTCAGAATATTCTCCAATAATTTGCCTACCACAGACTTTTGGCTCACTGGTCGATAGTTCCCCGAGTTGTCATAAAGTCATAGAGTGATACAGAGTGGAAACAGACCCTTCGATCCAAGTTGCCCACTCCGGCCAACATGTCCCAGCTGCACTAGTCCCAGCTGCTTGCATTTGGCCCATATCCCTCCAAACCTGTCCTATCCATGTACCTGTCCAACTGTTAGTTTAAGTTAGGTTAGGTTAGAGATACAGCGAAACAAGCCCTTTGGTCCGCCGTGTCCACACCGACCAGTGATCCCCGCGCACTAACAGTATCCTATACACACTAGGGACAATTTACATTTACACCAAGCCAATCAACCTGCAAATCTGTACGTCTTTGGAGTGTGGCAGGAAACCATGGATCTCAGAGAAAACCCACAGGGAGAATATACAAACCCTGTACAGACAGCACCCATAGTCGGGATCGAACCTGGGTCTCTGGCGTTGCAAGCGCTGGAAGGCAGCAACTCTACCGTTGCGCCACCGTTTCTTGAATGTTGGAATAGTCTCAGCCTCAACTACCTCCTCTGGCAGCTTGTTCCATACATCCACCACCCTTTGTGTAAAAAAGCTCCCACTCAGATTCCTATTAAATCTTTCCCTTTCACCTTAAACCTTAAACCTATGTCTTCTGCTCCTCGATTCACCAACTCTGGGCAAGAAACTCTGCTCATGATTTTATACTGCTCTAAAACTGTGCAGACCAACTGGCTGGAGTTTTTGCACACATCTTCAACGTCTCAGACTGAGGTCTGAGGTTCCCAGCTGTTTTAAGAGGGCATCAATAATACCAGTGCCCAAGAAGAGTAAGGTGATGCGTGCCTCAATGACTATCGACCAGTGGCACTAACGTCTGCGGTGATGAAGTGCCTTGAGAGGTTGGTTATGGTACATATCAACTCCTACCCAACAAGAACCTCGACCCATTACAATTTGCCTACTGCCACAACAGGTCAATGGAGGATGAGATCTCACTGGCTCTCCACTCTGCACTGGACCACTTGGACAATTAAAAAAAATACGTCAGGCTGTTGTTTATAGACTACAGCTCGGCGTTCAATACCATCATCCCCTCCAAGCTGGTTACCAAGCGCATGCAACTGGGTCTCTGCATATCTCTCTGCAACTGGATCCTCGACTTCCTCATCCACAGTCCACAGTCTGTTCGAATTGGCAGAAACACCTTTTCCTCAATAACAATCAGTACAGGAGCACCTCAAGGCTGCGTGCTCAGCCCCCCTGCTCTACTCACTCTATACGCTGATGACACCACTGTTGTTGGACGAATTACAGATGGTGAGGAATCAGAGTATAGAAGTGAGATCGATCGACTGACCAAATGGTGCCAACATAACAACCTGGATTTCAATATCAGTAAGACCAAGGAACTGATTGTGGACTTTGAAAGAGGAAAGATGAGGACCCACAAACCAGTCAATATCGATGGGACGATGGTGGAAAGAGTCAAAAGCTTCACATTTCTGGGCCTTCCATTAAGTGAAAATCTTTCCTGGACCCAGCACTGTGATGCAATGATAAAGAAAGCCCATCAACGCCTCTACTTCCTGAGAAGATTATGGAGATTCGGTATGTCAGAGAGGATTTTCTTAAACGTCTACAGGAGTACAGTGGAGAGCATATTGACTGGTTGCATCATGGCCTGGTTCGGCAACTTGAATGCCCGGGAGCGGAAAAGACTGCAAAAAGTTGTGAACTCTGTCCAGTCCATCACCTGCTCTGACCTCCCCACCATCGAAGGGATTTACTGGAGTTGCTGTCTCAAAAAGGCAGCCAGCATCATCAGAGACCCACACCACCCTGGCCACACTCATTTCACACCTGCCATCCGGAAGAAGGTACGGAAGCCTGAAAACTGTAACGTCCAGGTTCAGGAACAGCTTCTTCCCTATAACAGTTAGGCTATTAAACACAACAATCTCCAAATAAGTTCTGAACTACATAGACTATTATTGCACTATTATTGTTTGTTTGTTTTTACGTGCATGTAAATGTGTGTGTGTGTGTGTGTGTGTGTGTGTGTGTGTGTGTGTGTGTGTGTGTGTGTGTGTGTGTGTGTGTGTGTGTGTGTGTGTGTGTATAATATATATATATATGTGTGTGTATATATATATATATACACACACTGAACCTATTTTTCTTGTTTATTATATTGTTTACAGTGCACTAGGTTTACATATTCTGTTGTGCTGCTGCATGTAAGAATGTCATTGTTCTATCTGGGACATACGACAATAAAACACTTGACTCTTAAAAGTCCATCCATAAAAACACCAGTCGAGGTGCGCCAGAGGTGTGTGAGAGCAGATCTCTGTCACTCACAATCGCCATTTGATACTTTATCTGAACACGCTGAATTAGTAATTGACTGGCAAAATGCCTCATCGCCAGATCGCCAGAACTCACCAACAAGCACCAAGACCTGGCTTGACTGGCGGTGAGGGGAGCCCTCCCGGTCAGATCCTTCCTGCACCGTCGGAAACTCACTACCAGCGCACGCTGCCCTCAGGACAGCTGCTATGGAGAGGAGACAGTTGCCCACCTCTTTGCAGAGCCTGGAGAGGGTTGTAAGGGTCCCTGTCACGATTTATTCCGAACAGCTCCGTCACAGAGGACTCTGTGACGTACGGACTGTTCCCTGGGACGCATTCAGAGACTGACACCGAGTGCTGCTGGAGGGTCATCAACTCGGTGAAAGACGCTCTTTGGTCTGCCCGAGCATTGTTCACCACCCAGCAGAGCGAGATGTCCGTCAGGGAATGTTGCCGACTGGCCCGCTGCAGACTGCAGGAGTACGTGCTGAGGGACGCACTGAAGCTCGGTGCAGCCAACGCCAAGGCTCGGTGGGGGAGGACCACAGTCTGAGGTCCTTCCGCTGCTGGACATGGGGGGCACGGTATGGTGGAGACGCCCCTCAAAAATAAGGGAAGAGATTCCATGCCATGGGCCACATGAGTGGCAAGGGTGGGGGAAAAAAACGTGTGTAATTTGTGTAAACAGTACTGTATGCTTGTACAGCCTCCGAGAATGTCGGATGAATTTTTTGCACGGTTCCGGTATTGTATATATTTATTACTTGAATAAAGTCTATTTTGAAATTTTTAAAAAGTCACTTTTACTTTGAGATTGTTTTTAATGCCCTGTGTGGAACTATGATTCGACCGTGCTATCAGATTTATTCACTTCTGCCAGCTTACTGCCAGCCCACTATCCCATCGGTTGACAAATCCCAGCAGTCTCCTCCTCCTGGCCCACCTCCTCATCACTCGCCCAGTCCCTGCCTATGGATCAGAGTCAGCCCCAGGGCAGGAAACACCATCTGTGGAAACAGGAACCTCCATATCTGGACATTCCTGCACTCCATATATGGCCCTCACAGGCCAGATGGAAGCTTCCGCTCTTAAGATCTTTGCCAAAGAGCCTCCTCTCTGGCTGCTCAATGGATCAAGGTCATGTGACGGTAAACAGTTCAGAAGCAAGTGACACACCTAACCCCCCCCAGGGCAAGTTATTTCACCACAATACACAGCAGGCACTTTCAGATCCAAGGTCGATGCAGACAAAGTGCAAAGACCGAGGCGGAGCCAGAGAGAGCGAGGTTATGGAGCTGGTTCCCGGCGAGGCTGGAACAGAGCCAGGCGATGATGTCAGTACTTACAATAGCAGTCTGCAGGGGCCATGTCATCAGGCCAGCCAGCAGCAGCGTGTTGCAACAGGCAATCGATTCAGTGCCAAGACAGCTCACACATTGCACACAACCCCTGATAGTACATTTAACACAATACACACTGTGTACTTCCGGTAGTTAATGTGGTTACAACCAGGTTATTGATAGATAAATGTTTGTGAAATACGGTGTTCCAGGCCAGGCAAAACCAGACAATAAAATGGGATCATAACCTCAGATCTATCTTCTCATCCCTTATCCCACATCTTCCCAGCCCTTGTAGAAACATAGAAACATAGAAAATAGGTGCAGGAATAGGCCATTCGGCCCTTCAATATGATCATGGCTGATCATCCAACTCAGTATCCTGTACCTGCCTTCTCTCCATACCCCCTGATCCCTTTAGCCACAAGGGCCACATCTAACTCCCTCTTAAATATAGCCAATGAACTGGCCTCAACTACCTTCTGAGGTAGAGAATTCCAGAGACTCACCACTCTCTGTGTGAAAAATGCTTTCCTCATCTCGGTCCTAAAGGAATTCCATATAACAATATAACCATATAACCATATAACAATATATGGTATATGGAATTCCATATATGTTATATGGAATTCCCCCTTATCCTTAGACTGTGACCCCTTGTTCTGGACCTCCCCAACATCGGGAACAATCTTCCTGCATCTAGCCTGTCCAACCCCTTAAGAATTTTGTAGGTTTCTATAAGATCCCCCCTCATTCTTCTAAATTCTAGCAAGTACAAGCCGAGTCTATCCAGTCTTTCCTCATATGAAAGTCCTGCCATCCCAGGAATCAGTCTGGTGAACCTTCTCTGTACTCTCTCTATGGCAAGAATGTCTTTCCTCAGATTTGGAGACCAAAACTGTACGCAATACTCCAGTTGTGGTCTCACCAAAACCCTGCACAACTGCAGTAGAACCTCCCTGCTCCTATACTCAAATCCTTTCGCTATGAATGCTAACAAACCATACCATTTATCTCCCTCCTCTGCCTCCACGTGCAGGCTAGCAGGTTAATTGATCACTGGAAATTAGTCCTGGGCTAGGTAGGTGGCAGGAGAATCGAGGCGATTCTCCTGGACAAAAGGAGAAAATAGGTTACAGGGAAATGTGCGGGAATTAGATTCATGAGGATGCTCTGAAATCCAACATAAACTCAATGGACCAAATGGCCTTCTATAAATCTATAAACCAGAGGCTGTTCTGCTTCACTGGTAGCCTGTGATGCATGCAGAAACCTAAAGTACAGTCTGCTGTTCTGGGAAAGTACAATCCTTTGTGATACTCCAGTTTCCTAGATTGTGTAAATACAGACTGCCCCTTGTGTTAATGCAGTAACCGGCAGCAACATCTATTACTCCATTACATTGAATATCTGGTTACTTTAGTGTCTCTGTTACTCCAGTAACCTGGAATACTACCCACTATCTCAATAAAGTGGAGTACCATCTACTATTCTAGCAACCTCGAATACTTGAACTTATCCAGCAAACAGGTTCATTCTGGGGTCCCTCCTGTCTCTGTAGCCAACTGGAATGCTTTTGTTGCTCCAGCCTTCCTCACAGTCTGAGACTCTAGCAATCTTGGTGTCATTTGCAAACTTACTGACCAACCTGTTTACTGAACAATCAGTTTGCTCGCTCCAATAACCTGGATAGCATTCTGTTACTCCATTTAACATGAGTATCTTCTGTTACATGGAATATCTTTTGCAACTCTATTAATCCAGAGAATCATTTATTAATGATAACCAGGAATGCCTGGTATGACCTTGGAATACTTGATGTAGCTCCAAGAGCCTGGATATCTCTACTACTTCAGTGACCTCCAGTGCCTTCTGCTATTCTTTTGAACTGGAATCTATTTGATTTCTCCAGTAAACGGAACCACCTTGCAATGCTCTATAGTAACAATGGGTATCTCTGGGCACTCCTATTGCAGGAGTAAAGATTGTTACTGAACCTGCTCCTCCAGTAATGCCTCTCTTTCCCAAGTAACCCGTGTCCTTCTGTTAAACTAGAAACCTGGGACATCTTCCATTCCTTCAGTGAGTTGGAATACCTACTGTTAAAACCAGTTACATGGAGGAACATAGCCTGCGAGAGATCCCATCAGCTCTGGAAATGAAATCACCTTAATGTTCTTCAAGAGCCCAATCCCTCCTCCTTAATCTCAAACTGCCCTTGCATATTAGCATCCTCCATACTGATCTCACTCACCTCCATGTCATTCTCTTTGATGAAAACAGTTGCAAAATGCTCATTTATTACCCATCTGGTAACTCCTGGCACAAGGGTACATCTGGTGAGTCCAAGACCAAGAAGCGTTTTGACCTGAAACGTCACCTACCCATGTTTTCCAGAGATGCCGTCTGACCAGTAGAGTTACTCCAGCACTTTGTGTCCTGTTATCGGAAGATAGAGGTGAGGGCCAGTACGTTCAAAGGAAGGACAGACAGGGAGAGGTGAATGAATATTACAAAGCTGTTGGGCTGATATATGGATATTTCAATGCAAGGGGTCCCATGGGGAAAGCAGATGAACTTCAATCTTGGATTTTTGCTTGAGATTATGATGCAGAAACATGGTTGTGAAAGAGACAAACTGGCAGTTAAATATTCCAGAGTTTTTATTTTTCTGATGTGACGGAGATGATCGGAAAAGAGATGAGGAGTTGCTCTGCTGTCATAACAGCACTTGTAGGGGCATACTGGAGGGTTCGACTGCAGAAGCGATATGGATAGAGCTTAAAAACAAGAAAACACTCAAATGGAATTGTATGATAGGTCCTGCAATATTAAATAGGAAACATGCAAATAAATATATAGACAGATTGCACAGAGTCCTTTACCCAGAGTTGGGGAATTCAGAAACAAAGGACATAGGTTGAAGCTGAGAGGGGAAGGATTTAATGGGAAGTTGAGGACAACGTTTTCACACAGCAGGTGGTAGGTATATGGAATGAACTGCCAGACGAGATGGTTGAGGCAGGTACTACAAAACATGTAAAAGACATTTGGACGTACAGTACATGGATAGGAATGGTTTAAAGGGATATGGACCAAATGCGGGCAGGTGGGACTAACATTGACGGATCAGCATGTGCAAGTTGGGCCAAAGGGCCTGTTTTCATGCTATTTGTTTCTACTACCAATGGATACCAAAGCAACAGGGTTGTCTTTGTGAGCTTTCCCAATTTAGTGCCAAAGGCTTACTCAGAGCAAAATTTATTAGGTGTATCAAAGGTTTCTTGAAAAAGTGTGTACATAGTCCAACCCTAAAAGTGAACATACTAGACCTTCTGTTGTGAAATGAGCTTGACCGGATGACTGGTGATTCAATGGAAGAGCATTTGTTATCACAACAGTGTTTTAAGATTATTTTGAATATGAATAAGGCTGGACCTTGCGGGATGGTACTGAATAGGCAATAGACAATAGGGGCCCGTTAATCCCTACTCTTTGTTTCCTGTCTGCCAACCAATTTTCTATCCATGTCAGCACTCTACCCCTGATACCATGTGCCCTAATTTCGCCCACTAATCTCCTATTTGGGACCTTATCAAATGCTTTCTGAAAGTCCAGGTACACTACATCCATTGGCTCTCCTTCGTCCATTTTCCTAGTAATATCCTCAAAAGATTCCAGTCAAGCATGATTTCCCCTTCGTATATCCATGCTGACTCGGACCGATCCTGTTACTGCTATCCAACTATTTCATCTTTAATCATGCATCTTCCCCATCACCGATGTCAGGTTAACTGGCCTATGATTCCCTGTTTTCTCTCTCCCGCCTTTCTTAAAATGTGGGATAACATTAGCTATCCTCCAATCACCAGGAACTGATCCTGAATCTATAGAACATTGGAAAATTATCACCAATGCGTCCACGATTTCTAGAGCCACTTCCTTAAGTACCCTGGGATGCAGACCATCAGGCCCTGGGGATTTATCAGTCTTCAGGATTTCTCAGTCCCATCAGTCTACCCAACATCATTTCCTGCCTAATGTGGATTTCCTTCAGTTCCTCCATAACCCCAGATCCTCTGGCCACTAGTTCATCAGGAAGATTATTTGCATCCTCCTTAGTGAAGACGGATCCAAAGTACCTGTTTTAACTCATCTGCCATTTCCTTGTTACCCATAAAAAATTCACCTTTTTCAGTATTCATGGGTCAAACTTTGGTCTTAACTATTTTTTTCCTCTTCACATACCTAAAGAAGCTTTTAATATCCTCCTTTATATTCTTGGCTAGCTTACCTTCGAACCTCATCTTTTCTCCCTGTATTGCCTTTTTAGCTATCTTCCGTTGTTCTTTAAACATTACCCAATCCTCTTGCTTCCCGCTCATCTTTGCTACGTTGTACTTCTTCTCTTTTATTTTTATACTGTCCCTGGCATTCCTTGTCAGCCACGGTCGTCCCTTACTTCCCTTGGAATCCTTCTTCCCCTTTAGAATGAACTGATCCTGCACCTTCTGTATTATTCCTAGAAATACCTGCCACTGTTTCACTGTCATCCCTACAAGGATATCTTTCCAGTCAACTTTAGCCAGCTCCTCCCTCATGCCTCCATAGCCCCCTTTATTCAACTGTAACACTGACACCGATTTATCCTTCTACTTCTCCAATTGTAGATTAAACCTGACCGTATTATGGTCACTACCTCCTAATGGCTCCTTAAAGCCCTGTCTCACTGTGCGAGTTAATTCAAGAGTTCTCCCCGAGTTTGCCCCTGATTCAAACTCGGAGATTTACGGTAATGGCTGCTCATAAGTACTCGGGGCTCTCGTGAATATTTTTCAACATGTTGAAAAGTTTTCCCGAGCTTAGCGTGTCTTCCCGAGTACCTGCCGTTCGCGTTACGAGCTGCTAAGAGACATCCCCGAGCTCCAATGTACCTGCTACGTTCATTCTACGTGCTTACCACGAGTTTGATTTTTTTTTAACTAGGGAGGGCACTTGAATGAACTCATACAGTGGGTCAGGGCCATTAACCTCAAGTTCTTTTATCAAATCCAATTTTAGAATTGCCTTCTTCCTGATAGGCTCCAATACAAGCTGCTCTAAGAATCCATCACGGGGGCATTCTGCAAACTCCCTTTCTTGTGGTCCAGTACCTACCTGATTTTCCCAGTCTACCTGCATGTTGAAATCTCCCATAACAACCGTAGCATTACCTTTGCTACATGCCAATTTTAATTCCTGATTCACCTTGCACCCTATATCCAGGCTACTGTTTGGGGGCTTATAGATAAGTCCCATTTGGGTATTTTTACCCTTAAAATTCCTTAGTTCTATCCATACTGACTCCGCATCTCCTGTTTCAATTACCACATTCGTAGGCAGGAGCTTGCAAGGGCACACTGGGAGCTGTTGTTATTGGGTAAGTCTACATCTGATGTGGCTAGTTTATCGAAGTTTTGAACCGGCATGTTCCAGTAAGTAGTAGAGATAAGGATGGCAAAGTAAGAAAATCTTGGATGAGCAAAGAGGTTGTAAATTCAGTCAAAAAGAAAAAGGAAGTGCATGCAAAGTTTAGGAGAATTAAATCAGATAAGGCCTTTGAGGAATATAAAGAGAAAAGGAAAGAACTCAAGTGAGCGATTAGAATGGCCAAACGGGGGCACAAAATGGGTTTAACAAGTTGGATTAAAGAAAATTACATGGCCTTTTATAACTAAATTAAAAACAAATGGGTAGCCAGGGAGAAGGGGGGACTGCTGAAGAATAAAGCAGGAATTTTGTGCTAGGAGTCTCCACTTTGATCAGTGCTACGTCACAGGGACGATGCTGGGACTTACTGATTGTTGCACTCATTGACAATCTGGATGTAAATGTATTGCGGTGAATAAATTCACAGATGTTGTTCCTCCGTTCAAGAAGCACAATGGAAACAAACCAGGAAATTATAGGCTGGCGAGTTTTACGTTAGTGGTAGGAGAATTATTAAAGATAGGAAATTTAGGGTTAGGATTTACATGCATTTGGAATGGTCAGTGTGACACTGTGCAGTGCAAATTTGATTTTTTTTTAGGAAATTATGAAAATGATTGCGGTAATGATGGTAGGACAGTGTGTGTTGTCTACATGGGCTTTAGTAAAGCATTTGATCAGGTACCTCATGGTAGACTGTTGTAGAAAATTAAGTCACATGATATTGACAATCACTTGGTAATTGGATCCAAAATGGGCTGGAACACAGAGGATAGTGGTAGAGGTGCGTTTTTTTCTGACTGGACGTTTGTAATTAGTTGTCTTCTGCCGGGATCAGTTGATTGTAATATATGTGAATCATTTGGATTAAAATATTCGTGGTCTGATATGTAGGTTCATAGATTATAAGAAAAATTAGCAGAGTTCTGAATAGCAAAGAAAATTGTCAAAGGATACAGCAGCGTGTAGATCTGTTGGAAATGTGGGGAGAGAAATGGCAGCTATGGGTAGAGCAAGGGTAAATGGATCTCACCCGCAAAAAGCCATGCTACAGTACCTTTCCCGGTTAGCCTGACATCAGTCATGGGGAAGATGCTGGAGTCAATTATAAAAGAAGTAATAGCAGCACATTTGGATAGCAGTAACAGGAACGGTCTGAGTCGGCATGGATTTACGAAGGGGAAATCATGCTTAACTAATTTTCTGGAATTTTTTGAGGATGTAAACAGGAAAATGGACAAGGGAGAGCCAGTGGATGTAGTGTACCTGGACTTTCAGAAGGCATTTGATAAGGTCCCACAGGAGATTAGTGGGCAAAATTAGAGCTAAGTGGGACCCGTTGGAGGCCTGGTCCCCCAACGCAACCATTCCCCAACGCAATATTCCACCACTCACCCATTCCCCCAATTATATTTTCCACCACTCACCTATAGCCCCTAACTGCGCAGATGCGGCTGACGGGTTCCCATTGTGACGCCCCTGATCTTCCCTCCCCCCTCGACCCCCCCCCCCCCGCTCTGCCTCTTGCCCTTCACCCCATGCATGCACTCCATCCCCCCTCAATAACCCCCCCCACCCCATACACACGGAGTGGCTCTCCTGCAGCGCAGTCATTCCCGCCCATTGGATTATCATCGTGACGTGGAATACACAGGTATTACTGCGCAGGCGCAGCTGATGGGCACGGCAAGTGGAAAAGGGATTTATTAAAGCTTAAGATGTGAATAACTTAAAATATAACAACAATTTAAACATTAAAGATGAGATTTATTCAGTCCATTCTTTCTTGTTGCGTCTCTTGTTGTGTTCTGCAGCCGGGGGAGGGGCACGGCTTCAGGCGGGGGCTGTCGGGCGCTGGTGGGGAGGGGGAGAGTGTCCTGCAGCCGGGGGAGGGGGGCAGCTTCAGGCGAGGCTGTCGGGGGCCGGTAGGGGGAGCATCCGGCACTCACTCCATCCCCCCTCAACCACCCCCCCATCCACTCTGGGCTCTCTGGCGGGGCAGCCACTCCCGCCCATTGCGTTCTCATTGTGACGTAGAACACGCAGGTATTACTGCGCAGGCGCAGCTCACAGGTGCGGCAAGTGGAAAAGGGATTTATTAAAGCTTAAAATTGGAATAACTCTTAAAATATAACAACAATTAGGGGAATTGCTGGGGGAATTAGGGGAAAGGGGATTCGAGGGAGTGACCGTGATGACACTGGTCCTTGATTGTGCTGGTGGCCTTGCCGAGGCAGTATAAAGTGTAGATGGAGTCAATGGAAATGATGTTGGTTTGTATGACGGTCTGAGCTGCATCCTAACTTCTCTGCAATGTCTTGCGGCATTGGATTGAGCTGTTCGCAAACCTTGTTGTGATACATCCCGATAAAATGCTTTCCACGGTGCCTCTGTAGAAGATGGTGAGAGTTGTTGGGGGCATGCCAAACTATCTGTTTTCTAAGGAAGTAGAGGCATTGGGTCCTTTCTTGGAGGAAGTAGAGGGGTTGGGGTGCTTTCTCGAAAACTAGGAAAGTAAGAAAGAAGAGTTATAGAGGAGTTATGAGGAAGAAATATTCCCCGAGGGTGATGAAACCTGAAACCTGCTGAAGGCATTGGTTTAATATTGGCATGCGTACTGACATTTATTGTAAAACGTTGTTTGCACGCCTTCCAGTCAAATCATCATTACAATCAAGCGGTACATAAGTAGAACAGGTAAAGCAAAGAGACAAATATCAGTGCAGAATTTAGTATTACAGTGATGTAATGTTACAGTTACAGAACAAGTGCTGCTAACACAATTGCAAGGTCTGCAATGACATCGGTTGTCTGTTCAGGTATATCTTAGCTATAAACCGAGCTATGGACCAAGAATATAAAGAAGGAATATAAATAAGGACAGTAAAAGCTTCTTTAGATATGTTAAGGAAAAAAAAGAGTAGCAAAGTCAAATGTGGGTCCCTTGAAGGCAGACACGGGTGAAATTATTATGGGGAACAAGGAAATGGCAGAAGAGTTGAACAGGTACTTCGGATCTGTCTTCACTAAGGAAGACACAAACAATCTCCCAGAAGTACTGGAGGACAGAGGATTTAAGGGGGTCGAGGAACTGAAAGAAATTTTCATTAGGCGAGAAATAGTATTGGGTAGGCTAATGGGACTGAAGGATGATAAATCCCCGGGGCCTGATGGTCTGCATCCCAGGGTCCCAGAGGTGGCTCTAGAAATAGTGGACGCATTGGTGATAATTTTCCAATGTTCAATTGATTCAGGATCAGTTCCTATGGATTGGAGGTTAGCTAATGTTATCCCACTTTTCAAGAACGGAGCGAGAGACAAAAAGGGGAATTACAGACCAGTTAGCCTGACTTCGGTGGTGAGAAAGATGTTGGAGTCAATTATTAAAGAGGTAATAATGGGGCATTTGGATAGCAGTAAAAGGATTAGTCCAAGTCAGCATGGATTTATGACAGGAAAATCATGCATGACTAATCTTCTGGAAATTTTTGAGGATGTGTCAAGTAAAATGGATGAAGGGGAGCCAGTGGAAGTAGTGTATCTAGACTTTCAGAAAGCCTTTGATAAGGTCCCGCACGTGAGACTGGTGACTAAAATTAGAGCACATGGTATTGGGGGTAGGGTGTTGATGTGGATAGAAAATTGGTTGGCAGACAGGAAGCAAAGAGTAGGAGTGAACGTTGTCCTTTTCAGAATGGCAGGCAGTGGTGAGTGGAGTGCCGCAAGGCTCGGTGTTGGGGCCGCAACTGTTTACCATATATATTAATGATTTGGAAGAGGGAATTAGGAGCAACACTAGCAAGTTTGCGGATGACACAAAGCTGGGTGGCAGTGTGAACTGTGAAGAGGATGTTAGGAGGTTGCAGGGTGACCTGGACAGGTTGCGTGTGTGGCAGATGCAGTATAATATAGATAAATGTGAGGTTATATCACATTTATATCACATTTTTAAATAGATAAATGTGAGATAAATGTGAGGTTATCCACTGGTGGCAAAAACAAGGGTGCAGATTATTATCTCCATGCGGTTAGGTTAGGTAATGGGGAGGTACAGGGAGACCTGGGTGTCCTTGTACACCGGTCACTGAAAGTTGGCGTGCAGGTACAGCAGGCAGTGAAGAAAGCTAATGGAATGTTGGCCTTCATAACAAGAGAATTTTAGTATAGGAGTAGAGAGGTTCTTCTGCAGTTGTCTAGGGCTCTGGTAAGACCACATCTGGCGTATTGCGTACAGTTTTGGTCCCCTAATTTGAGGAAGGACATCCTTGTGATTGAGGCAGTGCAGCGTAGGTTCACAAGATTGATCCTTGGGATGGCGGGACTGTCATATGAGGAAAGATTGAAAAGACTAGGCTTGTATTCACTGGAGTTTAGAAAGATGAGGGGGGACCTTACAAAAACATATAAAATTATAAAAGGACTGGACAAGCTAGATGCATGAACAATGTTCCCAATGTTGGGGGAATCCAGAACCAGGGGCCACAGTCTTAGAATAAAGGGGAGACCATTTAAGACTGAGGTGAGAAAAAACTTTTTCACCCAGAGAGTTGTGAATTTGTGGCATTCCCTGCCACAGAGGGCAGTGGAGACCAAATCACTGGATGGATTTAAGAGAGAGTTAGATAAAGCTCTAGGGGCTAGTGGAGTCTAGGGTAATGGGGAGAAGGCAGGCACGGGTTATTGTTTGGGGACGATCAGCCATGATCGCAATGAATAGCCGCTGGCTCGAAGGGCCAAAAGGCCTCCTCCTGCACCTATTTTCTATGTTTCTATGTTTCTTAGTCCTATAAAATGGGATAGGGTGGGATGTTTGTGATGGTCACTGTGGACACAGTAGGCCTAAGTCCCACCATAGCAGCTGTATAATGTATCTTTATTTCACAATCTGGACTGTATTTTCCTTTTTTTTTAACTTGAAACTGAAAGTCTACTCAATGGTAAGTAAGAGACTTCTCCTGAAATATTTTCTTTTTCTTCAGGTGGTGACTGAGTCATTGTGCATTTCCAGCATTTTCTATTTTTAATTCAAATACCCAGTACCAGTAGATCGACACAAAGTGCTGGGGTTTCTCAGTGGGGCAGGCGTATCTCTGGAGAGAAAAAATGGGTGATGTTTCAGGTCAAGACCCAACTTTGGACTCAACCCGGATCCAATGTCTCGACCCGAAACATCACCCATTCCTGCTCCCCAGAGATGCTGCCCGTCCCGCAGAGTAACTCCAGGTTTTTGTGTATTTCTTCAGTGTAAACCAGCATCTGCAGTTCCTTCCTACACATTCCCAGTACCAGTAGTTCTTCTCCAATGCTATGGGCGCGTTCCTAAGAAACTTCATATTTTGGAATAACACATGAAAAATACAATTTTGTCAATGTTGGAAAGGTAGTTTCACACTACAAAGTTTTAGACTCACAATACCCGAGTTATCTTTCCTGTAGGATTTTTAAAGATAAAAGATGTTTCAATAGTAATGTTTATTTTTGTTACTGCAAGCTAAAAATACTAAAAGCTGCACCTTACATTGTTTATTAGTGTTGTTGCATAAGTGTCAATAGATGTTTGTTCATTTCAATGGCTACCCTCAGTTAAAATAGCAGCTGCATTTTTGAGAAACAATGGAGTTTCAATTGTGCAAGAAGGTTATATAGAAAAAATATTTTGGTTACCAACACAATTTAAATCCAAGACCACTTTTTTTCTGCTAATCAATTCCCAAAGTAACATTTAAGTAGCTCTCTTGATCTCGATCGAAATCGGGTTATAACCAATTTGGCCCGGATAATACAAATAACTAGACTAAGTGGGATCCGTTGGGTCCCATTCTCACACGGGAGGACTGGTCTCCCAACGCAATATTCCACCTCTCCACCAATTCCAATATTGGTGGCCAGTGGGGGGTGGGAAGGTTTCTGGAGTGGTAGTATGGGTGTTGTGGGCTGAAGGGACTGGTTTCCAGAAGGCTAGTAGGGACATTGTGGGCTGAATGGATTATTGGACTCACAGTTCAATCACTCACGGCTGGTGGGCTCACACACACACCCTTCATCACACACACACACCTGCTCCATCACACACACACACACACACCTCCATCACACACACACACACCCTCCATCACACACACACACACACACTCCATCGCACACACACACACCCCCTCCATCACACACACACACACACCTCCATCACACACACACACCTCCATCACACACACACACCCTCCATCACACACACTCCATCACACACACACACCCTCCATCACACACACACACACACAACACACCTCCACACACACACACTCCATCACACACACACACACTCCATCACACACACACACACACACACACACACACACACTCCATCACAACACACACACCTCCATCACACACACACACACACACATCACACACACACACACACACACACACACTCCATCACACACACACACACCCTCCATCACACACACACACACACACACACACCCTCCATCACACACACACACCCTCCATCACACACACACACACACACACACACCCTCCATCACACACACACACACCCTCCATCACACACACACACACTTTCACACACACACACCACCCTCCATCACACACACACACACCTCCATCACACACACACACACCCTCCATCACACACACACACACTCCATCACACACACACACACCCTCCATCACACACACACACACACACACTCCATCACACACACACACACCTCCATCACACACACACACCCTCCATCACACACACACACACCCTCCATCACACACACACACCCTCCATCACACACACACACCCTCCATCACACACACACACCCTCCATCACACACACACACATCCTCCATCACACACACACACACCCTCCATCACACACACCCTCCATTTCACACACACCCTCCATCTCATACACACTCACACACATACACACACCCTCAATCTCACACACTCCATCACACACACAGCGCGACCTCTGGACTGAGCGGAACTTCCGGAATGAGCGCGACTCTGGACTGAGCGGGACTTCCGGAATGAGCGTGACCTCTGGACTCAGCCACGGCTGGTGGGCTCACAGTTCACTCAGCACGGTGTAGACTCACAGTTCACTCAGCACGGCATAGACTCACAGTTCTGGACTCAACACTCACTCACGGTCTTCCGGGCGGGCTGACTGACTCATGACCTGCCTCCGGGTCCCTGTAAGGGGCGTTACCTTCATGGTGATTGACAGACAAGAAGACCAATCTGCTGATCTCATGATTTTTTAAACCTTCATAACTTTTCTATTATCCACCGATCGGAACAAAACTTGGTGCCTTGGAGTAGAGGAGCACGGTGAGTAAGATGGCGAAATAATCTTAGCAATATAGGGTAGCGTTTTTTTATTTACAATTTTATTTGCAAATTTATTTACAACGTAGGCCGGAAGTGGTCAAGATGAAAGTTTTGATAGATAGATAGATAGATAGATAGATAGATAGATAGATAGATAGATAGATAGATAGATAGATAGATAGATAGATAGATAGATAGATAGATAGATAGATAGATAGATAGATAGATAGATAGATAGATAGATAGATAGATAGATAGATAGATAGATAGATAGATAGATAGATAGATAGATAGATAGATAGATAGATAGATAGATAGATAGATAGGATAGATAGATAGATAGATAGATAGATAGATAGATAGATAGATAGATAGATAGATAGATAGATAGATAGATAGATAGATAGATAGATAGACAGACAGACAGATAGATAGATAGATAGATAGATAGATAGATAGATAGATAGATAGATAGATAGTAACTCAGCAGGTCAGGCAGCATTTCTGGAGAACATGGATAGGTAACGTTTCAGAGTGCTGGAGTAAATCAGCGAGTCAGGCAGCATCTCGCATTTCGTCAATCGCATTTTCTCCTATTTGCGAAATGGAACCGGACATGTACTGCAATTTTTCCTTAATATTTATTGGTAAAGCTGACCACAACACTATCTCGACTATCATTTATTATGATTATATTTTATATAATTTATATTATATTTAAACACTATTTAACACTACATCAGTTGCTGATGAAGCCTTGTAGTTCAGTCATGGCCATTTGCCACCAGTACCTGGGCTTGCCAACATGCACCATCAGACCATGCAGATGATGCAAAACTGCAGAAAATGGAAGAATAAAACTGCACAGACCACAAACATGGGTTGGGTAAGAATGGGTTGGGTTGAGTTGGGAGATTGAATTGAGCTAGGAGAGGTAAGTGGGGGGTGAAAGTGTAGAATATGTGTGAAAATGTGTGGGAAGGAACTGCAGATGCTGGTTTACAAAATGCTGGAGTAACTCAGTGGGACAGGCAGCCTCTCTGGAGAGAAGGAATGGGTAGTGTTTTGGGTCGAGACACTTCTCGAACCAAAACGTTACCCATTCCTTCTATCCAGAGATGCTGCCTGTACTAAGCTACTCCAGCAATTTGGGGTCATGTGTGAAGCCCAAGGTGAGGGTGAAGGAAAAGGTCCAGAAATGAAGGTGTTGGGAGGGAGTAGAGAGAGTCATAGTCATAGAGTGATACAGTGTGGAAACAGGCCCTTCGGCCCAACTTCCCACACCGGCCAACAATGTCCCAGTTACCCTTGTCCCACTTGCCTGCACTTGGTCCAGAACCCTCCAAACCTATCCTATCCATGTACCTGTCTAGACGTATGTGTTATGTCTTAGGATTGGGGTGAGTATGTGTGGTGGGTTTTTTCCTTAACAAGGAATTCTTCTTTTAATCTCAAATACAGAGTAATGAAAATATCAAGACTGCCATTGACAGTTTGCAAATTACAATGTTGTCAACCTTATCTACAAAACACTTGACCCAGCGCAGCGAACAGCGTTCAGAGAAGGCTTCCAGTGTCCCCATGTACACTATGTGATCCCTCTCCAGGGACATGCGAGCACAGACGTTGGCCTGGAAGAGGGTCAGGCAGTCAGGCAGAACCCTCGATTCTCCGCAGCCTGGACCCATGAATGGACATCATGGCCAGTCCCAGGATCAAACCGACAGGGAGATCCCCTCTCCGTCCCGTCCACAGATATAGTCCCTAGGGCTAAAGTGTGTGTGAGAGATGGGTGTGAGAGGGGATGGGCTTGGTACAGGCAATCTGAAGAAGGGTCTCGACCTGAAACAACACTCATCCCTTCAATCCAGAAAGGCTGCCTGTCCCGCTGAGTTACTCCAGCATTTTGTGTATATCTATGGGGAATGATGTTGGTATGTTGGGATGAGGGTGTGTGAGAGTGGAAGCAGTGTGCGTAATAGGGAAAGGCATGTGTGTGTGAGAGGGGTGTGTGTGAGAGGGGTTATGTGTGTGTGTGTGTGTGTGTGTGTGAGAGGGGTTATGTGTGTGTGTGAGAGGGGTTGTATGTGTGTGTGTGAGAGGGGTTGTATGTGTGTGTGTGAGAGGGTTATGTGTGTGTGTGTGTGTGTGTGTGTGTGTGTGTGTGTGTGAGAGGGGTTGTGATGTGTGTGTGTGTGTGTGTGTGTGTGTGTGAGAGGGGTTGTGTGTGTGTGAGAGGGGTTATGTGTGTGTGTGTGTGTGTGTGTGTGTGTGTGAGAGGGGTTGTGTGTGTGTGTGAGAGGGGTTATGTGTGTGTGTGTGTGTGTGTGTGTGTGTGAGAGGGGTTATGTGTGTGTGTGTGTGTGAGAGGGGTGTGTGTGAGAGGGGTTATGTGTGTGTGTGTGTGTGAGAGGGGTGTGTGTGAGAGGGGTTATGTGTGTGTGTGTGTGTGTGTGTGTGTGTGTGTGTGTGTGTGTGTGTGTGTGAGAGGGGTTGTGTGTGTGTGAGAGGGGTTATGTGTGTGTGTGTGTGTGTGTGAGAGGGTAGGGAATGTGTGTGTGAGGCAGGGCCGGATTTACGTATAAGCTTGACAAGCTTAAGCCTAGGGCCTTGAGATCTAGGGGGGCCTCGCAGAGCCGGATTTACCACTGGGCTTCATAGGCTGAAGCCTCGGGCCTCGAAATCTAGGCCAAGGCAGGACACCTGCCGTTCATCTCTGGGCGGGCCCACCCCCTCTCTATCTCTCTCTCTCTGTCTATCAATCTCTGTCTCCGCCCGCCATCCATATCCGTGTCTGGGTCTCCGCTCTCCGCTCGCTCCTCATCCGCCAGCACGCAGGCCGCCTTGCACATGCGCACAACCACGGCCAGCACGTCATTGGCCGCCCTGCGCATGGGCACTGCCACAGCAACTAGTCGGCGCTGGGCACTTTTTCCCTCACTTTGAATTGTGGGAGATCTGGACGTCATTGCTGTCCGGTCGCCACCTCGCCGCGACCGCTGAAAACCAACGTAGAATCACTCCCTGACCCTGGATCTGGAGTAACTCTTGCTTCTGGTTTCCTGGTCTTCCATAAACATTCTAAATGCAGGCTATTTTAGACTGGGTTTTGAGTAATGAGGAAGGGGTAATTAGCCGTCTTGTTGTACGTGCCCCCTTGGGCAAGAGTGACCATAATATGGTTGAGTTCTTCATTAGGATGGAGAGTGACATTGTTAATTCAGAAACAATGGTTCTGAACTTAAAGAAAGGTAACTTTGAGGGTATGAGACGTGAATTGGCCAAGATTGACTGGCAATTAATTCTAAAAGGGTTGACGGTGGATATACAATGGAAGACATTTAAAGACTGCATGGATGAACTACAAAAATTGTTCATCCCAGTTTGGCAAAAGAATAAATCGGGGAAGGTAGTGCATCCGTGGATAACAAGGGAAATCAGGGATAGTATCAAAGCAAAGGATGATGCGTACAAAGTAGCCAGAAAAAGCAGCATACCAGAGGACTGGGAGAAATTCAGAGACCAGCAGAGGAGGACAAAGGGCTTAATTAGGAAAGGAAAAATAGATTATGAAAGAAAACTGGCAGGGAACATAAAAACTGACTGCAAAAGTTTTTATAGATATGTGAAGAGAAAGAGGTTAGTTAAAACAAATGTAGGTCCCTTGCAGTCAGAAACAGGTGAGTTGATCATGGGGAACAAGGATATGGCGGACCAATTGAATAACTACTTTGGTTCCGTCTTCACTAAGGAAGACATAAATAATCTGCCTGAAATAGCAGGGGACTGTGGGTCAAAGGAGGAATTGAGTGAAATCCAGGTCAGTCGGGAAGTGGTGTTGGGTAAATTGAATAGATTAAAGGCCGATAAATCCCCAGGGCCAGATAGGCTGCATCCCAGAGTACTTAAGGAAGTAGCTCAGGAAATAGTGGATGCATTAGTGATAATCTTTCAAAACTCTTTAGATTCTGGAGTAGTTCCTGAGGATTGGCGGGTAGCAAATGTAACCCCTCTTTTTAAGAAGGGAGGGAGAGAGAAAACGGGGAATTACAGACCAGTTAGTCTAACATCGGTAGTGGGGAAACTGCTAGAGTCAGTTATTAAAGATGAGATAGCAGCACATTTGGAAAGTGGTGAAATCATTGGACAAAGTCAGCATGGATTTACAAAAGGTAAATCATGTCTGACGAATCTTGTGGAATTTTTCGAGGATGTAACTAGTAGCGTGGATAAGGGAGAACCAGTGGATGTGGTATATCTGGACTTCCAGAAGGCTTTCGACAAGGTCCCACATAAGAGATTAGTATACAAACTTAAAGCATACGGTATTAGGGGTTCAGTATTGATGTGGATAGAGAACTGGCTGGCAAACAGGAAGCAAAGAGTAGGGGTAAACGGGTCCTTTTCACAATGGCAGGCAGTAACTAGTGGGGTACCGCAGGGCTCAGTGCTGGGACCCCAGCTATTTACAATATATATATTAATGATCTGGATGAGGGAATTGAAGGCAATATCTCCAAGTTTGCGGATGACACTAAGCTGGGGGGCAGTGTTCGCTGTGAGGAGGATGCTAGGCGACTGCAAGGTGACTTGGATAGGCTGGGTGAGTGGGCAAATGTTTGGCAGATGCAGTATAATGTGGATAAATGTGAGGTTATCCACTTTGGTGGCAAAAACAGGAAAGCAGACTATTATTTAAATGGTGGCCGATTAGGAAAAGGGGAGATGCAGCGAGACCTGGGTGTCATGGTACACCAGTCATTGAAAGTAGGCATGCAGGTGCAGCAGGCAGTGAAAAAAGCGAATGGTATGTTAGCTTTCATAGCAAAAGGATTTGAGTACAGGAGCAGGGAGGTTCTACTTCAGTTGTACAGGGTCTTGGTGAGACCACACCTGGAGTATTGCGTGCAGTTTTGGTCTCCAAATCTGAGGAAGGACATTATTGCCATAGAGGGAGTGCAGAGAAGGTTCACCAGACTGATTCCTGGGATGTCAGGACTGTCTTATGAAGAAAGACTGGATAGACTCGGTTTATACTCTCTGGAATTTAGGAGATTAAGAGGGGATCTTATAGAAACTTACAAAATTCTTAAGGGGTTGGACAGGCTAGATGCAGGAAGATTGTTCCCGATGTTGGGGAAGTCCAGGACAAGGGGTCACAGCTTAAAGATAAGGGGGAAATCCTTTAAGACCGAGATGAGAAAGACTTTTTTCACACAGAGAGTGGTGAGTCTCTGGAACTCTCTGCCACAGAGGGTAGTTGAGGCCAGTTCATTGGCTATATTTAAGAGTGAGTTGGATGTGGCCCTTGTGGCTAAGGGGATCAGAGGGTATGGAGAGAAGGCAGGTACGGGATACTGAGTTGGATGATCAGCCATGATCATATTGAATGGCGGTGCAGGCTCGAAGGGCTGAATGGCCTACTCCTGCACCTAATTTCAATGTTTCTATGTTCTATGTTTCTATGTTAAATTGAATTTAAACTGGAGGTGGGGAGGGCTGAACAATAACAGACTATTGCATTTTATCTGTTTATTTATTGTGTGTATATATATATGGTCTATGGTATATAAACACACTGAACTTTTATCTCCTGTTCTGTATTATGTTTACATATTCTGGTGTGCTGCAGCTTACAAGAATTTCATTGTCCTATCTGGGACACATGACAATAAAACTCTCTTGACTCTTGACTTAGACTTAAGCAAAAAAGGGTTCTTGGGGCAAAAAGAGGTACCTTAAATGTAGTTGCGCCTGGTTGGGTAACTATGGTAGGGTGATGACTATTCCATGCTTTAATTGTGTGGGGGAACTCCATGGAGCAGCCAGCAACTCTGAATAGAAGAAATTGGGTGACGTTTTGGGTAGAGACCCTTCTTTAGACTCCCTCTGGTTTTAGCGTTTTTAGTTTAATTTAAAGATACAGTGGAAACAGGCCCTTCGGCCCACCGAGTCCACGCCGACCACCCGTACACTAGTTCTGTCCCACACATCAGAGGAGTAAGTCAAGAGTCAGGAGTGTTTTATTCTCTCACGTTCCAGTTAGAACAATGAAATCCTTACTTGCAGCAGCACAACAGAATATAGAACACAGTACTCTGTAAACAATGTTATAAATGAGAAAACCGGAAGTGGCGGCGCTGCGTGGCAGCTGCGGCTCACCTGCAGTCCGTCTGGTTTTTCTTTTTTTTCGTCTTTTTGTGTCTGTTTTAGTTAGAATTTTGGTTTATTAGGCTGTGTTTGTGTGTGGGGGGGGGGGGGGGGGGGGGGGGGGGGGGAGAAACAAGGTTTTAGTCTCTCCCTTCGGGGGGATGCGACCTTTTCTTGTCGTGTCCCCCGTCACCGTCTCCGTCTGTGCTGAGGCCTAATGGCGGAGCTGGTGGCCTCGGAGCTGTGGCGAGCGTTCAGAGCTCCAGTGTTCCAGCGGCGGCAACGGCCCGGCTTCGGGGCTTCGGCGCTCCAGCAGTTGCTCCAGCGGTGCTCCAGCAGCGGCCCGGCTTCGGGGCTTCGGCGCTCCAGCGGCTCTCCAGCGGTGCTCCAGCAGCGGCCCGGCTTCGGCGCTCCAGCGGCTCTCCAGCGGTGCTCCAGCAGCGGCCCGGCTTCGGCGCTCCAGCAGTTGCTCCAGCGGTGCTCCAGCGGCGGCCCGGCTTCGGGGCTTTGGCGCTCCAGCGGCTCTCCAGCGGTGCTCCAGCAGCGGCCCGGCTTCAGAGCTCCGGCGCTCCAGCAGTTGGTCCAGCGGTGCTCCAGCGGCGGCCCGGCTTCGGGGCTTCGGCGCTCCAGCGTTCCCGTGGTCGATCCTGATTGGGAGCTGTGGTGGTGTTCCGGCATTCCGGCAACGGCGGCGGTGACGGCCTGGCTTCGGAGGCTCGGCCGCGGGCCTAGTGGACGATGACATCGAAGGCCTGGATTGCCTCAGTACAGAGAGAGAACAAGTAGGGGAAAAAGACAAAGACTTTAAGACTTTTGCCTTCCACCACAGTGAGGAGGTGCCTGGTGAACTCACTGTGGTGGATGTTAAATATGTGTTTATTGGGTGTTTTGTTTTAATTTATTACATGTTATGACTGCAAGGTAACAAATTTCGTTCAGACCGAAAGGTCTGAATGACAATAAAGGAATCTGAATCTGAATCTGAAAACGGTGTATATTTATATATGAATATATAACTAAATATGTGAGAGTGTGTGTGTGTGTGTGTGTGTGTGTGTGTGTGTGTGTGTGTGTGTGTGTGTGTGTGTGTGTGTGTGTGTGTGTGTGTGTGTGTGTGTGTGTGTGTATAATCTCTGGACATAAGGAAAATATTATGTTTTGGGTTGGGTCTGAAATAGGTTCCTACACACCTTTTGAATGTGGAAGGAAACAAGAGCACCCGGAGAAAACCCATGCGATCAAAGGGAAAAGGAGCAAACTCCATACAGACAGCACCCATATTCAGGATCAATTGCTGGTCTCCGGCACTTTTAGGCAGCAACTTTATGGCCAATGTACTGCCCCATAGTCTTGAACTTAATTAAAACATACAGTAGCTGTAAAGGGGGACATAGCATCACTTGGAGATTTAAAACTGAAAATTGATATTTTTAGTAATCAAAGTTATCAACGTATAATTTTTAAAGAAGGAACTGCAGATGCTGGAGAATCAAGGGTACACAAAAGGCTTGAGAAACTCAGCGGGTGCAGCAGCATCTAAGGAACGAATGAGATAGGCGACGTTTCGGGTCGAGACCCTTCTTCAGACTGGCCAGGGATCAGGGAAACGAGAGATATAGATGGTGAAGCTGAAAATGTCTTTCCCACAGCCTGAACAATGTCTTTCATTCATTGTTCTTTGTCTCTCCACATCACTGTCTATATCTCTCGTTTCCCTGATCCCTGACCAGTCTGAAGAAGGGTCTCGACCCGAAACGTCGCCTATCTCCTTTGCTCCTTAGATGTTGCTGCACCCGCTGAGTTTCTCCAGCCTTTTGTGTGCCAACGTATAATTTTTGGTGTATTGGAAAACAAAATATAGTGGCACAGCTGGTGAACTTGCTGCCTCACACGCCAGAGATCTGTGTTCGATCCTGTCATCGGGCATTGTCTGTGTTGAATTTGTACATTCACCCTGCAAGCGTGAATGTTTCCTCCCACATCCCAAAGACGCATTGGCTTGGTAGGTTAACTTGTCTGTAAAATTGCCCCTAATGTGTAGGGAGTGGGTGAGGAAAGTGGGATAACAGAACTTGTGTCAATGGGTAGACAAAATTGCTGGAGAAGCTCAGCGGGTGAGGCAGCATCTTTGGAGCGAAGAAAATTGGCGACGTTTCGGGTCGAGACCCTTCTTCAGACTGATGTGAGGGTGGGGGGTCACGAAAAAGAAAGGAAGAGACGGAGACAGTAGGCTGTGGGAGAGCTGGGAAGGGGAGGGGAAGGAGGGAGAAAGCAAGACTACCTGAAATTAGAGAAGCCAATGTTCATACTGCTGTGGTGTAAACTGCCCAAGTGAAATATGAGGTACTGCTCCTCCAATATGCGGTGGGCCTCACTCTGGCCATATAACAACCATATAACCATATAGCAATTACAGCACGGAAACCAGGCCCTCTCGGCCCTTCCAGTCCGTGCCGACCATTTGTTTTCCCCTAGTCCCATCTACCTGCACTCAGACCATACCCCTCCATTCCCTTCACGTCCATATACCTATCCACTTCACTGTTAAATGTTAAAATCGATCCTGCCTCCACCACTTCTGCTGGAAGCTCATTCCACACAGCCACCACCCTCTGAGTAAAGAAGTTCCCCCTCACGTTACCCCTAAACTTCCGTCCCTTAATTCGCATGTCATGCCCTCTTGTTTGAATCTTCCCTACCCTCAATGGGAAAAGCTTAACCACGTCAACTCTGTCTATCCCTTTCATCATTTTAAAGACCTCAATCAAGTCCCCCCGTAATCTTCTGCGCTCCTAAGAATAAAGACCTAACTTGTTCAACCTTTCTCTGTAACATAGTTGCTGGAACCCAGGCAACATTCTAGTAAATCTCCTCTGTACTCTCTCTATTTTGTTGACATCCTTCCTATAATTAGGCGATCAAAATTGTACACCATACTCCAGAATTGGTCTTACCAATGCCTTGTACAATTTTAACATTACTTCCCTACTCCTATATTCAATGCTCTGATTTATAAAGGCCAGCACACCAAAAGCTTTCTTTACCACCCTATCTACATGTGATTCCACCTTCAGGGAACTATGCACAGTTATTCCTAGATCTCTCTGTTCCACAGCATTCCTCAATTCCCTACCATTTACCATGGCCATGGAGGAGGCCCAGGACAGAAAGGTCGGATTCGGAATGGGAAGGGGAGTTGAAGTGTTAAGCCACCGGGAGATCAGGTTGGTTATTGCATAGAAACATAGAAAATAGGTGCAAAAGTAGGCCATTCGGCCCATCGAGCTTGCACCGCCATTCAATATGATCACGGCTGATCATCCAACTCAGTATCCCGTACCTGCCTTCTCTCCATACCTCCTGATCCCTTTAGCCACAAGGGCCACATCCAACTCCCTCTTAAATATAGCCAATGAACTGGCCTCAACTACCTTCTGTGGCAGAGAATTCCACAGATTCACCACTCTCTGAAAAATGTTTTGTCATCTCGGTCCTAAAAGACTTCCATTATCCTTAAGCCCCTGTCCCACTTAGGAGACCTAAACAACATCCTCTGGTGGCTTGCCCGTCACCCTAAAAAAAATCAAGGTGGAGGTGACCTGGAACCTGCTACCACCTCCCACGCACATGTTGAAAACCTTCCTCGACTATGAAGAAACCGGCTTCAACTAGACCTGCGACTAAAAAATTATCGATTTTTAAAACGGCAACCTATTTTTAGTCGAGGCCGGTTTTAATCATGATGAAAAAATAGCAGCAACCTAGATGAAGCCTCGACCACGCGAAAACCACTTTCGACCATTAGGGAGAGTGACCAAAACCTCCAGTGACCTCATGGAAACCTTGGGTGGCGGGCAAGTTCACCAGAGGTTGCAGTTTAGGTCTCCTAAGTGGGACAGGGGCTTTAAACTGCAAACTGAACGGAGGTGTTGTGCGAAGCGATCACCAAACTTGCGCTTGGTCTCACCGAGGTTGATCATACGCTGAATAATCCAACCACATTTTTGTTTGGAAGTGGAAAGAAATAATAGAAATTGCATTCTTTGTAACATGTAAAAAGAGTTGATTTTGCTGCATGTCATTGTGGTATATATCATGTCTTGATTGGTGAATAAATATGTTTAGTTTGTGACTTTATTTGAAGCATAAATAATATGTGAATGCTTCATTGAGCATAATTCCGACGTAACTACGCACTTCGTCCGAGCACATTATCGCACGCGTCATGCAAGCCATCTTAAATGCCCACCTAAACTGTCATTTGGCAACTTAAAAAGCTGCCAAGGTCGCCCTGACAACCGAGAAAAAAAATTAAGTGAGAGCCCTGCAAGGTGTATAATATTTTTGACACTGTCATAGGTGTTTTTTACATATACTGTCACAATGCACTGTAGTCTCTAAACAACCCTTCAGTACTTTTCCTTTCCCTCCATTTAAGCCTATAACTCGACACTAGCACTGGCAATAAATAAATAAATAAATAAAAAGTGCAGCTTTCCAGCCCCTTATCTCATTGGCCACGCTCAGCTGCCAATCTGGTGGACCATCTTCCTCTAGTGTTAAAGAAGGAACTGCAGATGTTGGAAAATTGAGGGAACACAGAATGCTGGAGAAACTAATGCTGCTGCACCCGCTGAGTTTCTCCAGCATTTTGTGTACCATCTTCCTCTAGTCGTGGGGGTGGGGTATTGGGAGGTGGGGCCGCTCTTCATCTAAATCCGGCCCTGATGTGAGGGGTTGTGTGTGTGTGTGAGAGGGGTTGTGTGTGTGTGTGTGAGAGGGGGATTGTGTGTGTGAGAGGGATTGTGTGGGTGAGAGGGATTGTGTGGGTGAGAGGGGGTTGTGTGTGTGTGTGTGTGTGTGTGTGTGTGTGTGAGAGGGGTTGTGTGTGTGTGTGTGTGTGTGAGAGGGGGATTGTGTGGGTGAGAGGGATTGTGTGGGTGAGAGGGATTGTGTGTGTGAGAGGGATTGTGTGTGTGTGAGAGGGATTGTGTGTGTGAGAGGGATTGTGTGGTGAGAGGGATTGTGTGGGTGAGAGGGATTGTGTGTGTGAGAGGGGTTGTGTGTGTATGAGAGGGATTGTGTGTGTGTGTGTGTGAGAGGGGTTGTGTGTGTGCGAGAGAGGGGTTGTGTGTGTGCGAGAGAGGGGTTGTGTGTGTATGAGAGGGATTGTGTGTGTGTGTGTGAGGGGGTTGTGTGTGTGAGAGGGATTGTGTGTGTGTGTGTGTGTGTGTGTGTGTGTGAGGGGGTTGTGTGTGTGTGTGTGTGAGAGGGGGTTGTGTGTGTGTGTGATGGGGGTTGTGTGTGTGTGTGATTGTGTGTGTGTGTGGGGGATTGTGTGTGTGTGAGAGGGATTGTGTGTGTGTGTGTAGGGGGTGTGTGTGTGTGTGTGTGTGTGTGTGTGAGGGGGTTGTGTGTGTGTGTGTGGGGGTTGTGTGTGTGAGGGGGTTGTGTGTGTGTGTGTGTGTGTGTGTGTGTGAGGGGGATTGTGTGTGTGAGAGGGGTTGTGTGTGTGTGTGTGTGTGTGTGTGTGTGTGTGTGTGTGTGTGTGTGTGTGTGATGGGGTGTGTGTGTGTGTGTGATGGGGGTTGTGTGTGTGTGTGAGGGGGATTGTGTGTGTGTGTGAGAGGGATTGTGTGTGTGAGAGGGATTGTGTGTGTGTGAAAGAGGGGTTGTGTGTGTGTGTGAGGGGGGATTGTGTGTGTGTGTGTGTGAGAAGGGTTGTGTGTGGTGTGATGGGGTTGTGTGTGTGAGAGGGGTTGTGTGTGTGTGAGAGGGGTTGTGTGTGTGTGAGGGGGGTTGTGTGTGTGTGTGAGAGGGGTTGTGTGTGTGTGTTGTGTGAGGGGGGGATTGTGTGTGTGTGTGTGTGAGAAGGGTTGTGTGTGTGTGATGGGGGTTGTGTGTGTGCGGAGGGATTGTGTATGTGTGTGAGAGGGGTTGTGTGTGTGTGAGGGGGGTTGTGTGTGTGTAAGAAAGGGGTTGTGTGAGTGTGACAGAGGGGTTGTGTGAGGGGGGTTGTGTGTGTGTGTTTGAGAGGGATTGTGTGTGTGGGGGGGATTGTGTGGGTGAGAGGGGAGGGAGTGGGGTTTGGGGAGAGGCAACTTGACTCTCCAGCCCTTGCGCTTCCAGTGTGTTGCAGCAGGGGTGGACTATGTGATGTCACAGAAGGGGGGTGCGTACACGCAGTAAGCGCCGCGCTGCTCGCTGTGTGCGGGCTGAGTCTGGAGTAATAGTGGTGAAGCATTGCTGAGCCTTGGCCACAGCGCCACTGAGCCGCCCTGCGACAGTAAGCTTGTGGATTGAAGCCGGCCTGAGCACGCACAGTGAGTGATACACAGTCGAGATCTTTGGTCGAGGCAGCTTTACACGCGGGCAAGAGCAAACATCCGCTCCGCTCCAGGATCTTTGGGCAAGAGTTTGCTGGCTGGCTCCCGGTGGCAAGAGCCCAGCGCCACAATGAGGAACACCGCGATACAGTCCCGCCCCGAGCCATAGCTCCCACTATCCTGGGCTCCCCCAAACCCGGGCTACCAAAGATCTTTGCTGGCTACCCCTCTGACCCGGGCCCTCCCTTTGACCCACCCACCCCACTGACCCTTTGTCCGTCCCCCGTCCCCCTAACCTAGACCCTTCCCCTAACTGGGGCTCCACCCTCCCCAAACCCGGTTCCTCCCCGCACTAACCCCGGCTCCCCCAGGGCAAGGTCGCCCCTGATTCCCACTGTCTCCTTCGCCTCAGTGGATGAACGAACACAGGTTTATCTTGCTGCTCCAGTACTGCTCCCTGCTGGGTCACAGTGTCCCTCGCTACTTGCTCGCCCACCACAGTGCGCTTCTCCCAGGGGCTCGTCGCTGCAACGTTCTCAGTTCAGCTCCAGGCCAGTGCTTCAACTTTGGGGACGAGGCTGTTGTGTGTCAGGTATTGGGGTTGTAATACGCTTCATATGCACAGGAAATGCCAGAAATAGTTGTGAGTAGCATCATGTTCATCAGGGTCAGAGATAATCAAGATAAAGACGATTTAGTTGGGAACAGAATGCTGGTCGGCGAGATAAGAAACTGTTAATGTCGCCAAAATCAGAAACAGCTCTTTGGCCAATTTAGTCTGCACCGATCATCAACCTACATAATCCTATTTCAGGTGCCATACCATTTGACATTTACTCCAATTCTTTCACACATTGGACACTATTATGAATAATATTCTTAAAAATCTTTAAGACCAAACTCCTATAAGTGAAGAAGGGTCTCGACCCGAAACGTCGCCTATCTCCTTCGCTCCTTAGATGCTGCTGCACCCGCTGAGTTTCTCCAGCTTTTTGTGTACCCTCCTATGCTTGCAAGTTCACCAGGTGAGGTAAGATGCAGTTAGGCAATGTCAGTCAATGTTCGCAGAAGACAGGCTGATGCAGATTATTGATATTTAATCTTTCTCACTACATGGAAGGCCATTTTGCCCATTGATGCAATGCTGACCTGTGGAGTCACTCCGTCCTATCCCTCACATGTCCTGCAACCTATTTGTGTTCACATACGCCCATCAACAGTCCTTGATATTCCTTCCACCCACTTACACTAGGGGTAATTTACATTTAATCTATCGACGTGTCTTTGGGATGTGGGTGAGGGATCACAGGAAGAATTTGCAAACTGTGTCAGAGGCCAGGATCAAACCCAGTTTGCAGGAACTAACCTCACGGCACCAGAGGCAGTGGTTCATGGCTGGAGATCACATAACCTCTCCAAACTCCTCTGTTTAATAGGTAGCAAGAATGAAAGACCCAAGTCAGAACAAGAATATTCCAAGCATCAACAATGACGACGTAATACTAAATGGTCACTCGTTCGATGACGATAATCCCTTTGCCGAGTACATGTGGATGGAAAACGAAGAGGAATTCAATAGACAGGTAACAACTGCTGTGGATGTTTATATATTTTTAGATGCAACAGAAACGTGCTCCAGCAATTGCAATTTACTATCTGTAAGAATGTAACCTACAAATATTTAACCAGATTGATTCGTGCAAATGTAACATATCAAACTATTCACTTAAAATTCACATAATGAACACACAGTGTATGCACATTATGAGATCAGGCACATGATACGTGACTTGGACAGTTAGGCCGTCTTTTCTGCAAACAAACTTTTGCTGGCTTGCTGTGCTGCTTTCCGAGTATATTTATACAAACATGAGGATATATTTTCTAGAGTTAAGACAGGAAAATGCCCCAAAAACAATTTATTGAAAACGGGATATTCTGGAAATATGTAGGAAGGAATTATTGAAAACGGAATATTCTGGAAATATGTAGGAAGGAACTGCAGATGCTGCTTTAAACCACAGATAGACACAAAAAGCTGGATGGAGTAACTCAGCAGGTCAGACAATATCTCTGGAGAAATGGAATAGGTGATGTTTGAGGTCGAGACCCTTCTTCAGACACAGTCAGGGGAAAGGGAAACGAGAGATATAGATGGTGATGTAGAGAGTGGGTAGAGACAAAATGCTGGAGTAACTCAGTGGGACAGGCAGCATCTCTGGAGAGGAATGGGTGATGTTTCGGGTTGAGACCCTGCTTCAGATGAAACGTCATCCATTCCTCTCCAGTGGTGCTGAGT
The DNA here is from genome assembly GCA_035221665.1 of Okamejei kenojei. NCBI lineage: Eukaryota > Metazoa > Chordata > Chondrichthyes > Rajiformes > Rajidae > Okamejei > Okamejei kenojei. The sequence continues at coordinate 73,089,775 of CM069141.1, forward strand.
TACTCCAGTATTTTATGTCTACCCTCGATTTAAACCAGCATCTCCAGTTCTTTTCTACACGTGATGTAGAGAGATGTAGAACAAATGAATGAAAGATATGCAAAAGAGTAAGATGATAAAGGAAACTTGGCTGTGTGCTAGGTGAAAACAAGTACAGACAGTGAAACTCAACAAGACGACTGAAGTTGGTATGACTTGGGTGGAGAAAGAGGGGATGCTTGAAGTTACTTGAAGTTCGAGAAATTCATATTCATACCACTGGGTTGTAAACTGCCCAACCAAAATATGAGATGCTGTTCCTCCAATTTGTGTTTAGTTTATGATGCTGTCCACGTGCCTCGTTGAGAAATTGGGTGAGAAAAAACAGAATAGAGTCAAGGTAAGGAAAAATATGTTCAGAGCACAAGAATAGGCAGACAAAATAGGCCAACAAGAACAGTGTTGTTTATATCTCGGGTAAGGGGTAAAAAGCAGGCAGTGTGGAGTTGGGGCACTATCACAAAAGCACCTATGATGTGTCCAATGATATTTTCTCACCAGCACCTCACACATATCTCTGGAATCTTTGGCTTTCTCCTACTTCTGTTCTGATGTCCGCCTCCATCATTATCCTAAAGCACCGACTGAGGTTCGTACACTTGGAGTCTACTTAGCCATCATCAATTTCTCTCCTTTCCACTCTCATGCTCTCATATCTAATCCGGAATGAGAGGATGAAATCACAATTTGCTAGAGATTCTTAATTAGTGGGGCAATGTTCATGGAGGTAGAACCAAATGTAACATCTTCAATGGGTCATCAACACATACGGAAAGTACATGTTAGGAAGACTGAAACCTTCGTCCTTTGATTCCCATTGCCAACTCGCGTTTCAGTGCACTGACTCCATCCTTGTATCTGTCCACTCTTTGGAGGTTAATCCGCTCTGTTTAACTTCACTCAGCTGGGCTTTAGTCTATGTGCCCTCTCCATTACCCCTGTATAATTGCCCAATTCTGCCTCAGCATATATTATGCAAAAATCCTCACTTGTTTTCTTATTTTCTCTGCACTCAACTGCTTCACTTGTCTCTTGGCCAATCTTGCATTTACAACTTTCCCTGCAATTTGGTTCATCCGAAGCACTGCTGTCCTCGTCTTAATTCGGCCAATTTACTGATGGCTGCTGTGCACGTTAATTTTTGTATTGGTTGAGCATTCGTTTCATTTTTAAATTTCTATCCTTGTTTTTAAATCCCTCTATAAACATGACAGTCCCTCTTCACCTAGCTAACTGCACCAGACAGATTTATTTTTTGCTGCACAATTTGATATACACCGTTTCAGCTATTTAGGCCTGCCTTAAATACCCATTGAAAATCACCATCTCCTGCTCTCCTTCAGAAGTTTAAGCAATTAGCCTATTTAACTAAACTGTCAATGAGGTGGCACAGTGCGCAGCAGTAGCGTTGCTGCCTTACGCTGCCAGAGACCCGGGTTTGATCCTGACTACGGGTGCTGTTTGTACATTCTCCTTGCGACCATGTGGGTTTTCTCTAGTGCTCCGGTTTCCTCCCACACTCCAAAGACGTACAGATTTGTAAGTTAATTGGCTTCTATTAATTGTAAATTGTCCCTTGTGGTAGTGCCAGTATACGGGCTTATCTCTGGTCAGCGTGGGTGGAAGGGCCTATTTCCATGCTGTATCTCAAGTCTAATTTGACTTCATGTTAATTTTTGTCTGATGATGATCTAATAAGGTGTCAATTGTGTTTTACCACACTAAGGGCAGAATATAAATACAAATTATTTCTAACTGTTGTCGTTGGCGGTGCATTGTTCTAACTTCTGGAACCTGATACAAATACAACATGTATATGTAGTAGCATTTCCATTGATTTCCATTGCTTCATTACTGGGTTATAGCTCAATACAGAATTTCCCAATTTCGTTGTCAGTTCGGTTGCAAGAATCAGTCTAGTTTAATTTAGTTTAGAGATATGGGTCAAAAGGATACTTTCATAGACCAAACTCTCAAAGCAGCTATTTTAACCATAATAAAATGCACCATTTGTGCACTATTACCAAAGCCATTTTCAAAGATCATAAATGTCGTTATTTTTAATGTCAAAGAAAGAAGCTATATTTTTTCATGAATCCAATTCTTACTCTGAATCTACATGTTTGAAAACTCAGAACAAACTATATTAGCAAGCATGATTTCAAGTTGTATCTGATAGCAATTTTTTCATAAAGCGAAATAGTCATAGAGTTAAATTGTGCAGAAACAGGCCCTTCAGCCTAATTTGCCTTTGCTGACAAGGTGCTTTCCTGAGCGAGACCCATTTTCCGGTTTTTGGCCCATATCCCCCTAATCCTTTCCCGTCCATGAACCTATCTGAATGTCTTTAAATGTTGTAATTGTACTTGATGCTCACACTTCGGACGATAGCTAAAATAAAACAATTCCTCCAATTTGATGACCTCGAAAAGATCATCCACACATTTATCTCCTCCCACCCTGATTACTGCAACTCCCTTTACACTGGCATCTGCCAATCTTCCCTGTCCAGCCTGTATCTGGTCCAAAACGCCACAGCGAGACTCCTGACGGGCACCCGAAAAAGGGACCACATCACCCTGATTCTTGCCTCTCTCCACTGGCTCCCTGTGCGGTTCCGAATAAATTTCAAGATCCTTCTTTATGTTTACAAAGCCCTTAATGGGATTGCCCCCACCTACATCAAAAGTCTGCTTACCCACCACACCACCTCCAGGTCCCTCAGATCGGCCGACTTGGGGGTTACTGAACATCCCGCGGTCTAGGCAAAAGCTCAGGGGGCGACCGTGCCTTTGCGGTTGCAGCTCCTAGACTGTGGAACAACATCCCTCTTCCCATCAGAGCTGCCCCCTCCATCGACTCTTTTAAGTCGAGACTTAAAACTCACCTTTACTCTCAAGTCTTTCTTGATGTCCTCTGAGGGAAGGCTATATGTATGTATTTATGTATGTACTTAATCTATGAACCAATGTTGTATAACGTTAGTACCTCCACCAATGTAAAGCACTTTGGCCAACGAGAGTTGGTTTTTAAATGTGCTATAGAAATAAAAGTGACTTGACTTGACTTCCTCTGGCAATTCATTTCCCATACCCACCAACCTGCATGAGAAAAAGTTGCCCCAGGAGTTTCTGTTATATCATCCCCTCTCCCCAGAAACTGATGGCCTCCTGTTTTAGACTTCCCCAGGAAACAGACTGTGACCATTCAAATAATCTATGCCCCTCATAATTTTATAGACCTCATTTAGGTCTCCCACATTCCAGGAAAATAGACCCAGCCTAACCAGTCTCTCATTGTAATTCAAGCCCTCCAGCGCTAGTAATATCCTTGTGAATTTTTACTGTGCCCTTTCTAGCTCAATCATATCTCTTTGTTTGGCCCATGTCCCCCTAATCTTTTCCTATCCATGAACCTGTCCAAGTATTTGACGTTAAATATTTTGACATCGTCTTAGGGCACAGCAACCAGATCTGAAATATCATAGAGACATAGAACATAGAATAGTATAGCAAGGGAACAAGCCCTTTGTCCCACAGTGATGAACATGAAGACTAATTAAACTAATTTTGTCAGTCTGTATGTGATCCATATCCCTCCATACCCTGCATACCCATGTGCCTGTCAAAAAAGCCTCCATTGTATCTGTCTCCACCACCACCCCTGCCAGCACATTTCAAGCACCCATCACTCTCCATGTAAAGAATTTCCCATGCACATCTAGAAACCTTTCCCCTCTCACATTAAATGAGAGAGAGTACAGAGGAGATTTACTAGAATGTTGCCAGGGTTCCAGCAACTATGTTACAGAGAAAGGTTGAACAAGTTAGGTCTTTATTCTTTGGAGCGCAGAAGGTTAAGGGGGGACTTGATTGAGGTCTTTAAAATGATGAAAGGGATAGACAGAGTTAACGTGGATACGTTTTTCCCATTGAGGGTAGGGAAGATTCAAACAAGAGGGCATGACATGAGAATTAAGGGACAGAAATTTAGGGGTAACGTGAGGGGGAACTTATTTACTCAGAGGGTGGTGGCTGTGTGGAATGCGCTTCCAGCAGAAGTGGTGGAGGCGGGATCGATTTTAACATTTAAGAGTAAAGTGGATAGGTATATGGACGTGAAGGGAAGGGAGGGGTATGGTCTGAGTGCAGGTAGATGGGACTAGGGGAAAACAAATGGTCGGCACGGACTGGAAGGGCCGAGAGGGCCTGTTTCCGTGCTGTAATTGTTATATGGTTATATGGTTATATGGTTATAAATCTATATCCGCGAGTCCTTGATATTTTCACATCACACATCCTTCATGTTATGGGGCAATCCAAACTACCAACAATGCTCCAAATGCGACCTAACCAAAATCCTATGAAATTGTAACATACTTCCTGACTAATGCATAATACACTGACAGATGAAGGCGAGTTGCTGATCTATATCCCACTGTATACTTTGGCAGTCCTCCTCAATGTCTCCAAATCCACCAGTGTGGGTGTGTGTGTGTGATGTATGCAAATTATTAACCAACCCACCTATATTTACTTCCATGTCATTTATATCACAAAAAAACTGCACAGATCCTTGCAGAACTCCACCAGTCACAGACCTCCAACCAGAATAACACTCTTTTACTAAATCTGAATACAAATGACCGTCACCATGAATCCTATGCATCTTAAGCTTCTGTGTCAGCTTACCATGAGGCATTTTATAAAATGCTTACTAAAATCCTTGGCAGTGCATTCTGAAAGTATTCCGACCCCTTCACTTTTTCCCCATTTTGTTATGTTACAGCGTTATTCTAACATGGATTAAATTCATTTTTTTAATCAGCAATCTACACACAATACCCCAGAATGGAGAAGCAAAAACAGGTGTTTAGAAATTTTTGCAAAGTAATTAAAAAATAATTAGCTGAAATATCACATTTACATAGGTATTCAGACCCTTTGCTATGACACTCAAAATTGTCCATAGACCTCTGAGACAGGATTCTGTCGAGACATGGAAGGGTATAAAACAATCTCTACAGCATTGCAGGTCCCGAAGAGCACAGTGGCCTCCGTCATTTTTAAATGGAAGAACTTTGCAAAACCAGCAGGACTCTTCATAGAGCTGGCGGCCCGGCCAAACTGAGCAATCAGGGGAGAAGGGCCTTGGTCAGGGAAGTGACCAAGAACCCAATGGTCACTCTGACAGAGCTACAGAATTCCTCTTGGGATGGGAGAACTTTCCAGAAGGACAACTAAATCTGCAGCACTCCACCAATCAGGCCGTTATGGTAGAGTGGCCAGACGGAAGCCACTCCTCAGCCGCTTGGAGTTTGCCAAAAGGCACCTAAAGGACTCTGACCATGTGAAACAAGATTCTCTGGTCTGATGAACTCTTTGGCCTGAATGCCAAGTGTCACGACTGGAGGAAACCAAGCATCGCTCATCACCTGGCCAATACCATACCTACGGTGAAGCATGGTGGTGGCAGCATCATGCTGTGGGGATGTTTTTCAACGGCAGGAACTGAGAGAATAGTCAGGATCAAGGGAAAGATGAACGGAGCAAAGAACAGAGAGATCCTTGATGGAAACCTGCTCCAAAGCGTTCTGGACCTCAGACTGGGGCAGAAGTTCACCTTCTAACAGAACAATGACCCTAAGCACACAGCCAAGACAATGCAGGAGTGGCTTCGTGACATGTCTGTGAATGTCCTTGAGTGGCCCAGCCAGAGCCCGGACTTGAACCCGATCAAATATCTCTGGAGGAACCTGAAAATAGATGTGCATCGACGCTCCCCATCCAACCTGACAGAGCTTGAGAAGATCTGCAGAGAAGAATGGGAGAAATTGCCCGATGTGTGCCAAGCTTGTAGCGTCATACCCAAGAAGACTTGAGGCTGTAATCGCTGCCAAAGGTGCCTCAACAAAGTACTGAGTAAAGGGTCTGAATACTTATGTAAATGTGATATTTCAGTTATTTATTTTTAATTACTTTGCAAACATTTTTATATACCTGCTTTCGCTTTTTTATTATGGGGTATTGTGTGTACATTGATAATTTAAAAAAAAAGAATTTAATCCATTTTAGAATAAGGCTGTAACGTAACAAAATGTGGAAAAAGTGACGGGGCCTGAATACTTTCTGAATGCACTGTCAGCACAAAATATCTCTATCTTCATCAATCAGGTTCATAAGACATGACCTGTGGACACAGCCCTGCTGGCTGTCCTTCATTAACCCATACTATTCTAAATGTGTACAAATTCTCTTCTGAAGAATCCTCACCAACTGCTCCCCTATCATTGACACGATACTCACCGAACTGTCGAAACATTCAAAACATTCCCCCCCCCCCCCCCCCCCCCCCCCACAAATAAAATACCTGGAATGTTTCCAGAAAATGATCCTGGATTTTTTCCTAGAAAACAACATTGACTACTTTCCAGTCCTCTAGGACCTTGCCTGTGGTTATAGAAGATACAAAGATCTTCATTGGCCCCCTGCAATCTCCTTTCATCCCCCTCTCAATAACCTGGCATAGATCCTCTCAGATACTGGGCATTTTAATTTTCCCCACACTGATCTCACTGTCCTCTGCGTACTTCACCTTGGTGAATACAAGGTACTTGTTCAGAAGCATCCCCTGACACCAAGCAGAAATGTCTCCCTACCTTCCCCCTGATTACCCTCAGATTTTTAATGTACATATAAAATGCTTTGGGATTTTCTTTAATCTTACAGGCCAATTACATTTCATGGCCTCTTTTGACCCTTCTAATTGCCCGCTTATATTCTTTCTAGCTTGTTTTATATTCCTCCAAGGCACTGTCTGATTTCAGCTGGGCTTTAAGCGACTTCTACATGTTAGAAGGTAGACAAAAGTGCTGGAGAAACTCAGCGGGTGCAGCCGCATCTATGGAGCGAAGGAACTAGGCAACGTTTCGGGCCGAAACCCTTCTTCAGACATGTTAGATGTGGACTAACCTGATAACAACTGCTCCCAATTTACTCTGAAGGTAGACACAAAAAGCAGGAGTAACTCAGCGGGTCAGGCAGCATCTCTGGAGAGAAGGAATATATGATGTTCCGGGTCGAGACCCTTCTTCAGACTGGTTTTACTCTAGCGTTATTGGTTTACTGAATTTACTTTCCCCAGCTTCTGCATAATAATGCTGTAATCTGCTTTAGTCCAATGTAATACTTTTCCCCAAACTCCAAACTTGTCCTTCATAACTATTTTAAAACTCTATGGAGTTGTGGTCACTGTTCCCAAAATGCCCTTCCACAGAAACACCAGTCACCTGTCCAGGCTTGTTTTCTAGTACAAGATCCAGTAGGGTCCCCCTTCAAGTTGGACTGTGGCATACTGTTTCAGGAAACCCTCTTGGATGCACCAAACAAATTATGTGCCGTCTCAGCCCTTTGTGCCAAGTCCCAGTCAATATTTGAGAAGTTAAAGTTGCCCACCACGACAACACAATCATTCCGTAATATCTCTACACATCCTATATTTCCCGCTGGCTGTTGGGAGGCCTACAGTATAATCACACCTACAGTACCTATCCACATTGCCTCAGTGGAAGAAACCTCCAGTGTGTCCTCTCTGAGTGCATCCGTGGCATTGTCACTGATGAGTAGAGCAGTAGCTTTATGTCTAATATCACATCTGAAACATTGAAACACTGGAATATTGAGCTGCCAGTCGTGTCTCACAACCTTGTCTCCATAATGGCCTGAACATTATAGTTCCAAACACTGATACACACTTGACGTTCGTTCATCTGCATTAACCACAACACTCCTTGCATTGAAAAAAACATACTTCTGACCATCTGTGTCACCATATTCCTTCACTTCTCTCTGCCTGTCTTTCTTTTGAGACTGACTAGTTATAAGTTCTACCTTCCCATCTTTTCATTTGCTGACGTTCTGCTCTGGTTCCCACACCTCTTCCACTCTAGTTTAAACCTTCCCAGGAAACATTAGTGAACCTCCCAGCAAAGGTTATTGGTTCCTTTTCAGGTCAGGTGCAACTCATCCCACTTGTACAGGGCAACTCTGGTCCAGGGGTTAAGACGAGAGTGGTTTATTGTCATGTGTCCCAGATAGAACAATTAACTTATGCAGCAGGGCTGCTGCTACAGATGTAATCCTCAGGGGAGCTGGAGCCCTCCATGGAACAGCAGTTTACCATTGCCCGAACTGCCATTGTCACTCACTACTACGAGAGGAACTCATAAAAAATAATAATAATACCTCATCTTATTTTACTCTCTACCTCACCGAAGCCTCCTGAGCCTAACCCAAACGCTGGCCCTGGAACAGCGCTTGCATCTCAACATACACTTTCTCCCAACACAGTCACTCTTAATAGTCTGCTCAGCTATACCTTCCCTTGTTCTGATTTGCAGCTGTGCCTCTTTTCTTCTCTGCTCTGCCTCGGGCCTCAATACTGACTGGCTCTCTGATTCCCAAACTGCTCTCTCTTAATTCTCTCGCTGTCTTTCTGCTTTAATCATACAAGAAGGGAACGGGCCCTTTGGCCCAACTTGTGCATTGCCAACCAAGATGCTTTGTCTAAGCTAGTCCCATATGCACCTTTTGACCCATTACTCGCTCAACCTTTCTCATCATTAAGTCGTAAACTAAGAAATCAAGACTCTCAGCCCACCTGTCTATATTAATCCCGTTGTCATGAGCTTTTCCTGTGGCCTTCGATGTCATGGCAATTCAAGTACTCATCTAAATACTTCTCTTTTCAGGAATTACAGCAGAAGTACGAACTACATGTTAATACTTTTTTAGATATTTACAACTCATAGATTATAGACTTATAACTTATAACTTATAACAATTACAGCACGGAGACAGGCCCTCTCGGCCCTTCCAGTCCGTGCCGACCACTTGTTCTCCCCTAGTCCCATCTACCTGCACTCAGACCATAACCCTCCTTCCCTTCACGTCCATATACCTATCCACATTACTTTTAAATGTTAAAATCGATCCTGCCTGCCCTCTGCTGGAAGCTCATTCCACACAGCCACCACCCTCTGAGTAAAGAAGTTCCCCCTCACGTTACCCCTAAACTTCTGTCCCTTAATTCGCATGTCATGCCCTCTTGTTTGAATCTTCCCTACCCTCAATGGGAAAAGCTTATCCACGTCAACTCTGTCTATCCCTTTCATCATTTTAAAAACCTCAATCAAGTCACCCCTTAACCTTCTGCGCTCCAAAGAATAAAGACCTAACTTGTTCAACCTTTCTCTGTAATCAACCTTTCTCTGTAAAATTATGTAAAATTACATGTGCGTTTATAGATTTAGGGGCACAGAAATCCTTGATGAATGTCTGAATCGACATCCCAATACAAATTAATTAATATCTTATATTTATAATACCCTTTTAGATACTGACATTCCATCATCAGTCATATGGACGAGCATGGGAGGATGAATTGGCTCAACCCATAATGAAAGACACATGGGAAGAAAGTTTACAATATATACATCATTGCTCGTTAAACACTAGACATTCCTTAATACAGTTTAAAATATTACATAGATTACACTATTCAAAGACAAAATTAAATAGGATTTTCCCAAGCACTTCCCCTGTTTGTGATGAATGTCAATTTCAAGAAGCCAATTTCTCACACTTTTGTAACGTATAAAAATGCAAAATTTATGGATGGACATTTTAAAAATTATCTCTAAAGTTATCGATAATCAACTGGACCCAGATCCAAAATTAATAATATTAGGATTATCAGAACATACCACAAACTGGACGATAAGCCAGAGACACTTTCTTGATTACAGTTTAATAACTACGAAAAAATTAATACTTAAATTTTGGAAAAAACCAACAACCCCCACAATTAATATGTGGATTATGAAAATAATCGAGACCTTGCATTTGGAAAAAATAAGATTTGCCTTAATTGACAAACCAGAACTATTTTTAAAAATATGGTCTCCATTTCTAGAATTTTTTTTAAAGTAAATTGGTTTAACACAAAATTAAAGTCATAATTTGAGTTTAGGGTTGGATGAACAACTATACTCAACATCTCCCGGATCTATCTCCACGATCTTTATATTTGTAATCTTTCTTTCTTGCTCTTCTTTCCTTTCTGTTAGTTTACAGTTTCTCTTATCTCTTTCTTCCTCTATTTCTTTTCTTTAAAAAAAATACTTGATGCTATGTTAGAACTCTGTAACCAGTTTGTCGTTTATTATCATTTGTACATATGCTTTTAATAAAAAATATTAAAAAAAAAAAAAATAAATACTTCTTAAATGTTACGAGTCACCATCTAATTAGGAAGTGACTTTTAGCGTTCTATGTCCTGCTTGATCAAAATATCTTGTTTAAATCCATGCAGTTGACCTACTGCTTATCTTAATCTATGATGTCTGATGATAGACATCTCTACTGAGGGGAAATTATTTCTCCATCTATTCTATCAATGCCTTATAATTTTGAATTTATAATCTTATAGAGACTTACAAAATTCTTAAGGGGTTGGCCAGGCTAGATGCAGGAAGATTGTTCCCGATGCTGGGGAACTCCAGAACAAGGGGTCACAGTTTAAGGATAAGGGGGAAGTCTTTTAGGACCGAGATGATTTTTCACACAGATAGTGGTGAATCTGGAATTCTCTGCCACAGAAGGTAGTTGAGGACAGTTCATTGGCTATATTTAAGAGGGAGTTAGATGTAGCCCTTGTGGCTAAAGGGATCAGGGGGGTATGGAGAGAAGGCAGGTACAGGATACTGAGTTGGATGATCAGCCATGATCATATTGAATGGCAGTGCAGGCTCGAAGGGCCGAATGGCCTACACTTGCAACTATATTCTATGATTCTATGATTTTTTTTTAATTAAATATTTTTATTAGACGTAAGTACATATTAAAAGAAGAATATACTTGTCACATACATTCTTAATCTTATTAATATTAACAATTATGTCTTGTTTGCACTTCTATACATTTTTTAGTTTTTTAACGCAGATAGGAAAATAATAGAGAGAAATAAAGTAAAAATAGAAAATCAAAAAGGTGAGTGGAGTATTAAACAGGTTATCCATCGTTGGAGATATATCCATGATTTGTTATGTATGATTCTTTATCTATTCCTTTATTCAGGCTTCAGTCAGGCTCTTGCACCGAGCCATTTTGACCATTTAAATATTCAATAAATGGAGACCATATCCCTCTGAAAAGATCCAACCTGTCCAAAAGGACAAGCCTTATCTTTCCAGATGAAGTGTCTCCGACATTCCTGTAATCCACATTTTGGTTGTGGGGGATGTAGGACCTTTCCAGAATTTCAATATTAATTTTTTCCCAATTATTTAACTGTAATCAATAAAAATTCTTTGATTCATTGTTATTAATTGATCTATTTCTGATATTCCCAATATTATTAATTTTGAGTCAGGAATCAGATTCGTATTAACAACTTTCGAAATTATCTTAAATATTTCTGTCCAAAATTTAGTAATTTTTATACAATTTGTAAATGAGTGCGTTAAGTTAGCTTCTAAGTGCTGACATTTATCACATATGGCAGATACATTTGAAAAAATACTATGTAATTTGGATTTTAAATAATGTAATCTATGTAATATTTTAAATTGTATAAGAGAGTGTCTAGCATTTAACGAGCAGTGGTGTATATGTTGTAAACTTTCATCCCATACTTCTGATCTAATTATTTGACCTAATTCGTTTTCCCATGATTGCCTATATATTTCTGTCATTGGGACATCGTTTTCCAATAAAATGTCATAAATATAAGATATCAATTTTTCTGTGTTCGGGTGTTTATTTAGACATTCATCTAAAATTTCTGTCTTTCTATTTCTAATTTCCTGTGTGTTTGCTTTTACATAGTCTCTAATTTGTAAATATCTAAAGTAATCTTTTGAATGTAATCCATAAATTTGTTGTAATTCTTGAAATGAAAGGAAGGAGTTTTCCCTGTAGAGATCGCCCATCTTATTAATTCCATAGTTTTTCCATTGTAAAAAAACCTTTGTCCATCATTGAGGGTTTAAATGTAACATTATTTACAATGGTAAGGGCTAGTGGTATACATTCCAATTTTAATGTTTTCTTTATTTGTTTCCAGATACGTATCCCACTTTCTAATATAGGGTTTTCACTATAGGTTTTCTTACCTAGTTTAATATTGGCGAATAAAATCGAGCTAATTTCAAAAGGCAAACAATCTTTTTCCATTTTTAACCAAATTGGTCTCTACTAACCAAAAATTCATGGTTTTAATATTAACTGCCCAGTAATAAAACATAAAGTTTGGCAGTGCTAGACCTCCATTTGTTTTTGATTTACATAAATGTGTTTTATTTATTCTATGGCTCTTATAATCCCAGATAAAATTGTTGACTATAAAATCAACCTTCTTAAAAAAATCTTTAGGAAGATATATCGGAATCAATTGGAAGAGATATAGTAATTGCGGGAGAAAAATCATTTTTATTGCATTAATTCTAATTCTAATGTTTTCCAATATAAAATATTCTTATTTAATTTATTTAGTAAAAGTGGAAAATTGGATTTAAATAAAGAATCAAATCTTTTTGTTACATAAATTCCAAGATATTTGATTTTTTCGTTTGCTATCTTAAAAGGAAATTGTTGTAATGTATGTAAGTTATTTACCATTATTGACATAAGTTCACTTTTATTCCAATTAATACTATATCCCGAAAATAAGCCAAATTCAGTTATTAAATTTAATAAATTTGGAATATTAATTTCTGGCTTTGTAATATAAAGTAATACGCCATCCTCATATAAGGAGATTTTATTTTCAGTTTCTCTGGTTTCAAACCCATATATTTCAGTATGTAATCTCACGTGTTGAGCTAATGGTTCAATTGCAAGTGCAAACAATAGCGGGGATAAGGGACAACCTTGTCTGCAGCCTCGGAATAAATTAAATTTAGTTGATAGCATTTGATTTGTTAGTATTCTGGCTGTTGGATTAGTGTATAATAATTTAACCCATGTAATAAACTTCTCTCCCAACTTAAAAGTTTCCATGACCAAAAACAAGTAAGACCATACCACCTGGTCAAAGGCTTTCTCTGCATCTAACGATATAATTACTAGGTCTTTATTAATGCCTCTTTTCAAATATATAATATTGAATACTCGTCTAAGGTTACATGAGGAATATCGTTTTGGTATAAATCCTGTTTGATCCGGGTGAATTAATTTATTGATAACTGTGCTTGGTCTTTGTGCTAATATTTTGGTTAGTATCTTTTGATCAGTGTTTAAAGGAGCTATAGCTCTATATGATTCTATGATTCTATGAACACCTCAATTCTGTCCTCAGTCTCCACCACACCAGAGAACTAATTCCAGTCTACCAGGCCTCCTGATAACTGAAACACGCAATCCCCGGAGGGAAAAAAGGGACATGACATAGATTTGGCAGATAAGGTAAAGGAGAACCCATAGATGTTCTGCAGGGATATTTGGGGCAAAAGATGAACCAGGGAGAGAATGAGGTTGTTTAAGTGTGGAGGAATAGGATATGGGCAAGGTGTTAAATGAATAGAGACCCAATCATTTCCCTCTCATCACACTCATCTCTGCCTGGTGCAACTTGTCCTCACCCTCAATACCTTTGCTGTCTGGGCGCCTGGAAACCAGAGGAACAGGACGTTACGCTGGGATAGCTTACTAACTAATGGTATGGACATTGAATTCTGCAATTTTAGTTAATTAACCTACTAACAGCCCCTTCTCTATAGAGAAGATATATTTAGAGGGATATGAGCTAAATGCAGGCAAATGGGACTAGTGTAGATGGACTTGTTGTTAGGTGTGGGCAAGTTGGGCCAAAGGGCCTGTTTCCAAGCTCTATGACTGAATGATTCCAAATTTGTGGGCCCTAATCAAGTGTATCAAAGAATATTGAGAGAAGCTGGAGAAGAAATTGTTGGGCTACTGGCAGAGAATTTTGTACCATCGATAGATACTAGTGAGATGCTGGAAGAATGGAGGGTGGCTGATGTGCTTCTATTTAAGAAAGGCTGCATGGAAAAACCTGGGAGCTACAGACTGATGAACCTGATATTGTTGGTGGGTACGTTGACATTAAATTATTATTGCCACATGTGTGGACATAGAACATAGAACAGTGCAGCACAATGACACGTCCTTCGGCTCCAATGTCTATGCTCAGGATGATGCAAAATCAAACAAATTATTTTTGCCTGCACGTGATCTACATCCATATATTCGCAGCATACATATATTGCCTATGCAAAAACCTCTTAAACGCCTCTAGCATATGCTTCCACCACCAGCCTTAGCAGCCCGCTTCAGGGTATAGAATATGGCTTGCTAGCCAAAAATATCAGCGGATACCAAATGTTTTTCAGATACTTAAAGAGTAAAAAAGAGGCAAGTGTGTACATTTGACTACTGAAAAATGATGCTGGAGAAGTAATAATGGGGAACAAAGAAATGGCGGATGAACTGAAAAATTTTATTACATCAGTTTTCACAGTGTACATTTGACTACTGAAAAATGATGCTGGAGAAATAATAATGGGGAACAAAGAAATGGCGGATGAACTGAATAATTTTATTACATCAGTTTTCACAGTGGAGGATACCAGCAACTTGCCAGAAGTTCAAGAAAGTCGGGGTGGAAGTGAGTGCATTCGCTACTACTAAGGAGAAAGTTCTTGTGAAGCTGAAAGTTCTGAACGTAGATATCACCTGGATACAGCCCAGGGTCCTTAAAGAGGTAGCTGTAGAGATTGTGGAGGCATTAGTAGTGATCTTTCAAGTATCACCAGAGTAGGTAACAGCTCCAGACGACTGAATAATCACAAATGTAATTCCACTGTTTAAGAAAGCAGCGAGGCAAAAGAAAGGAAGTTATAGGCCGGTTAGACTGACCAGTGGTTGGTAAGATTTTAGTCTATTATTAAGGATATGATTTCTGGGTATTTGGAAGAACGTGACAAAAGAGGCCGATGTAAGCCAGCTTTTCTTACGGGGAAAACTAACCTAACAAATCTGCTAGAATTCTTTGAAGAAGCAAATAGCAGGATAGACAAAGGAGAGTCGGTGGATGTTGTTTACTTGGATTTTCAGAAGGCCTTGGGGCCGCACATGAGACTGCTAAACAAGATAGAGGCCAATGGTTTTAGAGCAAAGGTAGGGATATGGATAGAAGATTGGCTGACTGGCAGAAAAGAATAGGAATAAAGGGGGGCTTTTCTGGTTGACTATCTGGTGACTAGTGATGTTCCACAGGGGTCGGTGTTGGGTCCACTACTCTTCACATTATGGATGATGGCTTTAACAATACGAAGATAGATGGAGGGGCAGGTCGTGTTAAGGAAGCAGGGAGTCTGCAAAGAACTAGGATGGGTTGGGAGAGTGGGAAAAGAAGTGGCAAATGGAATACAGTGTAGCAACGAGTACAGTCATGCACTTTGGCAGAAGGAATCAAGGTGCAGACTATTTTCTAAATGGAGAGAGTCTTCAGAAATCGAAGATGCAAAGGAATTTGGGAGTGCTAGTGCAGAATTCCCAATATACAGGTGGAGTGGGTAGTAAATAAGGTAAATGCAATATTAGCATTCATTTTGAGAGAACTGGAACATACAGTGCCCTCCATAATGTTTGGGACAAAGACCCATCATTTATTTATTTGCCTCTGTACCCCACAATTTGAGATTTGTAATAGAAAAAATCACATGTGGTTAAAGTCCACATTGTCAGATTTTAATAAAGGCCATTTTTATACATTTTGGTTTCACCATGTAGAAATTACAGCAGTGTTTATACAGTCCCCACATTTCAGGGCACCATGTTTGGGACATAGCAATGTCGTGTAAATGAAAGTAGTCATGTTTAGTATTTTGTTGCACATCCTTTGCATGCAATGACTGCTTGAAGTCTGCGATTCATGGACATCACCATAAACACCTATCACAAGTTGCTGGGTGTCTTCTCTGGTGGTGCTCTGCCAGGCCTGTATTGCAGCCATCTTTAGCTTATGCTTGTTTTGGGGTTAATCCCCTTCAGTTTGCTCTTCAGCATATAAAAGGCATGCTCATTTGGGTTCAGATCGGGTGATTGACTTGGCCACTCAAGAATTGACAATTTTTTAGCTTTGAAAAACACCTTTGTTACTTTAGCAGTATGTTTGGGATCATTGTGTTAAAGAAGGAACTGCAGATGCTGGAGAATCGAGGGTACACAAAAAGCTGGAGAAACTCAGCGGGTGCAGCAGCATCTAAGGAGCGAAGGAGATAGGCGACGTTTCGGGTCGAGACCCTTCTTCAGACTGTTTGGGATCATTGTCTTGCTGTAGAATGAACCGCCGGCCAATGGGTTTTGAGGCATTTGTTTGAACTTGAGCAGATAGGATGTGTCTATACACTTCAGAATTCATTATGCTACTGCCATCAGCAGTTGTATCATCAATGAAGATAAGTGAGCCAGTACCTTCAGCAGCCATACGGAAGGTTAGTGGTCCCCGACCGCTGGAAGACAAAGAAGGGAGGATATTGAAACGTTTTTTTGCCTTCCATCACAGTAAGGAATGTGGAGGAATAGTAAGATTAAACGAGAACTTACCAGTTTGAAGTTTGATCTTTATTTTATGAGGAGTCGAGTTGAGGGACTACGTGAATAGAAGCCCGTACAGCCGTTGGTGCGTCAATCTTCAAAGCAGCGGAATGAATTCACAGCTAACAATGACCGAAGTATAACGGTAAGATGATAAAACTAGAACTACCAGATGAGATCTATGAGGGTGGGAGCGGAGGGCACGTAGTCCCTCAACTCGACTCCTCATAAAATAAAGATCAAACTTCAAACTGGTAAGTTCTCGTTTAATCTTACTATTTTACTTCGGAGTCACGTGAGTGACTACGTGAAGACTTCAAAGCACTGTGAATTTACGCCGCAGACTCAAATCCGACGTTCACACTGCCTGGATTGACTCAAAAGTCGTTAACAATCAATCATGCATCAGTAGTACATTTGTTAAATGAAATAACAGTTTATTTACAAACAAATCATAACAAACCCCTCTAACTCAGGGGAAAAATGTAACAGTACTGACACCAGAATCAGCAAACACCCCGAGCCTTGAAATCGGCTTGTGACAAAACCTCTGAAAAGTTAGCTCACTGGACCATCCTGTGGCCGCGAGGACCTTGAAATAGTTTGCACCGACACCTTACTGTGTGGTTTTTTGTGACTAATAAACAAAGCCAACTCTATTCCTCTCAGAGGTTTAGTAATCTCAATGTAAAGAGATAAATGTGAGACTATACAGAAGCGATCATCTGCGGGGTATACTGAAAACACCATCTTACATCCTGTCATGCCTCTTTTATTATGTTTAAGCAAATCATAGACATAAAATATAATGGCATCAGCCGACACATGCATTCTATCTAGCCGTAGCTTTTGCAATGTTTGTACACGTTGGGCTGAAACCAACACCAGAAGCATGACCACCTTCATAGTTAATTTGGCTATAGATAGGCTTGTAACCAGAGCCCACTGGCGAAGAAGCATAAAAACCTCACTCACATTGCAAATACCGGCATACCTGAGTTTAGGAGGATTAGAATTGAAAACTCCCTTCATGAATCGTGAACTAACGGATGTGTCCCTACTGTATGCAATTCTGCATTCATAGGTAAATAAGAAGACAGAGCACTTCTGGCTGAATTAATTGCACTGTAACTTAATTTTTTGGTCAAAATAAAGAGTTGACAAACTCCAATATATCCGTGATCCCTGCCGTGTGATATACAATATCCTGCTGTAGGCAGAATTGCTCCCACTTCCTTATATAGGTGATATATTGCTGCTGTGTACTATCCCTGCAGGCCGACGTGAGAACATCCACCGTCCGATGAGACAGTCCTCTCCCCAGGTATGGCCTCCTTAAAATCTGCAAATTAACAGATCAATACGATCCTATAAAGGATGTTGATCCCCAGTGACTGGATTTACCAGTAGATTTTTATTCTTGGGCATAAGCATGTAAGGCTCCCTAGCCATTTGTAATACAACGGGAAACCATGCTCGTGTAGGCCAATTTGGCACTACCAATACCCCTGAAGCGGTGTCCTCCTTGATCTTTTGCAAACATCTGCTGATGAGACAGAATGAAGGAAATACATACACAAACATTCCTCCCCAATGCAGCGAAAATGCATCCACTGCTACCGGCCCAGAATCTGGTTACCATGAAACATATCTAGGTAACTGATGATTTAATCGAGATGCAAACAAGTCAATATCTGGCAATGCATACTGATCAATCATTTGGTTAAACACATCCTGATTTAACATCCATTCAATGTTGTCATTAACTGACGTGACCTCTTCCTGGCAAATAAAGTGCTAAAAGCCAGATATTTTGGTCAATACACCAGCTCCAAATCTGGTTAGCCAGTCTATCACAAGACTGTGACTTAACTCCACCCATGTGGTTTACATATGCCACTGCTGTGGTGTTGTGAATCTGAGCTGCACATGCAGATCCCTCCTTGTAGAACAATAAGCTTTGAGCCCATACCAGGTGCCCAACAACTCTAAATAATTAATCCCTCTTAATTGAGGAAGCGATGTCTCATCCACATTCCATCTGCCTCCACAACTAGAAGACATATCTGTTGCACCCCAACCCAGTGCACTCACATCAGTCTGTAATATCAGTGACGGTGATTCCACGAAACCTTCCTTAAATTTTTTGAAACATGTACTATCCACCATTGTATGTCAGCAATCGCCCCAGCTGACAACTGCATAGGCCTATCAAAAATAGCCCCTTTGTATTCTCAGTGCCTGTTCCTTTGATGGTTGTAATTGTTGATAATGCAGAGGACAATACTGCACAGCTGGAAAGGCTGCAACAACTTCCCAATAAAACTGACTACTTGTCTAATCAAAGGCCGTTGTTCTCCAACGAGATTAGCACAGTCCTCAATTAACTGATTCAATTTATCCCTGGGTAAAGTTACCAACATGTGATTGGAATTAATGGTAAATCCCAGATAATCAATAATTTGGACTGGTGATAATTTAGATTTACCTGGGTGAATAACAAATCCCATTTGTTCAAAAGTGATTTTAACAACTGAAACTGATGATTGAGTTTCAGCATGAGTCTTTCCAACAACCAGAAATCATCTAAATAGGCCATTACCACATGCCCCTGAGCTCTAAGCAATGCTAACACAGGTTTTACCAATTTAGTAAATAATCTAGGAGCTGAAGTTAATCCATTCGGCAATGTCCTGAATTGCCACAGCTCAGTCATCCAAATAAATTTCAAATATCTTCTATCATCACCATGAATAGACACTGCGTAATACGCATTCTTTAAATCAATGGTTGCCATATAATACCCTTTGGACACTAGATGTTTGCACGTGGTAAAGTTCTCCATTTTGAAATGCCTATAACAAACAACTTTGTTCAAATTCGATAAATCCAGAATAATTCTACATCCCCCAGTCTTTTTAGATCTGGGAAATATACTTGACAGAAATTGTTGACTTTGATAGACAGAAGGCTCAATTACCCCTTCTTATGTAACGACTGCCTTCAATACACTAAGTATGAACAAATCTGATGTCAACTGCTGCCATTGTTTGAGAACAATTTTAACCTTCCCCAATTTGAACAGGAACATCAGTTAATTCATCGTCTGTCAAATGTTATATTCCTTACCAGCATCTTTCCTTGCGGCCTTGTTGTCCTCGACTTCTTGTAGAGAACATTTTTTGCCTTGCTTCCAGCTGGCTTAATGAGGGCCATGGTTATAACAACCTCATAACAGTCTTTGACCCTTTTTGCAAGGTTACCACCAAACAACAGATTTCGTGGTGGTACACTGGTCGGTTTGCACAACTCGCCAAATTCGGGTTAGCACTGGCCTAATAGCGGCCCTCCCGACATTATTAATTTCAAAATGCATTACAAAGGAGTCCCAGTTCATCCTGGTGTGCTTCAACCATATCATTTGTATCAATAACTTTCACCACAGCTGTAATACCTGCTTACAACAGTTTAAGCACTTTTTTAAAACTTCATCTCCTGGGCCCTAGCAGGCAAACCCATCTATGCAAATTTGGTGATTAACCACCGGTACCTTCAGGAGATCACAATTAACAGGAGCTTTATAGTTTTTTGCTACTTCATCCATAGCTAGCTCCTGTAACTGGTGGGAGAGCATATACTGAATGGCTTCGGCCAATTCTACATCAATCGCCTTTCCTGCCTCTCTACACTCAGCAAACTTCCCAGCAATGTTCGGAATTACCTCCAATCGAACACCTTGCTCTCCCCCAGCATAGAAACAGTGTCAGCAAACTGCCCTGATAGAACATCCTCCTCACAGGCAGGATAGTTCTGCAGCCCTGAAACAGGTGCTGCTAGCACAAGCTCTCCATCAGCCTGGCTTGGGCATCACTCCTCCTCACGGAGCTGGAACATCCTCCTCACAGGCAGGATAGTTCTGCAGCCCTGAAACAGGTGCTGCTAGCACAAGCTCTCCATCAGCCTGGCTTGGGCATCACTCCTCCTCACGGAGCTGGAACATCCTCCTCACAGGCAGGATAGTTCTGCAACCCTGAAACAGGTGCTGCTAGCACAAGCTCTCCATCAGCCTGGCTTGGGCACCACTCCTCCCCACGGAGCTGGTCCCTGTCGAGCATTCTTTTGAAATAGAATCTCGACGTGGGAGAGCCGTGAGCAAACGGACTCTCCTATGGAGGGTATTAACCGCCAGGCCCGACTCATTTACGGGCCACAGAGACTTGCCAGTGGCCTTCCACCCTACTGACAAGCCTCCACTACCCCCCGGCAGTGGGTCCGCAACCACTGGCTGTGTAGCCAGCACCGGACCAGGTGTACCAGACGGGCCTCCATCCTCAACACTCTCCTGGCCACTTTACCTTTCTACCCCCGGAGCGCCTCGCCGACACCTTCTTCCCTTTCTGCAACATTTAAATGGTGGCCGATTAGGAAAAGGGGAGATGCAGCGAGACCTGGGTGTCATGGTACACCAGTCATTGAAAGTAGGCATGCAGGTGCAGCAGGCAGTGAAAAAAGCGAATGGTATGTTAGCTTTCATAGCAAAAGGATTTGAGTACAGGAGCAGGGAGGTTCTACTTCAGTTGTACAGGGTCTTGGTGAGACCACACCTGGAGTATTGCGTGCAGTTTTGGTCTCCAAATCTGAGGAAGGACATTATTGCCATAGAGAGAGTGCAGAGAAGGTTCACCAGACTGATTCCTGGGATGTCAGGACTGTCTTATGAAGAAAGACTGGATAGACTCGGTTTATACTCTCTGGAATTTAGGAGATTAAGAGGGGATCTTATAGAAACTTACAAAATTCTTAAGGGGTTGGACAGGCTAGATGCAGGAAGATTGTTCCCGATGTTGGGGAAGTCCAGGACAAGGGGTCACAGCTTAAGGATAAGGGGGAAATCCTTTAAGACCGAGATGAGAAAGACTTTCTTCACACAGAGAGTGGTGAGTCTCTGGAACTCTCTGCCACAGAGGGTAGTTGAGGCCAGTTCATTGGCTATATTTAAGAGTGAGTTGGATGTGGCCCTTGTGGCTAAGGGGATCAGAGGGTATGGAGAGAAGGCAGGTACGGGATACTGAGTTGGATGATCAGCCATGATCATATTGAATGGCGGTGCAGGCTCGAAGGGCTGAATGGCCTACTCCTGCACCTAATTTCTATGTTTCTATGTTTCTATATCTACAAAAACTCCCAACCGTTGCAGAAAAAGACCTGTGGTAAAGTATTTCAACAAACCTTACCTCGTTTCAACTTGTTAACGAAAACTGCTGGAGAATGGAGGGTGAAGTCTGAAGAAGGGTCTCGACCCGAAACGTCGCCCATCTCCTTCGCTCCTTAGATGCCGCTGCACCCGCTGAATTCTCCAGCTTTCCATGTAACCCGCGGTTTAAACTTACCGCTCGGAGGAGCGCTGCTGCTCCCCCCGCCCGACTGCACCAGCGTCTGACGTCATGACGCACCAACGGCTGTACGGGCTTCTATTCACGTAGTCACTCACGTGACTCCGAAGTAAAATCACTGTGGTGGATTTTTATGTTAAAATGTATTTTGTGTGTTCTGTGGCCTCTTTATTAGTATGACAGTATGGCAAATCAAATTATTTGTATGTTGCAAAACATACTTGGCAAATAAAGTAAGTATGAGCATGAGTAAAGTAATCCAGTACCTTCAGCAGCCATACATGTCCAGGCCATAACACCCCCACCACTGTGTTTCACAGATGAGGTGGTATGCTTTTGATACTGGGCAGTTCCTTCTCTCCTCCATACTTTGCTCTTGCCATCACTCTGATATGAGTTAATCTTTGTCTCATCTGTCCACAAGACCTTTTTCCAGAACTGTGGTTGCTCTTATAAGCACTTCTTGGCAAACTGTAACATGGCCATCATATTTTTACAGCTAACCAGTGGTTTGCATCTTGCAGTGTAGCCTCTGTATTTCTGTTCATGAAGTCTTCTGCGGACAGTGGTCATTGACAAATCCACACCTGACTCCTGAAGAGTGTTTCTGATCTGTCGGACTGGTGTTTGGGGAATTTTCTTTATTATTGAAAGAATTCTAATGTCATTGGCTATGGAGGTCTTCCTTTGCCTGCCAGTCCCTTTGCTATTAGTAAGCTCACCAGTGCTCTCTTCTTCTTAATGATATTCCAAACAGTAGATTTTGGTTAGCCTAAGGTTTGGCTGATGTCTCTACCAGTTTTATTCTTGCTTCTCAGTCTCGTAATGGCTTCTTTGATTTTCATTTGCACCACTTTCGTCCTCAATCAATCAATCCGTTTTTATTCATCACATACACAATAAAATGCAGTGAAATTAACTTGCCAGCAGTGAACAATCAAAAAAGAACACACAATACACAATAAAATTTAACACAAACATCCACCACAGCATTCTTCACTGTGGTGGAAGGCACCAAGTACAGTCAGTCCTCCTCCATTGTTCCCCCGTGGTTGGGGCCATAAACCCCCACAGTCGCCGCTGCGGGCGACCGGATGTACAGGCCCACTCGTTGGGACGGTAAGTCCCGAATTGGCGATTCCCTACCGGAGACCGCGGAGCTCTTCCCTGGCTGTCCCCGGCAAGGGAACCCAGGCTCCAAATGGTAAATCCACGCCGCTTCTCAAGTTGATAAACAGCAATAGCAGTTTCCAAAGGTGATGGAAAGACTGGAGGAAGGACTAAGTGCTGAGAGCTCTCTTATACCTCCATTGAGGAGACATTTAAACACATCTGAGCAAGTACAAACATTATGGTGCCCTGAAATGGGGGGACTATGTATAAACACAGCTGTAATTTCTATATGGTGAAACCAAAATGAATAAAAATACCCTTTAATAAAATCTGACAGTGTGCACTTTAACCACATGTGATTTTTTTTCTATTACAAATCTCAAATTGTGGGGTACAGAGGCAAATATCTGGAATTTGCTGGAAGTGTGCAAAGTCCACGCAGACAGCACCCGAGACCAGGATCGAACCCGGGTCTCCGGCGCTGTGGGGCATTAATTGTAATGCTAATACTTGGGGCTCCACTGATATGCTGGGATGATTACCCAATATTACTGATTATTAATCCATTGTATTATTGATTATATACGTTGCGCCCGTTCTCCTTTATCTGTACATTGTGAGCGGCTTGCTTGCATTTACCGGATAGCACGCAACAAAAGCTTTTCCCTGTACCTCGCTACAGGTGCAATAGTAAACTAAATCAATCTATTTACATGTATCTGTGCGTTGTTGCTTTAACCGGCCTGTTAAGGTGCAGCAACTGAGAACATTGTTCTGATGTCGCTGCACGCGACTCTTGTCTTCATTCTACACTTGGATTACCACAATGACATTTAAACGGCATTTGGACAGGTACACGTCAAGTCAAGTCAAGTCAATTTTATTTCTATAGCACATTTCAAAACAACTCTCGTTGACCAAAGTGCTTTACATCAGTGCAGGTACTAGCGTGCTACAAACAGTGGTTAATAGATCAACAACACATACATAAATACATACAGCGCTCCCTCAGAGGACCTCAAGAAAGACTTGAGTAGAAATAAGTTTTAAGACTTTAGCTTAAAAGAGTTGATGGGGGGGGCAGTTCTGATGGGAAGTGTGGAGTGTGGCGGTAACTAACGGCAGCGGCTCGACTGCAGTCCGTCTGTCTTTTTTTAAATTTTTTGTCCCGTTAGATGTATGTTTTTGGTTTTAATTTTTATTATTTTTTAGCAGCGTATATGTGGGGGGTTGGGGGAAACTGTTTAATCTCTTCCCTCTATGGGGACCCGACTTTTTCCCTGTCGGGTCTCCGGTGGCGGCCTCCAACCGGAATCAACCTGACAGCTCCAGTCGCGGAGCCTGGGGACTCGCCATCGTGGAGCTGGCCAACTTCGGAATGGGAAGAGCTGTGGTGGCGCGCGGCTGCAACCCGACTTCGGAACTTCGGAGGCTCCGGCCGCAGGCCCGGTGGACAGGAACATCAGGAGCTCGCAAGTCCCTGGTGTGAGACCGCTTTTCGGAGCTCCTGCAACGGCAACTTCTCCCGCCGGAATAGCGGGGTTTAAATGACTCGGAGCGGGGCCTAACATCGCCCGGCGCGGCTTAAACGGCCGCGGGACTTACCATCGCCCTTTAACATCGTGAGCCCCAGTCGCCTCGACGCTGCAGTTGGATTGCTGGACCACGGGAGAAGAATAAAGGGAAGAGATAAGACTTTTACCTTCCATCACAGTGAGGATGTGTTGGAGATTCACTGTGATGGATGTTTATGTAAATTGTGTTAAGTGTGTGTCTTGGTTTTTTTTTTGTAATGTCATGACTGCAGGAATGAAATTTCGTTTAAACCTTGTCTTTTTGAATGACAATAAAAGGCATTCTATTCTATTCTTCTATTCTAAGAGGGATGCTGTTCCATAGTCTAGGCGCTGCAACCGCAAAAACACGGTCGCCCCAGAACTTATGCCTAGATGGTCAGTAACCCCAAGTCGGACGATCTGGGGGACCTGGAAGTGGTATGGTGGGAAAGCAGATTTTTCATTTAGGCGAGCCCGTTAAGGGCATTGTAAACAAAAAGGAGGAGCTTGAAATTGATTCGGAACTGCATTGGGAGCCAGTGGAGAGAGGCCAGAATCGGGGTGATATGATCCCTTTTTCGGGTGCCCGTCAGGAGTCTCGCTGCGGCGTTTTGGACCAATTGCAGGCGGGACAGGGATGATTGGCTGATGCCAGTGGAAAGGGAGTTGCAGTAATCGAGGCGGGAGGAGATAAATGTGTGGAGGATCTTTTCGAGGTCAACAAATCAGAGGAAAGGTTTTATTTTTGCTATCGTTCGAAGCTGGAAGGATTCATAGCAAAAGGATTTGAGTATAGGAGCAGGGAGGTTCTACTGCAGTTGTACAGGGTTTTGGTGAGACCACACCTGGAGTATTGCGTACAGTTTTGGTCTCCAAATCTGAGGAAATACATTCTTGCCATAGAGGGAGTACAGAGAAGGTTCACCAGACTGATTCCTGGGATGTCAGGACTTTCATATGAGGAAAGACTGGATAGACTCGGCTTGTACTCGCTAGAATTTAGAAGACTGAGGGGGGATCTTATAGAAACTGACAAAATTCTTAAGGGGTTGGATAGGCTAGATGCGGGAAGATTGTTCCCGATGTTGGGGAGGTCCAGAACAAGGGGTCACAGTCTAAGGAAAAGGGGGAATTCCTTTAGGACCGAGATGAGGAAAACATTTTTCACACAGAGAGTGGTGAGTGTGGAATTATCATTATGGATCAGGCTCCCCTGATCTACGCTATTCCCACACACATATGGGCCTGTCCCACTGAGGTGACTGTCAGGGATTAGTTTTACTAGCATTCACATACGACACCTTGTGCCAACCTACTACAACCTCCGACAGCAAATATTGTTGCCACTGTCGCTTGTAGTCGCCCAAAAGATCGCCTAAGTGGGACAGGACAGGCCCTTCAGGCTGCGGCTCGGTGCATCCTGGACGAGAACCAGTGGCTGCTGGAAGTAGGTACCAAGCACTGGGTAGAAACGGTGGAAGATAGTGGCCTTCAAATGGGGGTGGTCGGAGAAAGCATCCTGCTTGCCCGCTAGATTTTCACTTACTGTAACTGCAGGAAAAATGTTCTCGATGTTGGGGGAGTTCAGAACCAGGGGTCACAGTTTAAGAATAAAGAGTCGGCCAGTTAGGACTGAGATGAGGACAAACTTTCTTCTCCCAGAGAGTTGTGAATCTGTGGAATTCTCTGCCACAGAAGGCAGTGGAAGCCAATTCACTGGATGTTTTCCAGAGAGTTACATTTAGCTCTTGGCGCTCGCGAAATCAAGGGATGTGGAGAAAAAACAGGAAAGAGGTACTGATTTTAGATGAACAGCCATGATCATGTTGAATGGCAGTGCTGGTTCGAAAGGCCAAATGGCCTCTTCCTGCACCTATTTTCTATGTTTCTACGCTTGAGTATGTGGCAATAAAACTCGACCACTGGATTTTGAAGCATTCATGCATGTGGAGGTATAATGTAGTCATAGAGTGATACAGTGTGAAAACAGGCCCTTCAGCGCAACATGCCCACACCCGCCAACATGTCCCAGCTACACTACCTGCTTTTGGTCCATATCCCTCCAAACCTGTCCTATCCATATATCAGTCTAACTGTTTCTTAAATGTTAGGATAGTCCCTGCCTCACCTACCTCCTCTGGCAGCTTGTTCCATACACCCACCACCCTTAAAAAGTTCTTAAAAATACTTCAAACATTGAAATCATACTTCTACAATGCACTAAAACATGATTTCAAATTTCAAAAAGCCCCTACCGTGGGAGGGGGGTGTCCCCCACTCGGTTGCTCCACTCCCTCGCCAGGTACCCCCAAGGCGAGTGATCAGTGATCGCTCAGCCCCCCCACTGCCAGATTTGAGCGAGGAACTGAGGCCAGTTTTCCCGTGGGTTACACAAAAAGCTGGAGAAACTCAGCGGGTGCAGCAGCATCTAAGGAGCGAAGGGTCTCAACCCGAAACGTCGCCTATCTCCTTCGCTCCTTAGATGCTGCTGCACCCGCTGAGTTTCTCCAGCTTTTTGTGTAACCCTCGATTGTCCAGCATCTGCAGTTCCTTCTTTAACACCAGTTTTCCCGTGATGTCTGGATCCTAATGCTCAGTGCTTCGTGTTTCAGAGTTGGCTAATGTTATTGATTTGTAATTTGCCCGATTTGTAATTAGTTGACCAAACCATGATTTATTAATCCGGAATAACCAGGGAGATGGGATAAGTGTAATCATGAAATGACATGCAAGGTGTCAGGTTGTCTGTCACAACATACAGCCCCGATAACCCATTATTTCCTTCAGTTAAATATTGGGAAGGAACAACTATTGTCACTTGCCACTCAACTATTATGTTTGTTTACCTCACTGACTATTTCTAAACCCCCGAAAAAATACTTTGACAGGTTGAATAGAAATGTCCCCAATCTTGTTCTTTTATTAATTGAACACGTAGATGGAATCAGATGGATGGAATCAGATGGAAACTGATTCAGATGCGATGTTCAAAAGCTTGTTCAAAGAAGGGGCATATTTTAATGGAGTGACAGAGATACTTGCAGGGGAATGTGTGAGGTGGTTATTATTTGTCTTTAGTTTTACCTTGAACCAGGACATCTGAAGATTCAAAGTTTATTATACTAATTGTGCTGATACTGACTCCAACCAACCACGTAATGAATATCATCCATTCCGGAGGTTTTATTTTCTGATGCCATTTAAACTTCACTTTGATTTCAATCACTTCAATGTAAAAGTAATTGGGAATGGGGAGCATTGGAACAAAAATTTGCCCTCGGTACATATTAACTGTAATATAATAATGTATGCATGTTGGTAGGTGCAATCAAAACAAATATATATTTATCATTATGTTATGAATACCACAGAAAATATTATGTATTCTCAAGATCACATTTAATAGGTGTATTGCTTAAATATATAGTTATTGGACTTTGCATTTTGGAAAAGTCCCAGCTGTGAGAGGAAGACAGCAAAATACTGAAAATATTGGGGGTGAAAATGACTTCAGAACAGTTTGTTAGGAAAATGAAGGAAATGGTAACAGAATACTTATGCAGCTGAGTGAGTATAATTTGATGGATGAGAAATTGTGTTCAACCAATTGATGACTTATTTGACAAAGTAACTAGCATGTTAGATAACAAGGAAGCCAATGAATGTAGCAAATTTTGTTATTCAAAATTTGGTCCGTGAAGTATCCCATAAAAGATTACCGCATTAGATAAGCACGTGTGGAGTTGAACGTAATAGGTTAAGTCCAGGGAGTCAGATATGGGGCTTTATGTATGGGCCAGATATATTGTCAGTACAGAGGAGCTAGGAGCAAGGCCAAGTGTGCATCCCGAGTCAAGGTCTGGAATAGTACTAGGTGTGCAGTCAAAGCTGGGACAATGGGAGTGTTCAGCACTGGGAACCTAAGCAGGTAAGCAGCTATGATGATGGTAGCATCGGGGGAACAGGTGTAAGGCTGGACTCAGGGTCAAGAATGGGAGAAGGTATGCAACTGGAGTCAGGGTCATGAATAGTACCAGGTGTGCAGTGTTTGATTATAATCTGATTTTCATACATGAATATACTAAGATCATTCATGTGCTGCACCTGTTGATCAGAGCCTGTCTCTACTGTGGAATGTAATTAGGAATGTAATCTAGCCTAACCTTATTCTTAGCTAATCCAATTTAAAGTAAATATTGCATTCAAGTGTAAGTTAAAAGACTCGCTACAGTATGCACCAGATTGCCCAATTTCAAGCTGAAAAATGCAAAAACTCCGTACCGATGGGAGGGGGGACACCCCCCTCCTACACCCTCCCCCCCACCTCGGACGCTATGCGCCCTCGGGCTTGGTCTC
This sequence comes from Okamejei kenojei, assembly GCA_035221665.1. Lineage (NCBI taxonomy): Eukaryota > Metazoa > Chordata > Chondrichthyes > Rajiformes > Rajidae > Okamejei > Okamejei kenojei. Next base: position 73,118,851 of record CM069141.1, read on the forward strand.
TCACAATTTCTTGCTCCCAACTCTCACCCAATGTTTCCAGCCCTGAATAAACACTACAGTGGATGGTATAGATCAGTGGTTCTCAACCTTGTTTGCCCCATGCACCCCTTTCACCATATGTCAGAATGTCATTCCCCCCCTTTCCAAGATTGTCTGCCTCAAAAAGTGCATTCCAAATAATATGCACATATTACTGAAAATCCTTTATTTCTAACAGTTTGAGTTTGCTAATCTGTGGTCCCAATTCCCCCCCTGAAAACCTGAAATTCCCCTCCTGGGGGGAATTCCCCCCTGGTTGAGAACCCCTGGTATAGATCGTGAAGATGGTTATCAAAAATCGCAGCAGGATCTAGATCGATTGGGGAAGAGGGCTGAGGAATGGTTAATGGAGTTTAATACAGAGAAGCCCGTCCCGCGCTACCCACACGCTACCCGTGCGTCACAACACGACTAGCTATTTTACACGAGGCGTAAATGACGGTCAAGTGGAACAGGCCCTTTAGAATGGAAATGAGGAGGAATCTGTTTAGTTTAAGGGTGGAGAATCTGTGGAATTCATTGCCATAGATGGCTGTGGAGGCCATATCATTGGGTATTTTTAAAGTGGAGATTGATAGCTTGTTTATTAGTAAGGGCATAAAAGGTTATGGGAGAAGGCAGGAGAATGGGGTTGAGAGAAAAATGGATCAGCCATGATCGAATGGTGGAACAAACTCATTGGGCCGAATGGCCTACTTCTGTTCCTGTATGGTCTTATCACAGCTACAGAAAATGTACAAATATGTAAGGGTCACAGCAAGGCTGGTTTGGATATCAGTCTTCTTTGCAAGGATAAGAGAAGCCTGTTGAAAAGTCTGATAACAGCACGAAAATATCTTCTTGAATCTGGTGGTACACAGTTTCAAGCTTTCATACCTTCTGGCCAATGGGAAAGTGGAGAAGAATGACCAGGTAGTGAGTGATCCTCAATTATGTTGGCTGCCATCCTTGGCAGCGTGAAGTGTAGGAGTTGATTGTGGCGGGGGAGGCTGTTTGTGTAATGCACTGCATGGTCTTCACAAGTTCCGCATTTTCTTGTGATCTTGGACAGAGCAGATGTTGTACCAAGGTCTGATGCTCTTTGTGGTACATCTGTACTAATTACTAGTTATCCAGGCCATGTTATTGGAGGAGGTTCTGACAGACAGGACTACATGCATGTGGAAAGGCTGGGATATTTGAGTTTTTTGAAGCGTTGACCAAGAAGGTTGTTGGCAGTGGGGTAGCCGTTGTCTGCATGGACTAGCAAGGCCTTTGATAAGGTACGCCATGGTAGGCTGGTCTGGAAAGTTGGATTAGCTGGGATGCAGGGCAAGCTATCCAACTGGATACAAAATTGGTTTGAAATGTAGAAAGCAGAGATTGATGGTAGAGGATACTTTTTCAGACTGGAAGCATGGAGACAATGTTATAGCACAATGTTCTATGCTGGCTCCACTATTACACATTATTTATATCAACCAATGGGATATGAATGTAGGTGGCATAGTAAGTACGTTTGCAGATGTCAGTAAAATTGTTGGTATGCCTTCACTGGTCAGGGTATTGAGTACCCATCATCTTACAGTTGTACAAGATGTTGGTAAGACTGCATTTGGAGTACTGTGTACAGTTATGGCCAAAAATAGACATAAAATGCTGGAGTAACTCAGCTGGACAGGCAGCATCTCTGGATTGGTGACGTTTCGGGCCAAGACCCTTCAGACTAAGCAGTCTTATTGGATTTATTACTTGATTTATCCAAGGACATTGCGGGAAACTAGAGGGGAAATTGCAAGAGCCCTGAAATTTACAAGTCATTCTTAAATACAGGAGAGGTGCCGGAAGACTGGAGGGTGGCAAATGTTGTGCCTCTTTCAAGAAGGGCTGCAGGGAAAATGCTGGGAACTATAGGCGGGTGAGCTTAACACCTGCCGTTACTGGAGAGTATTCTGAGGGAAAATATATACAAGCATTTGGATGGGCAAGGGCTGATTTGGGACAGTCAGCTTGGTTTTGTACGTGGGAGTTCATGTCTCACAAATCTGATTTTTTTTTTGAAGACGTGACCAAACAGGTCAATGAGGGCAGAGCTGTAGATGTTGTGTACATAGACTTCAGTAAGGCATTCGACAAGGTTCTGCATGGTAGGCTGCTCTGGAAGGTTAGATCGCATGGGATCCAAGGAGAGATAGCTGAATGGATAGTAAGCATACCTGCCAACCATTCCGATTTGGGCGGAATTCTTCCGATTTTTCCATCCCAATTCCGAATTCCGATTTTTTTCCTCAATATTCCGAAAAAAATTGGAATTCGGAATTGGGATGGAAGCGTGCATGCGACCCATGGCGGCGGCGGCGGCGAGGAGACAGCGAGAGAGCGCACCGCGCCTGCGCCGCTTATGGGGGCACGCACGGGTGTACGTCAGCACGCAGCCGCATGACCCCGCCCCGCCACGGTGGCGTTCGGCGTCACTTGCCCCCCCCCGCACTGAAGTCACTTTCCCGCCCTCACTGACGTCACGTACCCCGCCCCTTACTGACGTCACGTGCCCCGCCCCTTACTGACGTCACGTGCCCCGCCCCTTACTGACGTCACGTGCCCCGCCCTCACTGACGTCAGACTAATAGGATTCCGATTTTTCATTCTCACAAGTTGGCAGGTATGGATAGTAAGCAGAGGGTGTTGGTGGAAGGTTGCTTGTCAGATTGGAGGCCTGTGACTAGTGGTGTGCCTCAGGGTTCAGTGCTGGGCCCGCTACTGTTTATCATCTACATCAATGATTTGGATGAGAACATACAGAGCAAGATTAGCAAGCTTGCTGATGATACAAGTGGTTTTGCAGATAGTGAAGATGGTTGTGAACAATTGCAGCAGGATCTGGATCGATTAGCCAGGTGGGCGGAGGAAAGGTTGATGGAATTTAATACAGAGAAGTGTGAGGTGTTGCATTTTGGGATGTTGAAGAAGGGCAGGACGTACACGGTAAATGGTAGGCCTCTGGGTAGTGTTGTAGAGCAGAGGGATCTAGGAGTACATGGTTCCTTGAAGGTCGAGTCGCAGAAAGATACTGTGGTCAAAAAGGCTTTTGGCATTTTGGTCTTCATTGGTCAGAGTATTGTGTATAGAAGTTGGGAGGTCATGTTGCAGTTGTATAAGATGTTGGTGAAACCGCATTTAGAAAATTGTGTTCAGTTCTGGGCACCACGTTACTGGAAAGATATTGTCAAGCTTGAAAGGGTTCCGAGAAGATTTACGAGGATGTTGCCAGGACTAGAGGGTGTGAGCTATGGGGGGAGGTTGAGTAGGCTGAGTCTCTATTCCATGGAGCACAGGAGGATGAGGGGAGATCATATCGAGGTATACAAAATCATGAGAGGAATAGATCGGGTAGATGCACAGACTCTTTTGCCCACAGTAGGGGAATCAAGGACCAGAGGACATAGGTTCAAGGTGAAGGGGAAAAGATTTCAAAGGAATCCGAGGCGTAACTTTTTCACACAAAGGGTGGTGGCTGTATGGAACGAGCAGCCAGAGGAGGTAGTTGAGGCTGGGACTATCCCGTCGTTTATGAAACAGTTAGACAGGTACGTGGATAGGACAGGTTTGGAGGGATATGGACCAAGCGCAGGCAAGTGGGACTAGTGTAGCTGGGACATGTTGGCCGGCGTGGGCAAGTTGGGTCGAAGGGCCTGTTTCCACACTGTATCACTCTGTGACTGTATGACTATAACTCAGCGGGTCAGGAAATATCTCTGGAGAAAATTATGGCAGCACGGTTGCGTGGGTGGCACGGTGGCAAAGGGGTAGAGCTACTGCCTTACAGCGCCAGAGACACGGGTTCAATCCTGACTACGGGTGTTTGTCTGTATGGACTTTGTACGTTTTCCCCGTGACCTACGTGCGTTTTTTCAGATATCTTCGGTTTCCACCCACGCTCCAAAGACGTGCAAGTTTGTAGGTTAATTGGCTTTGTATAAATGTAAATTGTCCCCAGTGTGTGTAGGGTAGTTTTAATGTGTAGGGATCCACGGTCGGCATGGACTCGGTTGGCCGAATGGCTTGTTTCCGCGCAGTATCTCTAAACTAAACTAAACTAAACTACACTACACTGAACTAAAATGGATCGAGTCAGGACCCTTCTTCAGACTATTTGTAGTGGGGGGGGGGGGGTTACTGGAGGCAAGAAATACCCCCAGGCCAAATGAGGGCTGACAACAGAATACCTCGGGCAAGGAGGTTGGACTCAGCGGGCGGAAGGGCAGTGTGTTTCCATGCTGTATCACTGAACTAATCTAAAGAACAATGACTGGTGGAAGGTCTTTGTGGACTCTTGGTATGGGGCCATGGGGTGAGTGTGCAATGGCTGTCAGGATAGATGACAGTTATAATGATGAGTCATGCAAATGAAAGCAAAGCATGGAGTTTGAAAGGATTATTCAAAGTGAAAAAGTTAAGGATATCAGCAGAAACAACGTCAGAAAATGCACCAGAAGAAGCCATGCAGCAGTCTCTTGAGCCAATTCCCATTCAATGATTTTGGTGATCTCCTCCATCAGTCTTATTTCCCACCAATACCCATATTTGATGATTCCTAGGATGTTAAAAGTATAGTGGTCGCCGATTTCAATAACCTAGTCCTCTGGATTTTAAATATTCCTTACCCATTGAATGAGGCACGTGTCTTCATTTGAGTCCTAAACTATTACATTTTTCTCCTCAATTCTAGCCAGGGGAAATACCTCTCAGCACCAGTCTTCAACAGGATCCTCTCCTAAACTCCAGGGAGTATGTGCCAATCTTATTCTACCTTTGTGGGACATCTCAAGAGTGGGTATGGTAATATACAATTAAATTACTGGATTAGTAAATTGAATTTGAGAGGTGAGAGGTGATTCAGTTTTTAGGAATTTAATAGCATTGGATATACAGCATGAATGGTATGGCCCATGCTCTATGGAGCATTGAGAAATGTGGTGTACAACACTGCTCAGTAAATGTGACAGTAAAGGTAGATAGGAAGGCGAAGAAGGTATGGGGGATGCTGGCCTGTCAGACTCGTATTCATACACTACAGCTCGGCCTTTAACACCATTATCCCACCCAAACTCATCACAGACCCGCCGGAGTCAGCACTCATCTCTGCAACAGGATCCTCGACTTCCTGACCAACAGATCCCAATCAGTGAGGATAGGGGACAAATCATCCTCCATAATAATCCTCAACACTGGTGCTCCATAAGGATGCGTTCTCAGCCCCCTTCTTTACTCCTTGTACAAATCCCATTAAATTTACAAATTCGCAGACGGCACCACCGTTGTGGGCTGGATATCAAATAATGATGAGACAGTACAGGAAGGAGATTGAGAACCTCGTGTCCTGTTATCTCACAATGTCAGCAAGACTTCCGGAAGTGAAGCGGTGCACACACCCCAGTTTGCATTGACGGTGCCGAAGTAGAGATGGTTGAAAGCTTCAGATTCCTGGGAGTAAATATCACCAACAACTTGTCCTAAGCCACCCCTATGGAAGCAATGGCCAAGAAAGCACACCAATGCCTCTACTTCCTTCAAAGCCTTAGGAAGTTTGTCGTGTCCCCAACTCTCACCTTCCATAGATGTGTCGCAGAAAGCATTTTATCAGGATGCAACACAGCATGGTTTTGGAACAACTCCAACCAAGACCACAAGAAATTACAGAGAATAGTAGATGCCACCCAGACCATCACATAAACCAACCCCCCTTCCATTGACTCCATCGACACTTCAGGCTGGCTTGGCAAGGCCAGCAGCATAATCAAGGATCAGTCGCAATCCAGCCACTCCCTCTTCGCTCCTCTTCTATGGGGCAACAGTTACTACTATCTACCTCATTGGAGACCCACAGACTGACTTTGATCGGACTACTGGCTTTATCTTGCACTAAACATTATTCAAGTTATTCCCTTTATCACGTATCTGTACATTGTGGATGGCCCGATTGTAATCATGTGTAGATGTTCCGCCGACTGGTTAGCATGCAACAAAAACCTTGGTACACATGACAATGAACTAAACTCAAGTGTGTATTTAAGGAATGGCAATCAAAGCTACGCACAATATTCAGGTGTGTCCTTGTGAAAGTCCAGCAGAACTATAGCAAGATTCTTGTGTAGGAAGGAACTGCAGATGCTGGTTTACACCGAAGATAGACACAAGATGCTGGAGTAACTCAGTGGGAGTCGCACTTGGGCGTCATTTGCGGGTAATTTACGCAACAGGCCGGAAGTGACTGACGCGCAACAGTATCGCGAAAACCGTCTAGCACAGTGGTTCTCAACCTTGTTTGCCCCATGCACCCCTTTCACCATATGTCAGAATGTCATTCCCCCCTCCTTCCAAGATTGTCTGCCTCATAAAGTGCATTCCAAATAATATGCAAAGGGAATAAAAAGATCAACATTCTAACAGTTTGAGTTTGCTAATCTGTGGTCCCAATTCCCACCCGTGAAAACCTGAAATCCCCCCCGGGGGGAATTCCCCCCTGGTTGAGAACCCTTGGTCTAGCAGTACGACAGTCACGCGCCAAGTGCGCTAGAGGGCCCTGCTTCTTTTGGGAGCCATTTGCGATGTCGTTCGTACTTAGGCCGATCTCTTTGGCAAGGATTTTCCCAGTGAAAATCAAAGATACTATGGTGAAAATTTTTCAAAACTACGCGCGCTTTATACCCAGGTGGTCACGTGGTGCGGCGCTCCAATGATGCGCAATTGGCACGCCGACAGCGTACGGGCGATGCATGGTTACGGACGCTGACGCACGGTGATGCATCATAAATTAGCTTAGGCAATGTTCGTGCGTTACCGTGTGTATCCATGCGTCACCACGCGCTACACGTACGACATCAGTTCATTAGCGTATGCCATCAGTACGTCAGCGTGCGTAAGGGATGTGGCGCGCGAGGATTTTGAGCACTGCAAAATCCTGGAGCGTTACCGCGCGTCGCCACACGCCATGTGCGCATCACGACGCGCCAACCAATTTTTAGAATGTCGCGTAAATGAGGCGCAAATGACGCCCAAGTGGGACAGGGCCTTTACCCTTCTTCAGGCTGAGTGTCAGGGGAGAGGCAAAAAAGCAAGATTCCTGTCCACTATTGTCCTTGCAATGATGAATACTGCATGCTGAATCTGCACTTCCTGTGTAAGCACACTCTGTATACTAACATTTCCTACTTCCAGCCATGGAGTCACACAGCACAGAATCAGGCTTTTGTCTCATCATGATTTGATCAATCATGATTTTAAGATCACCCCACAGCCTCCTGCACTCTAAGGAATAAAGTCCTAGCCAGGCCCAGCCTCTCCCTATTGCTCAGGTCCTCAAGTCCTGGCAAACAGCCTCGTAAGTCTGCTCTGCACTCTTTCCATCTTAACCTCCTCCCTTCCCGTTCTTTACTTATACGGTCTGAAGAGATAATAACACACTCCCTGACATTGTTTACATTCCCATCATGATATCCACTCATCCCATAAACATTCTGCATTCCTTTACAAGCTATTTGCCTCCGCCTCACACCTATCAATACTGTACTTTCATCCAGTAATTAATTCAGATTTTAAATAGAGGACATGGTACTGTTCCCATTGGTACCTTTCTGTCCTTTAATCTTATTTATGCTGAAATGTTGAACAACTGAAAGTAGGAACAGAAGAGTGGAACTTCTATAAGGCCATACACTGAAACAAGGGCAGTTTTGGTTTTGCAGCTGAAAGCATTTAGCATCCCAGAGCAACTTCAAAACCATGGCCAACAAAGGACACCAATGACTACTGCCTTAGAAGACTTAGGAAGTTCGGCATGTCCTGTACACCCCTTGCGAACTTCTACAGGTGCCGTAGAAAGCATTTTATCAGGATGCATTAAGCCTGTTTTGGGATCAGCTCCATCCAGGACCGCCAGAAATTGCAGTGAGTTGTGGGCGTAGCCAACCTCCCTTCCATTGACTCCATCTGCACTTCACGCTGCCTCGGCAAGGCCACCAGCATAATCAAGGACCAGTCTCACCCCAGTCACTCCCTCTGCTCCCCTCTCTCATCAGGCAAAAGGTACAGAAATTTGAAAACACATACTCAGGGACAGTTTTTTCCTAGCTGTTATCAGGCAACTGAAAGATCCTGTCATCAGTTAGAGTGCGTTCCTGATCTCCCATCTACCTCATTAGAGACCTTTAAACTATCTTTAGTCAGACTTTATCTTGCAGTAAATGTGTATCCTTAATCCTGTATCTGTGCACTGTGTTGATTGTATTCATGTATAGTCTTCTTTGACTGGATAGTACCCAAACAAAAGCTTTTCTCAGTACACATGACTAATCTATATTGTCATGTGTACTGAGATACAGTGAAAACAATAGTTTTGCGTGCCATCCAATCAATTATACCAAAGACGCAATAAATTACAGATTCCGAAGAAGGGTCCCGACCAGAAAATGTCCGAAGAAGGGTCCTGACTCAAAACCTCGCTTATCCATGTCCTCTACAGATGCTGCCTGACCTGCTGAGTTACTCCAGCTCTTTGTGATTTGCCCAAATTAAGCTATACATGAGTACAATCAAGCCATACATAAGGACAACAGGTAGTGAAGAGAGAAATAGCCAGACTGCAGACTGTCATGATACAGTATTAGAGAGTTGCTGCTCCAGAGAAAGTGAAGATTAAAAAAAAGTGCAAGGGCCACAATGAGGTTGGTTGGGAGATCGGAGACTGCCCTATTAGCTTGTGTGAAGTTCATTCAGTAATTTGATAGCAACAGGAACATACCTATCAAGTCTCCCCTCAACACCCGGCATTCCAGAGAAAACAATCCAAGTCTATCCAACCTCTGCGTGTAGCTGAAAATCCTCTAATACTAAACCTCCTTTACACTCTCCAAATCACTTGCACCTTTCCAGCACTGCACACAATATTCCAAATGTGGCCTCACCAAAGTTCTATGGAGCTGTATCGTGACTTCCTGACTCTTACACTCAATGCTGTTTGTGATACACTATGCCCCCCATAATGTTTGGGACAAAGACCCATCATTTATTTATTTGTCTCTGTACTCCACAATTTGAGATTTTAATAGAAAAAATCACATGTGGTTAAAGTGCACATTGTCAGATTTAAATTAAGGTACAGAGGCAAATCAATAAATGATGTGTCTTTGTCCCAGACATTATGGAGGGCACTGGTAATAAATAGCCTGCATGTAAATGTCGATGGGTTGGTGAATATGTTTGCTGATAACACCAAAATTGGATGAGTTACAACAGTGAGGAATGCTGCGAGAAGATACAGCGGGATATAGATCAGCTACAGAAATGGGCAGAGAAATGGCAGATGGAGTTCAAACCGAGCAAGTGCAAGGTGTTGGAGAGAGTATACAGTTAATGGTTAGTTCCTTAATGTGCAGTTGATGTGCAGAGGGATCTTGAAGTACAAATTTATACCTCACTGAAAGTGGCAGCATAAGTAGAAGGAGGCACATGGTATACCTGCCTTCATTGTGGGGGCATTGAATATAAGAGTCAGGGAGTCATGATGCCGCTTTATAAGACTTTGGTTAGGCTGCATTTGGAGTATTGTGTGCAGTTCTGCTCTGGTTTCCCTGGAGCCACTAGTAGACAGAGCTGTAAGGTGAGAGGGGGAAAGGTTAATGAAGATGTGCGGGGCAAATGTTTTTGCACAGAGGGTGAAGGGGGCCTGGAACGCATTGCCAGGAGTGGTGGTGGAGGCAGATATGATAGTGGCATTTGAGAGGCTTTCAGATAGGTGCATAGAAGTGCAGGGAATAGAGGGATATGGATCATGTACAGGCAGATGAGTTCAGTTCAGCTAGGCATCATGTTTGGCACAAACACTGTGGGCTGTACTGTTCTATGTTCTTTTATCAAACCATGTGATACTAGGTCACCTAAGGAGAGTTTATCTAACCCTAAATGGTCATTAAAGATTTCTCAGGCGTCTCTAAAGTGGGAAAGATAGATTCTGAGACATTAAAGATGCCAGTTCCAGGGTATGTAGCTTTTATTGATGAAGCGATAAAAAACTTGATTTTGGAAGAGGTCAGAATCAGAGGTGTGTAGAGATGTGAAAGAGATGTTTGGCTGGAGATGATTAGAGAGGAAAGGGAAAAACCATTGAGAGACTTGAAACTGAGGCATCACTGGATCATGAATCAATATAATTCTAATTCCCTGCACCACTAACAACACTTCAGTGGTACTTCAGCCACTTTGCTCATTTGTCACAGTCTCTAGAAACCATTGCTCGTTTGTACATGTGCAGGAGACAGGTTTGTGGTATAACAAGGATTTCCCAAACGTTTCTTTGATCCTAGATTGTAGAGGAGTTATGGGAGGAAGAATTTATCGAGCGCTGTTTTCAGGAAATGCTGGAGGAAGAAGAGGAGCATGAATGGTTTATTCCAGCAAGGGATCTTCCCCAGACCATTGGACAGATCCAGGATCAACTCAGTGGGCTCATGATCAACAGCAGCGGATCACTGGAGAACATCGTGGTAAGGACAAGCTCATATCTGAATGAGAACATGGTGCAGGGCAAACATGGATGAGACATTGTTGTGTGGCTGCTTGACAGGAGAAAGTAATGTCATTTATTTGTTTTAGATAACCTTTACAAAATGGAAGAGGGATCTGTTCCTTGCTGTATGTGGACATTTCTCTGTCACTCGCTCCCTTTTTCTGGCTATGTTGTCCTTGCTCTCACTGGCTCCTTTTGCGTCTCTCTCTCTCTCTCTCTCTCTCTCTCTCTCTCTCTCTCCCCTCATTACTGGGATGATTTTTGTGAATCTCCACTGGACCCTCTCGAATACCTGATTTGCAAATTATCTTTTTGAAAATTACCACTCCCAAGTCCCTTTGGACCAATTTCAGAACTCCCCCCTCCACCCCCCTCCCCCCCCCCCCCCCCCAATTTAGAAAATATTCTATGCCTTTATTCGTACTACTAAAATGCATGACTGCACTTTGCTATGCTATTTTCCATCTGGCTCTTCTTTGCCCACTTTCCTAACCTGTCCAAATCCTTTTGCAAAGTCCGTGCTTTCTCTATACTAGCTGTACCTCCACTTATCTTCGTATCATCTCACTGCCATGATATTCTCCTTAATTGATGAAGCAACAATAAAGCAGGTTAATTGGCTTCTGTAAATTTTCCCTAGTGTGTAGGATGCAAAACTGGGATAACATAGAAGTAGTGTACGGGTGATCATTGTTCGGTGTGGGCTCGGTGGGCCAAAGGGCTTGTTTCCACGCTGTATCCCTAAAACCTCCTTTTTTTTACACATCTCTATCTCTCATGTAGCACCTGTATCCTGGAACATTATGCTGCCATTCCTGTCCCTCTCTTACCAAGGTTTCCATAATGGCTACAAAATCCCAGTCACATGGACCTATCAATACCCTGATTTATCCATCCTGCATGTCAGGACTCACATTGAAATAAATGCAATTCAATCCAACAGTCCTCCCTCGTTCCCTGCTGTGCTCTTGCCTATTCTATCCACTAAACTTTCTTTCATCACTTTCCATACTGACTATCAGCCTCTCACCTTCCTCAGTCATACCCCCCGCCCGCCCCAATCTAGTTTAAACCCACCCACCCACTGGCAAACCCGCCTACCTGAATATAGGTTCCCCTCCAGTTTAGGTGGAACCCATCCCTCTTGTACAGGTCACCTCTGCCTCAGAAGAGATCGCAATTGTCCAAACATCTGAATCACTGCTCCCTGCACCAACATCTCAGCCACACTTTCATCTGTCCTATCAACATTATCCAATAGCACCAAGGATAATCTCAAGAAGTTTTATGTAAATAAAGGAAGACAAGATAACCAGAGAGAGTGTGTCCCCTCAGGATTCAAGCGGTCACCTCTGTGTGGAGCCACAAAGATGGGCAAGGTCCTCAATGAGTATTTCTCCTCTGTTTTTACCGTTGGCAAAGACAGGAGGACGGTGGAACTTGGGGCAGTTATTGGAAATGTCTTGACAGCAGTCAGTATTCGGTCGAGGAGATGCTGAAGGTCCTGATGCGTATGAAGATAGATAAATCTCCCGGATCTGATCAGATACATCTGGCGACGTTGTAGGAAGCAAGAGAGGAAATTGCAGGAGCCCTGGCCGAGGTTTATGAGTCGTCATTAAATACATGAGAGGTGCTGGATGACTGGAGGGTGGCAAATATTGTGCCTCTATTCAGGAAGGGCTGCAGGGAAAATGCTGGGAACTGTAGGCTAGTGAACTTAACATCTGTGGTCGGAAAGTTACTAGAGAGTATTCTGAGGGATAGGATATACAGATGAAGAAGGGTCTCGACCCGAAACGTCACCTATTCCTTCTCTCTATGGATGCTACCTCACCCGCTGAGTTTCTCCAGCATTTTTGCCTTCCAGGCATTTAGATAGATAAGGACTGATGAAGGATAGTCACTGGCCGCCAGGGTGGTTTTGTATGTGGGAGATCGTGTCTCATAAATCTGATTTAACTTTTTAATGATATGATCAAAAAGGTTGATGAAGGCAGAGCTGTAGACGTATATATTGATTTCAGCAAGGCATTTGACAAGGTTCGGTATTGGAAGGCTGCTCTGGAAGGTTAGATCATATGGGATCCAAGAAGAGATAGCTGAATGGAGAGGAAATTGGCTTCATGATAGGAAGCAGAGGGTGATGGTGGAATGTCGCTTTTCGGACTGGCGGCCTGTGACTAGTGGTGTGCCACAGGGTTCGGTGCTGGGCCTGTTGCTGTTTGTCATCTACATCAATGATTTAGATGAGAATGTACATGGCATGGTTAGTCAGTTTGCAGATGACACAAAAGTTTGTGATATTGCAGATAGTGAAGAAGGCTGTCAAAAATTGCAACAGGATCTTGATCAGGTGGGTTGAGGAACGGTGGATGCTCAGTTAGCCTAGTTTTTTTTTAATTAGCTGCTCAGTTAGCCAAGTTTGATCACTTGACCAATCCAGCAGCTGCATCTTAAACTCTCCTACTGTTGCTACAACACTGGAATAGACTCTCTACTAATCCAATGCCTTTTAATAGTAAGATTAAATGAGAACTTACCAGTTTGAAATTTGATCTTTATTTTATGAGGAGTTACGATGAGGGATTACGTGAAGACCCCGCCAGCACGCATGCGCAACATTCTCCAAAGCAGTGGTGTGAAATCACAGATACCAGAGTTGACTAACATAGTAAGATAAGAGAGAACTTATATATACTAGTTGACCTTTATAATAGAGGGCTGGGAGCGGAGGGCACGTAATCCCTCATCGTAACTCCTCATAAAATAAAGATCAAATTTCAAACTGGTAAGTTCTCATTTAATCTTACTATTTTACTTCGGAGTCACGTGAGTGACTACGTGAAGATTTCAAAGCTCTGTGATTTCATGCCGTGGACGAGTCCATGCATCACACACTGCAACAGTGTAGAGCTAATTTTAATAATGCATTCAGACATGACATAGGAATAGACATGTTGATGCTATAATGTACACTTAGTGATAATAGTACCTCCTGCACCCGGGAGGAACTATAACACAGACTTAAAAGTCGGCAAATACCCCTGGTCTGGCAAGGGTATTTCTACATGTTTGGAATCGTTCGTAGACCATCCTGCACCCGCTAGGATGTGGTCCCGTGAACGTCCATCCCCTGCTGCTGATATAGTTGCAGCCTGGGTGGAGTGAGACTTGTATGTCAGTGTTCACTCCTGCCCCCAGAACCCATATAAACCACCGGGCGATGGTCTGTAGTGATTCTCTAGTGAGGCTCCCTGTGACTATCAATCATTGCTAGTTCAGTTCCCAAGGCTCTAGAGACCTTAGCAAGCTGGTGTAGATGTGTGCCACATACAACCGAAGGTCCATGGGATATGCCAGCAATACTAGTTTGAGACCTAATATCCCTGGCGATATCTGCTGATTAGTGATAACATAAATGTAATTCCATGCAGAATAATCATCTTGTCCAGTCACAGCTAAGCAACTGGACCCATAGTGCTGTCTCAGTGTCATGAGCATAACCCTTGGTATAGTGAGCCCAGGGCAGGGATGTTCCAATGTTAACATCCCATATCTCTGCGTACCTCCCTGGGGGGTGTCGAGTTTAAAACCCTATCTCGAACAGAAGGTGACCCGATAAATGGATTCTGCTCCTCGCAGCCAAAGTGCTGAGAAGGCACGTGCGGCACAGTAATGGCACTCTAGTAGGATTGTCAACCCCATATGGAACTGAACTTAAGACGTCAGTCATCCGTGTCAACTTAGTTTGGTTTGACAATAGTAAGCTGCAGGAGCGACCTTCCCAGTCTGCAAGTCAATGACTAGGTTAAAGTATGCAGGGGATGGTTCCCTGGTCACGGCTAACCAGCCATTTTGTGCCTGCAATCCATATAAGGTTCTATCATAATACCCAACATCAGCGGGATCATGGCTGTATTGACCAGTCAGGCACTCCGAAATGTCTGAAGTGGGAATGCTGAATTAGCAAGACCAGTCTGGTAAGGTAAATGGATGAACACAATGAACATTACCCCTCAGTGTAGCGAGAAATGCATCCATCCTTAAATCCTGGCGATTCCACATCCATTCTCGTTTTCCTGCTAATATGCCGATGCCAATGAAGTTAGGTAAACTATTACCGGATACTTTTACTAGATTGCACCCATGTGATTTACATATAATAGCACCAGAGTGTATCAAGTTAGAGCATGCAGATATGCATATTCGCACAACCTTTATCCACAGAATGCACCTAATGTGAATAGGTAACTCATGCAAACCACATCCACCTCCATAACTAAAGATGGTATATAGTAATAATCCATCTTTAACATAGCATCAGTTAGTAATTAACTGACGAGTACTGATGAAGGTTAGTGGGGCAATGCTGAATACTGTTTGTCCACAATGGTGACTTTGCCAGCTGGGAATACCAATATATATCAATCCCAGACAATTTATAATTTCAGTTGGTATCAACTTAAATTTACTGGATGGATAAGAATCCAATTCCTGCAGAATGGTTTGTGGCTGATACTGCTGATTAGGTAAAATACAGTGTTTTAGAACATCATCCAGATAGCCCATAAAATAATATCTTAGGTGAGCCCAGTGGAAACTGTTCTCCTGTTGTTAGACAGTATTGCAGTTTTCTATTCAGAAAGTCTATACTGCATTTGTGAGTTGAACCGGTATCTTTCATAGTGATAATGAACGGCTCGCACTGCGGCCTGTCTTGAAAGCCAACTCGTCTAGCATAAACAAGTGTAAATTTACCAACTTGTAAATGGTCCACATACCTCATATATCGGAAAAGAACCAGACCCACCTACCTTCGTGGTTATAGGTGGTCTTATGGTAGGCCCAAGGCTCCTGCCGCGGGTTCTTATTCCGTCCCAATTTTGGAGAGTAGGATTGCTGGGGTGTGTGGACCCAATTCCCTGAGGACCGGTTTGGCCTTGGCCTGAAAGCCTGCGCCCAGTTTTGAAGCTGCCCCCAGCTTCAGTGAAATGCTTGCTGCCGATAGAGGCGTGGGGTGTGTTGCCGTGGTCCCTTGATAAGCCGGACAGCTTTAATTCTTCATCCAGGTCTTACCTGTTTGGGCAGGTTCCTGAAGAGAGGATTTGGTGGCTAGACATTGCTGGCCTCACTTCAACCTACAGATTTGAAATTTAAGGCAGGTCCGATGGCGTTTTTCTGGAAGCAGTTCATTTTGAAGTGTGCATTGTACCCCCATATAGCGCTGTTCACTGCTGGTCCTTTCAGGGACAATATTGCAGGTGTATGGTATTCCACCGCCGGCACATGTGATGTGGCGTGAGGTGGCTGTTCCTTCACGAGAGAACTCTGGCCTTCAGGCTTCGTTTAGCGAAGATCTTGATGCCACGCCAGAATATTCTGGAACCTCACATTTGTACTCCAGTATGTTCCCTGGTCATACTTCCAAGTCTTCCGCTTCATGCGGGATGCGTAGGCGGTGGACCTTCCAGCCCGGACCCATGCTGAGTCTCCGAGGTTATCCGCTGGCGGGAAATCCCTCCGCAGGTGGTAATCTTAGGGTCCGGACCCTCCGAGTCTACGGGCTCATCCGCCGGTGGTATATTTGCAGCCCGGACACTGCAGGACTCTGGGCTTACCGTAGGCGGTATATCTCTACTGATATAGACATAGAAACATAGAAACATAGAAATTAGGTGCAGGAGTAGGCCATTCGGCGCTTCGAGCCTGCACCGCCATTCAATATGATCATGGCTGATCATCCAACTCCGTATCTCGTACCTGCCTTCTCTCCATACCCTCTGATCCCCTTAGCCACAAGGGCCGCATCTAACTCCCTCTTAAATATAGCCAATGAACTGGCCTCAACTACCCTCTGTGGCAGAGAGTTCCAGAGACTCACCACTCTCTGTGTGAAAAAAGTCCTTCTCATCTCGGTCTTAAAGAATTTCCCCCTTGTCCTGGACTTCCCCAACTTTGGGAACAATCTTCCTGCATCTAGCCTGTCCAACCCCTTAAGAATTTTGTACGTTTCTATAAGATCCCCTCTCAATCTCCTAAATTCTAGAGAGTATAAACCGAGTCTATCCAGTCTTTCTTCATAAGACAGTCCTGACATCCCAGGAATCAGTCTGGTGAACCTTCTCTGCACTCCCTCTATGGCAATAATGTCCTTCCTCAGATTTGGAGACCAGAACTGTACGCAATACTCCAGGTGTGGTCTCACCAAGACCCTGTACAACTGAAGTAGAATCTCCCTGCTCCTATACTCAAATCCTTTTGCTATGAAAGCTAACATACCATTCGCTTTCTTCACTGCCTGCTGCACCTGCATGCCTACTTTCAATGACTGGTGTACCATGACACCCAGGTCTCGCTGCATCTCCCCTTTTCCATGCCATGCATGGATCATATCAGGAGGGAGCATTAGTGGGATGAGCGCTCTCTGACGCTATCCATGCTCCTCATGGGTAAACGGCCGAGGACGTACCCATGTTGGAGGGGACCCTCCTGGCCTGCCTAGGCCTTTCAGACTCCATTGAACCTCTTCTGGCCCGCTGGAGTCTGCAAAAATGCCGCCGGCTATCCGCGCTTCTGCGGTCCGTAGCCGTGTCACACGGTCCCCTCACACGGTCCCTGCGGTCGGTTTTCCCCGAGCCGGGTTCATCCCGTGGTCTTCCCACGGTTCCCGCAGCCGGGTTTCCCCGAGCTGGGTTCATCCCGTGGTAGTCTTCCCGCGGTCCTCGCAGCCGGTTTTCCCCGAGCCGGGTTCATCCCGTGGTCTTCCCGCGGTCCCCGCAGCCGGTTTTCCCCAAGCTGGGTTCATCCCGTGGTCTTCCCGCAGTCCCCGCAGCCGGGTTTCCCCGAGCTGGGTTCATCCCGTGGTCTTCCCACGGTCCCCGCAGCCGGGTTTCCCCGAGCTGGGTTCATCCCCTGGTCTTCCCACGGTCCCCGCAGCCGGGTTTCCCCGAGCTGGGTTCATCCCGTGGTCTTCCCGTGGTCCCCGCAGCTGGGTTTCCCCGAGCCGGGTTCATCCCGTGGTTTGCTTCTCCCCACGGTCCCTGCGGCCTGGTTTTCTTCAGCCGCGTTCACCCAGCGGCCAGCATCTTCCCGCGGCCGGGTTTTCTGCCCAGCCGGGTTTAACCCGCGGCCAGAATCTCCCGTGGCCTGGTTTTCCTGCAGCCGGGTTTCTTCCTGCTGCAACCGTTCCCGCAGCCGGGTTTTCCTGCAGCTGGGTTCACCCCGCGGCCAGCATCTTCCCGCGGCCGGGTTTTCCTGCAACCGGGTTTTCCTGCAGCCGGGTTCACCCCGCGGCCAGCATCTTCCCGCGGCCGGGTTTTCCTGCAACCGGGTTTTCCTGCAGCCGGGTTCACCCCGCGGCCAGCATCTTCCCGCGGCCGGGTTTTCCTGCAACCGGGTTTTCCTGCAGCCGGGTTCACCCCGCGGCCAGCATCTTCCCGCGGCCGGGTTTTCCTGCAACCGGGTTTTCCTGCAGCCGGGTTCACCCCGCGGCCAGCATCTTTCCGCAGTTCTCCGCAGAATCCATTCCGCGGTTATCACAGCCGGGATCCCTCGCGGTCCCTGGAGACGGGATTCCCCGCGAAGTCTGTGGTGGGGTTCCCCCTCCAGCCGGGCATCCCCGCGATTCTCGCAGCCGGGATTTCCCCGCGGTGTAGGGGACGCAATAACCCCAGCAGGAAACTGTGCACAGAGCTTCCTGCAAGGAGAAAAACAGACCTGGAGTTAAGTTGAAAAACTTACCTTCAGGATTCAAACTTACCGCTGGTGGAGCAGCGCTTCCACAGCCTGTCGATGCGCAATGCGGTAGACGATATGTCACGCATGCATGCTGGCGGGGTCTTCACGTAGCCACTCACGTGACTCCGAAGTAAAATAGTGAGATTAAATGAGAACTTACCAGTTCGAAGTTTGATCTGTATTTTATGAGGAGTTACGATGAGGGATTACGTGAAGACCCTGTCCAGCACGCATGCGCGACATTCTTCAAAGCAGTAGTGTGGATTCACAGAAAAAACACAACAATTGAAATAAATATAGTAAAGAAAAAATAAGAACTTAATTACCAGTTGATCTGTATAATAGAGGGTGGGAGCGGAGGGCACGTAATCCCTCATCGTAACTCCTCATAAAATACAGATCAACCTTCGAACTGATAAGTTCTCATTTAATCTCACTATTTTATTTCGGAGTCACGTGAGTGACTATGTGAAGACTTCAAAGCTCTGTGATTCCGAACCGTGTACCAGCTCTTGCTTCACTCACTGTCTGAAGACCTTAGAGGGAGGAAGTATGTTATCACAATCAACAATAACCTGTTTGTGAACAAAAAAGGTTTATTAATGACAACAAAAACCAGAGAGCTCCCCCGGGCTTAAATTAAATATTATCTGCAGACTCTAAAATTTTGTCTGCAAATGTGGCAGGTTCCGCCAGCGGCTTATTATAAAACCTTTGGAAAGTTCTTTCCGAGGACCATCCTGCTCTGGCCAGAATATGGTCCATAGGCATGTCCATTCGCCTAGCCGCCGACGTAGATGCAGCCCTGGTGGAGTGAGATTTGTAAACATTAGTATTGACTCCCACGGACTTAAACACCTGCTTGAGCCACCTTGAAATGGTTTGGCTCGTCACCTGACCATGAGGCTTCTTGTGGCTTATCCATAAGGCTTTTTCTCTCCCTCTTAAGTATGTAATTGGCGAGATTGGTCTTGGCACACAGCCGTGGGTCAGATGAATATGCCCGGAACTCCATGACTGGAGGAGTGGTACCTGGTCTAGTTTGTTTGACCAGTCCCTGAATATGGAATGTGAAGCAGTCCAATGACTCTGTCATGCTGTCCAGCCTCAGAAGGTGGAGGGACTGTACCCTTTGAGCTGACACTTGTGCCATGAGCATGACTGATTTCAGAGTAAGTTGGTCCAGCGTGAGTGACCTGGGTGGTGGCCATCCCCTAAGGTACGTCAGCACAATGCTGACATCCCAAATCTGAGTGTACCTTGGTCTAGGGGAATTAGTGTTAAAAATGCCCCTCATGATTTTGACCACTAGTGGATGGGACCCCAAAGCCAGTTGTCCTGCTGCTGGAACCAAATAAGCACTCCTGGCTGTATTGATGGCGCTGTAGCTGAGTCCTTCCCGATGTAATCCAACCAGAAACTCCACAACACTGGTGGCTGTAGCTGTAGTGTAGGTAGTTCCTGTTTTGGAGCAATACCATTCCCATTTTCTTATGTATGTCAGGTATTGCCTCCTGGTGGACTCCCGGTGGGATGCGGTCATCATGTTGATGGCGTCCTCAGACAGTCCCAGGCCCAATAGAGGTCTTTTTAGAATCTGCAAGCCAGGAGATTGACTCTGTCATGGCACGGGTGACTAATGCCTGACACTGGGTGGATTAATAATTCTGGACTGCTGGGGAATTCCAACGGTGTTTCGACAGCCATATCGAGGGCCACTGGGATCCATGGCTGTGTAGGCCAGTCGGGTATTATCAAGATTCCTGAAGCGGAATCCAATTGAATCTTGCGTAATACCCGACTGATGAGGCAGAAGGGAGGAAAAGCATAAAAGAACATTTTCCCCCAATGCAGCGTGAATGCATCAACTGCTGCTGCCTCAGGGTCTGGTTCCCAAGCGACATACGTTGGTACCTGGTGATTCAGCCTGGATGCAAATAGATCGATATCTGGTGTGCCATATTGCTTTGTAATTTCAGCAAATACTTTGGGATTTAACATTCATTCGATGTTATCGTTAATTTTGCGTGACCTGGTGTCTGCCACTGTATTTTGCTTACCTGGTAGGTACGTAGCTGATAACCAAATATGTCTTTCGAAACACCATTGCCAGATTAGGTTGACCAAATTGTCACACGATATCGACTTTACACCACCCATGTGGTTGATATAAGCCACCACCGTGGTATTATCTAATTGCAACCGGACATGTGCATGATGCGTATTAGATGAATATGCTTTTAAACCATAAAACGCACCCAACATTTCTAAGTAGTTGATACCCCGTGTCTTAGGCAAGATGATTCAGAATTAGTCCATCTGCCCCCTGTGCTGGATTGCATGTTAGTTGCTCCCCAGCCCAAAGCACTGGCATCCGTTTGAATGGTTAATACTGGGTTGGTGATTATTATGGGAATGGAACTGAGCCTAACGTTCCTTGTCCACCATTGTAACTCTGGAATGGATTCAGCAGTTAAATTCATAACTCGGTCAAAGTGACCTGAGTTTTGCTTTAGTGCGTGCACTTTTGCTCTTTGCAAATTTTGATAGTGCAAAGGCCCAAATTGTACAGCTGGAAAAGCTGCTACCATTTTACCAATAACTCTAGCTACCTGCTGTATGGTTGACTGATGTTTATCCATGAGTTCACTGCATCATAGTGCCAATTCTGATGCTTTCCCCTTCGGCAGAGTTACAATCATGCAAACAGTATCAATCGTAAATCCAAGATAGTCCATGGTAGTGGACGGTGTAAAATTGGATTTATCTGGATGTATGACAAACCCCAAAGTTTCAAACAAACGTTTGATGGCTGCTACTGCCAAAATAGCTGTCTCCAAGGTTTTCCCTACTATTAAAATGTCGTCTAAGTACGCCATGACTATATGCTTTTGTTTCCTCAATAATGCCAAAGCGGGTTTTAAGATTTTAGTGAACAACCTTGGAGCGGAGGTTAGCCCATTTGGTAAGGCTTTAAATTGCCATAGCTGTTTCATCCAGATAAACTTTAAGTATTTACGATGCTCCTTGTGTATGGGTACTGAGTAGTAGGCATCTTTTAAATCAATGGTTGCTAGAAAGTAACCTCTAGAAATCAATAGCTGGCTGTTTCAAAAGTTTCCATCTTGAAATGTATATACTTAACAGACTTGTTTAAAGTAGTTGTCAATGATGATGCGACATCCACCATCTTTTTTAGTTTTAGTGAAAATATTAGACACAAATTCCAAAGGTTCATGTTTTGTTCTTTCAATGACACCTTTTGCTAGTAGCCTCATCAGTTCAGCTTGACCCTTGTTTCTCTTTGACTGAGAGGGTGAATACCCTTTGGGGTATAATGCTGAACTGGCGAATGTTTTCATGAAACAAAGTCAATTTTATAGCCATGAATGCTGCTGAGTATACTTGTCATTAGTGATGGATTCCCATGCATCCAAAAACAAGTGCAATCTCCCCCCTGTTAGTATAGAGCCCCTACTGCTCATATGCTGAGAGGAACCAGACCCACCTACCTCCATGGTTACTGGTGCTTCTTCTGCCTCTTCGCTGGATGATGAGGTCTCTGCTGGGCTGTAGAGGGCTGCTGTTGATGTTGATGTTGATGTTGTTGGGGTGGCGCATTTTCCATGGGGTCCACTCTGGGCCCTGGCCTAAAAAAGGCTTACGGGGAATGGTTGCGGACCCCGAGCTTTCACCAGTCGCATATGGTGGTCGACGACTGGTGGACACCATGGGGTACTGCCACCTGGGTTTGTTAGATCTGCTCGGTCCCAAAGCTGCCCTCACGAGACCAAAGGTCTTGGATTCTTCCTCTAGGTCTTTCATCTTTTTCGGAAGATCCTTTCCAAAGAGCAGAATTGGAGGTTCTGAACCCGGTGTTTTGCAAAGTTCCGCAAATTTAGGGTTGAGGGCAGGCGTGATGATTTCCTTCTGTAAATTGTTTTTCTCATATTGAGTAGTGCACAGCAGAGCTAATGTATCTTGCTGATTTGTGGAGATGTCCACACCATCAATGGGCCGAGCATATGATGTTATTCCTGCAGTCAGGAGTTTAAGGATTTTCTGGAGCTTCAACTCCAGGTTCCTGATGTTCTGCCCCAAATGTCCCCAAATTTGGCTGTTTACAGCTGGTACATTCAATGATGTACAATTTTCTGGGGCTGTATATTTTTCAAGAGCCTCATTGACCACCCGTTCTTGTAGGGGTTTTGAGGACAGGTGGTCAATGTTGGCTGCAAGTTTCGGCTCTAAAGGCCGACCCGCTCATGTAGTGGCCACATAGCGGTTGACCACACCCAGCAGCTCTTCCTGATCCTGTACACCCTGCGTACTCCGGACATCTTCAGCCAACAACCCCTCTTCTTGACCAGCCCAGACCTGGTCGCCAATGCTGCCTTCGAAAGAAGGTGAAGCAATGGCCAGTGCCGTAAAGGGCACTGCGGGAGTGCCTGAGCTCCCTTGGCGGGTCTGCTGCTGCTCTCTCAGCAGATCTCGCTGGAGCAATTACTCCATAAGCCGTTCCATGCGGCTTAGGCGGCTGCCTGTGCCGCTCTCGAGCGGTGTGGCATCTTCATCCGAATCGTCGGATACTACCGCCCGGTTCTGGCTGCAGGTACCTCCAGCCCGCTGCTCAGGCTGCACTAGCGGTGTTGGGCTTGGCTCGGTAGTTATTCCTGCCACCTCTTGCCCCCCCCCCCCCCCCCTCCAAAGAACATTCCCCAACGGGAGACGAAAGGGAGCGAGCTGCAGATTTCTTCCCTCTGGTCTTGCTCATTCTCCTGGAACATAAAGCAGACCACAGAGAAAAATACACACGGCCACGGTAAAACTTACCTGTCGGCCCGACTTTTCAATTTGTAGCGGGAGCGCCTTGAACTCCCGTTCGTCGCGGGTGCACTGCATGAACGCTAATGTCGCGCATGCGTGCTGGACGGGGTCTTCACGTAGTCACTCATGTGACTCCGAAATAAAATCCAACTACGGTAGTGGTTCATGTTAGTTTTTCAGATTGGAAGCCTGTGACTAGTGGTGTGCATCAGGGATTGCTACTGGCCCATTGTTGCTTGTCATCTGTATGGATGATTTGGATGGACATGTACAAAGCATGATGAGTACGTTTGCAGATGACACTGAAGTAAGTGCTATCATAGACAGTGAAAATGGTTGACAGAAATCACTCAGAGATCTTGAACAGCTGTCCAAGTGGGCAGGGGAATGACACATTGAGTACAATTAAGGTAAGTGTGGGCTGTTGTATTTTGGGATGCCAAACCAGGGATGAATGTTGACAATGGACAGTACTGTCCACAAGAGTATTGTAGAGCAGAGGGATCGACAGTTATTTATACAGAGCTCCTGGAAAGTGGGATCAAAGGTAGAAAGCGTGGTGAAGAAGGCTTTTGGTATGTTGGCCTTCATCAGTCAGGGAATTGAGCATGGAAGTTGGGTCATTATGTTACATTCATATAAGATGTTGGTGAGGCTGCACCTGGAGCATTAAAGTATTGTGATCAGTTTTGATCTGTTATAGAAAGGATGCCATTACGCTGGAAAATGGAGATTACGAGGATTGTCAGGACTCAATGGCATGAGCTTTAGGGAGAAGTTGGATAGGCTAGGAGTTATTCCTTAGAATGCAGGAGGCTAAGAAGTGATCACATTACAGTGTATAAAATCATGAGGGGAATAGATAAGGTGAATGCAGAGTATCTTTCTCAGTTCTAATAGGAACCTGAGGGAGAAATGGTGGGCATGTGGAATGAACTGCCAGAGGAAGTAATTGAGGTAGATAGAATAACAACATTTAAAATACATTTGACAAGTACATGGATAGGAAAATATTTCGAAGGATATGGATCATATAGGCAAATGTGAGAGGCTTAGATGGGGCATCTTGGTTGGCATTGGACGAGCTGCGCCTGTTTCCATGCTGTGGGACTTTAACTCTTTGGCTGCATTTATCCCTCGTATCATAGCTTTCACATCTCAATCACTCGCAGATCTATTCCTACACTGATGTCTTTGCTGCTGCCTCTTTATGTGTACTTTGACACACTCTTTCCTTTACTCTGACCCTTTATCCCTCTCTCTTTCCTGCCCGTAATTTCCTTTTGCTTTTACTCTACCACTGTTGACCCACCCCCTCCCCTCTTGGACACCAAGGAGAGTACACTATAACAGATAATACCAGCCAGCATCTTGCAGAAAGCGATAGTGTATATACACAGTGCCCTCTATAATGTTTGGGACAAAGACCCATCATTTATTTATTTGCCTCTGTACTACACAATTTGAGATTTGTAATAGAAAAAAATCACATGTGGTTAAAGTGCACATTGTCAGATTTTAATACTATTTTGTTGCATATCCTTTGCATGCAATGACTGCTTGAAGTCTGCGACTCATGGACATCACCAGTTGCTGGGTGTCTTCTCTGGTGATGTTCTGCCAGGCCTGTATTTCAGCCATCTTTAGCTTCTGCTTGTTTTGGGGGCAATCCCCTTCTCTTTCTCTTCAGCATATAAAAGGAATGCTCAATTGGGTTCAGATCGGGTGATTGACTTGCCCACTCAAGAATTGACCATTTTTTAGCTTTGAAATACTCCTTTGTTACTTTAGCAGTATGTTTGGGATCATTGTCTTGCTGTAGAATGAACCGCCAGTCAATGTGTTTTGAGGCATTTGTTTGAACTTGAGCCGATAGGATGTGTCTATACACTTCAGAATTCATTACGCTACTACCATCAGCAGTTGTATCATCAATGAAGATAAGTGAGCCCGTACCTTCAGCAGCCATACATGCCCAGGCCAAAACACCCCCACCACCATGTTTCACAGATGAGGTGGTATGCTTTGGATCTTGGGCAGTTCCTTCTCTCCTTTATACTTTGCTCTTGCCATCACTCTGATATAAGTTAACCTTCGTCTCATCTGTCCACAAGACCTTTTTCCAGAACTGTGGTTGCTCTTTTAAGTACTTCTTGGCATACTAACCTGGCGGCTAACCAGTGGTTTGCATCTTGCAGTGGAGCCTCTGTATTTCTGTTCATGAAGTCTTCAGTGGTTGGACAGTGGTAATTGACAAATCCACACCCGACTCCTGAACAGTGTTTCTGATCTGACGGACAGGTGTCTGGGGGTTTTCTTTATTATAGAGATAATTCTTCTGTCATCAGCTGTGGAGGTCTTCCTTGGCCTGCCAGTCCCTTTGTGATTAGTAAGCTCACCAGTGCTCTCTTTCTTCTTAATGATGTTCCAAACAGTTGATTTTGTAAGCCTGGGGTTTGGCTGATGTCTCTAATAGTTTTATTCTTGTTTCTCAGTCTCATAATGACTTCTTTGACTTTCATTGGCACAACTTTGGTCCTCATGTTGATAAACTGCAATAAAAGTTTCCAAAGGTGGATGGAAAGGCTGGAGGAAATATTAAGTGCTGATAACTTTCTTATACCTGCATTAAGGAGGCATTTAAAAACATACCTGAACAATTACAAACACCTATGAAGCCATGTGTCCCAAACATTATCGTGCCCTGAAATGGGGGGACTGTATAAACACAGCTGTAATTTCTTCATCTATCCACTAACTGTAATTTCCAATATGTGCAATAACCCATACTGGATGTAGGAATCCTATTTATTCATTCTATTTATCCATTGTCTTTTATAGATATGTATATAGCACCACAGAAACTGTGCACCTTATCCCCCCCCCCCCTTTTTTTGTTTTTGCACTGAGTAGGAGCAGCTTTTAATCTCATTGTACATGTGTATAATGACATTAAAAAGGCATTCTATTCATTCTATTCTACACGGTGAAACCAAAATGTAGAAAAATGGCCTTTAATAAAATCTGACAATGTGCACTTTAACCACATGTGATATTACAAATCTCAAATTGTGGTAGACAGAGGCAAATAAATAAATGATGTATCTTCATTCGAATCAAGGTATGCCAATTAATGGCACAAAATGAATTAAATAGGTTTAAGTGTATTAGCCATTACAGAATAGTTGCAAAATGACCAAGATTGGAAATTAAGTAAAACAGGATATTTATTTTTTTTGGAGGAAATACAAAAAAACATAAAAGGAAGAGTGGTACCCTGATATAAAAATGTACAGTTGAGTAGGAGAATCTCAGCTCAGGAAATCAAATAGTGAAATCAGTTTGAGTAGGTGTTTATTCTGACTGTTTTCTATCTGTTGACCAATCACCAGTGCCACTAGTATATTACATTAAAAACTGTGTACACTAATTTTGTGAGAGCGGGAGATGACTAAACGTAGGCCAGGCAAACTTTTTGCCAAACACCTTCACTCGATCTGTCTTGACCCACGTGATCTCCCAGTTGCCAAACACTTTAACGACCCTTTCCATTCCCATGCTGACCCTTCTGACCCAGGCCTCCTTCATTGTCAGAGTGGGGTCAAATACAATTTGGAGGAACGGCATCTTATATTTGGGCAGCTTACAACCTTGCGGTATGAGTATTGATTTCTCTAACTTCAAGTAACCCTTGCACCCCCCTCTCTCTCCGTCCCTCCCCCATCCTAGTCGTCGTACTAGATTTACTGTCCTGTTGTGTTTCATTGTCTGTATAACTCGTTATCATCTAGCACACAGCCAATAACGGACCATTGTAGGCTCCACCTTTCCTTGATCATCGTCATGTTTTTGCAGATCTTCCATCCATTTGTTTTATATTTCTCTATATCATCATCTATATCTCTAGGTTACCTTTCCCCTGACTCTCAGTCTAAAGAAGGGTCTTGACTCAAAACATCTATTCCTCCTTTCCAGGGATGCTGCCTG
Source organism: Okamejei kenojei (assembly GCA_035221665.1). NCBI lineage: Eukaryota > Metazoa > Chordata > Chondrichthyes > Rajiformes > Rajidae > Okamejei > Okamejei kenojei. The sequence goes on from CM069141.1 coordinate 73,145,987, forward strand.
ACCTGCTGAGTTACTCCAGCTTTTTGTGTCTGTCTTTGGTTCAATCCAGCTTCTGTTCTGTCCTACACAAAACAGAAAGAAAGACAGAAAACATGAAAGTCATGCATGCATGCATATGCGTACATGCTTACATACATACATACTTACAAACATACATGCATATGTTTACATACATACAATAATGGAAAAGCAGTATACCAAGGATTGGGGATATTTCAGTATTCCACTAAAACCAATGCATTGATAAGGAAAAGGAAAGTAGAATATGAATGAAAATGAGCAAGAGTCATGAAAGCAACACTAAGAATTTCCATACCTGAGTAAAATGGAAAAGATAAGTGGATCCCCTGCAGACAGAGACAGGATTAATTTTATATGGTGGAATATGGAAACGGTAGAGAAATTAAACAAATATTTTGTATCTGTCTTCAGGGAAGAAGACACAGAAAACCTTCGGAAATATTGGAGAACTACAGGTCTCACGAGAATGAGGAGAAGAAATTAGAATTAGTAAAAACCTAGTATTGGAGAAATTAATGGGACTGAAAAGCAATAAATTGGCCAGCCTGATTCCATGCATCCTTAATTGTGCAGGAGCTGGTTGTTATCTTCCAAAATGCCAAAGATTTTAGAATGGTTCTGTGCAATTGGAATTTAGCAAAGTAACCTCACAGCTTAAAGGAAAGGAAAGTAGATAGTAGACCAATTAATTTGACTTCCAGTACATCAATAGAAAGAAAAATGCTGGAATCTATTATTAAGAATGTGTAGCAGGAGGCTGGGAAAATAAAGATAGGTATGGACAGGAGCAGCGTAGATTTATGAAATTTGTTAGAAGATTTTTGAGCTTGCAGCAGAATAGGTAAGAAGAAACCAGTTGATACAGTATATTTGGATTTTTGGGAAGGCCTCCAATAAGATGCACCACAAAGAGGTTTTGGGTGCAAAATTAGAGCGCACTGGATTACGAGTGATGTACTAATGTGGGTTGAGGACTGGTTAACAAACAGAAATGCAAGAGTGGGAATAAACAAGTCATGTTGAGGTTGGAAGGCCGTGACTAGTGGGGCCCAGATACCAGTGCAGGAAGCCCAATGGTTCACAATGGTTCTCATTTTTTCAATGATAGGGGATCAAGTAATGCAGGTAATAAAAAGAGGAAGACAGTGTTGACTGTGATGAGGATAGAGAGGCATTAGGGAGATATAGGCAAAGAGAATGGATAAGATTGTGGCAAATGACACATAATATGCAAAAAGTGAGCAAATCTAGTTTTTTAATGGTGCGAGATGTTTGTGTTCAAGGCACCATGGTATCCTCATATCGCTATAATTGTGTGTGGATTCAGACAGCAATTAAGATGCAAAGGACAATGTGGTGAAGGCCAGTGTGCCCATGTGGCTTCTTTAATTCCTCACCTACTGGTGGTGCCATTTTCAAGGAGCTATGGCCTTGTACCTCAAGGTAGATATTTTCCTCTCAGTTTCTCCATCTCTGCTGTCGCTGTTATCAAAACGAGACCCTCTACTCCTTGTTGATATATCCCTCACCTACAATGTTTCCAGCCTTTATTTTAAGAGGTTATGAGCACAAGAGTGGAGATGTTTTGCCCCAGTTACACAGGGGCCTGGTGAATCTTGTTTACACATCTAGACCATATAACAACAGGAACAGAATGTCTGTGCCAACCATGATGCCGGTTTCAACTGCTCCTGCCTTGATGTGGCATATATACATTTCCTGCAAGTTCATGTGCCTGCCTAAATTCCTCTTAAATGTTGTTATCGTAAGTAATTACCCCCCACCCCAGCAGCATATTCTTGGCATCTACCACTCTGTGTAAAATTACATGCCTTGTACATCATTAAGTCTCTTAAATATAAACCGTCTAGAATTTGACACTTCCTTCTTGGGGAACAAATTCTGACCAATATATTCTTTCTTTGCCTCACATAATTTAATAAATTTTCATCAGGTCTTCCCTCAGCCTCCAACGCTCCAGAGAAAACAATCCAAATCCTTAAACCTAATACTCTTTCATCCAGGTAACTTCCTGGCAAAACCTTTGCACCCTCTCCACAGCCCGCACATCCTTATTGTAATGCGGCGATCAGAACACCACACAATACTCTTAAGTGTAGCTTAACTAAAGTTTTATACAACTGCAACATGACTTCCTAACTCTTATACTCGACAGCCTGCTGTGTGCCATAGGCCTTCTTTACTTCTATATCTACGGGTGTTTCAAGAAGCAGTGGACTTGCAAACTAAGCTAGATCTCTTTCTTCATCTCTGCCTCGGGGGTTATCAAAGTAAAGCCTTCTACTCCATGTTGATAAAACCCTCATTCACGATTGTTTTCATTTTCCACACTTCTGCTCTTCCCTGTGTGAGATACACTTTGTGCTCACAATCACTGCTCAAAGACCAAATCGTGGAAGCAAGATTCTTTATTTTACGAGTCTGCAGAATCGGGTGCCTCTCCAAGTTGAGACACCCCGAAGTCAGAGAAGTCATCCCCCTTTATACACACAATTTTACATTCAACCTCCCCTCCGGACCCTTCTCCAATCAGGGTCTGAGGTGCACAATCTGTAGGTACATCCCCCAGTACCTCCCACATCATACATCGCATGTTCATGGTAATGAGCAGTTTCTTGACCAGGGGTGTGTTGTAATATTCATTTAATTCTATTAAGCATGCTCAGTTGCTCATGACCTATCCTAGTTTTACTCACCTCCAAGTGAACCCTCACAGTTCTCCTATATCAGTACTAACGCTAAGCTATAGTGACAAGGGTCCCATCTATCACTCCATTCTACTGATAGGGAATCTCTCTACATCACTCCCTTCTACCGCTATACAATGCTATTGCTTCTTACTCAAGGATGGGTCTGGTAAACTTTTATACACAGCTGTGTCAGAACCCTCTCCCTGGCCCCTATCAGTTTGAATCCTCTTTAAGGACTCCTTACTATAATGGGGTTTAATCACTTTATCCTCACAATCCTCCCTTTTTCTTTTGCTACGCATCTACTGATTAAACCCCAATTTCAAGTTCCCTTAACTCGAATTGACGTAAACATTGTCCTAATCTTCTTTTCCTGTAGATCATGGACCCTCCCCTGGCTGCATTATCATTATTTTCTGTATTCCCCTTTCTCTCCTATAGGCATGCCTACAGCCTGCATCTGACTTATACTCCTTGTAATAGTTCCCAAAAAAACAAGGGATGCAACAGGGGATAAAAGATCAGTCAGCCACTGCACATAGAAACACGAGTCCCACCCGTTTCTCCACCATGTTCCTCCGAGGATGGAATCCCACCATTGGGTTCCCATAATCGAATTCCACTTTTGTATTGGAACATGTGCCAACTTACGGATCCCTTCTGATATGTCCATCACTGCCTGTCCATTATCATCGATGTTTAAACAGCAATTAGAGAGGTTGAATTTCCCGCATACCCCTCCTTCTTCTGCCAGGAGGTAATCTAGGGCCAACCGATTCTGGTATATTGCTGCTCTCATCTGTGTCTGCTGCTTTGCCAGCATCTCCAGTGCCCCCGCAGTTTGGTTGGTAATTACCTCCAGTACTGCCTGAAGTCTTATGATCCGGTTTTAATGTATACTGGGGTTCGGTAGCCCCAGGATCCATCCTGTGCCCAAGTGGCTGGTCCGTAGTATGAGATGATTCTTGCTGGTGGCCATTCATCACCTTTCCATTCTCCAATGTCTATTTTCCTCTTCTTCCGATATAGGTCGTCAAATACAGGTGTTTCCTAGCGACCGCCCTTCTTCGGTGTTTAACAGAAAAAATCCTGGTTGTACCAGTCCAATAAAGCAAGTCCCGCTCCAATTTATCGGTAACACCGAGTATGCCTTGTATCCGCATATCCATAACAGTCCTTCAGGGGCCGGTCCACAAGAGGTAACCTTGTTCCATATGTCTCGCAATACTGGGATTCCTTGATAAGGGTTGTTCCCGGTGCAGTTCCATAGTCCAGTCGATTCCATTCCATCGTTTCTTCATCCAGATAGCGCAGTTTTCTCCCGTATTTCTTAGTTGGATACCATTTAGGCTCCTCTGGGCACCACACTCGGGACTGATTTGGCCACTGGGTGACGATGCACTGGCAGGGGCTGCTGCCTACTAGGACGGCATCCTTTGCCCAGGGCCTAGCGATACACTCAATCCCAACCGGAGCGTCTGTCAGGACCCATGCCTGGGGATCTCGGTCTTGTCCAACTGTCAGGTTCCACTCCATCAGGTCCCATACTTCAACAATGGATCCTCTCCACGGCCAACGTGAACTCATCAGTGGTCTGAATGGTTTCAATAACTCCATACCGCGGGATGATCTGTTCCAGTAGTATCTTAGTGACCACCTGGGCAGTGGCATTTATCGTGGGAAATGCCTCTACCCACCTGGTGAAGTGATCCACTATAACCAGAAGATATTTCCACTGCTGTACTTTTGGTAGTTCTGTGAAGTCCACCTGTATTCTCTGGAAGGGTCTAATGGCCAATTGTTGTCCTCCCCCTGGGACAGCTCTCAGTACCTTCTTATTCACCCTTTGACACACTACACAACCAGACACCGCCTGCTTGGCTAAAGTATAAATGCCTCTACATGCATAAATCCGTAGTATCGTGTCGCACAGAGCCTGAACTCCCCAGTGCGATTGCGAATGTAGTTGTTTAATCAAATCTCTCGTCAATCCTTTAGTAATTATTTGTTTTTTGTCCGGCGTCCACCACTTCCCGTCCGTGGAGCGCCGGGCACCCAACTCATTCATTTTATCTTCCTCCTCCTGCGAGAATACAGGTATCTTCTCTATTCCCTCTCTCAACGGTATCAGAGATAGCATTTTTACCGTTCCTTCTGTCGCCGCTGTTTTAGCGGCACTATCGACTGCCCTATTCCCTCTAGCTTCCAGCGAATTCCCTCTCTGGTGGCCTGCTACATGGACCACCGCTATTCTTTCTGGCAAATTTAGTGCTTCCAAAGCTTTTTCGATTAACTGCTCATGAGCCAACTCTTTCCCTCTGGCTGTAATCGTCCCTATTTCTTTCCAGATTTTTCCCAAAGGTGTGTTACCACCCCAAAAGCATACTTAGAGTCCGTATACATCAGTTCCTTTTTTTCCTCTCAATAGTTCCACTGCCCTCATTAATGCATACAGTTCACACGTTTGTGCTGACCCAACTTCCTGGCAACCTGTCTGTTTTCCACTTTTTCACAAACCCTTCTCCTGTTATTATAGCATACCCACTATAATCTTTTTCCATCTATACAGCGGGAAGAACCATCAATAAACCATCTTTCCCCTTTCTCAAGCGGCCGTTCCTCTAAATCTTCCCTACTCTTTGTCTGGAGTTCTATTATCTCACTACAATCATGTTCGGGTAAGTCCCCTTCCTGCTCAGTACCTGCCGAGTACAAAAACTGAGAGGGGTTCAAGTTTTTATCCGTTACAATAGTCAAATCATTCTTTTCCACAAGTATAACCTCATACTTCAAGATTCTAGAATCCGTCAGCCACCGACTGGACTTCTGAGTTAGTATCGTCCAGACCGTGTGGGTAGTGGACACTACCAGGGTTCCTCCGAATGTCAATTTCCTACTTTCTTCCACTAACACTGCTGTTGCTGCTACCGCTTGAATACATACTGGCCATCCCCGCGATACTGGATCCAAGAGTTTGGAGAGGAACGCGACGGGCTGCCGCTTCCCTCCTTTCTCTTGGGTCAATACTCCCAGCGCAATTCCATCTTCTGCGTTCACAAAGAGATGGAATGGCTGGTCAATAGACGGGAGGACCAGTACAGGTGCAGTGATCAAACTGTTCTTTAGTTTCCTAAACTGGTGTTCGTCCCTGGATTCCCACTTTACTTTGTCGTTTTCTTCACCTAACTTATCATATAAAAAACCTAACTTGTCGGGTATAATCATCTATCCATAATCTACAATATCCAATCAGTCCAAGAAACTTCCTAATCTCCTTTTTATTCTTCGGCATTGGCAGTCCGGCAATTCCCGCTATTCTTTCCGGGTTTATTCTCCTTTTCCCATCGCTTATCAGGTGTCCTAGATATTTAATTTCTTGTTCTACAAACTGTAATTTTACTTTTCGACACTCTCAACCCCTTTTCCCCAGAAAGTTTAGGAGGGTTATGGTCGCGTCCCTAACTGCCTCCTCTTCTTCCCCTGATAGTAATAGGTCGTCCACATACTGCAACAGCTGTGTCTCATCAGTCCTCGGGACGTCCTCTAATACTTGTTCTAATATCTGTCCGAACAGGTTCAGGGACTCCGTAAATCCCTGAGGGAGCACAGTCCACCGATACTGCTGTTTCCTTTGGGTCTCTGGGTTTTCCCATTCAAAACGCAAAAAGGTCCCTGCACTCTTCAGCCAGGGGGCAGCTCCAAAAAGCGTCTTTTAAAATCTACCACACTGAACCCACTTGTGGTTCGGGGGGTATCCGTCCCATTATGGTGTATGGGTTCGGGACTACCGGGTGTCGCGTTCTAACTACCTTATTTAATTCCCTAAGGTCCTGGACCAGTCTGAACGTCCCGTCGGTTTTCCTTACGGGGAGTATGGGGGTGTAATATGGAGACATACAATTCTCTAATATACCGTCCTTTAGTAAGTTCTCTATAATTGGCTGAAGTCCTCTCCTTGCTTCCATAGAAATTGGATATTGCCTTACCCGTACTACCTCACTTTCTTTTTTCAGAGCTATTCTCAAGGGTGGGATCTGCAGCCCTCCCCGGTTTTCCTTCCTTGGCCCACACCTGCGGGACTATTCTTTCCTCATCCTCTGTGGTCAATTTATACAGTTGGACTATTATCTGTCCCCCTACGGGGGCTGTTCCCATTCCTAATTGGATTTGTAAATCCCTCCCCATCAATTTATCCCTGCCTGGGGTACCAAGATTAAATCTTCCGTAGTTTCCGATTCTCGTATTTTACCACCACCCTGTCTACCCTCGGGTAATGTCATCACTTTCCCTTCTACCCCTGAGATTCTAACTTGTTTTTCACCCAATCTCATTCCTTCTGGTACCTTAGTTACGCTCGATCTCTCTGCTCCCGAATCTACCATAAATATCATATCCTCTCCCTGGGGTCCTAATTTCAAGTTTACCAGAGGTTCCCGTGTGTATCCCATACACCCCAGGGAGCGGAACCCCTGACTTCCCTATTCTTCCTCCATGAGTGTGTACGACTGCACCTCCCGTCGTAGCCTGGGACATTCCCTCCTGAAATGACCCTCCTCGTTACAATAATAACACCGGGGTGGCCCCGTGTACCATCTTCCTAATCCTTGTTCCTTGTTTTCCCGGGGACCCCAACTTCGGTCCCTCCATTCACCTCTTCCTCGTCCTCTAATACTGCCGCTTCCCCTTCCCCGGTCTCTATGAGCACCCGGCCTTCTATCATCTTCGATTCCCCCCTTCTGTACCCCTTGCTGTACTGCCTGCAACATCATTTTTGCCTTTCCCTTCTGTTTTTCCTCATCCCGTCTTACATATACCCTTTGAGCCTCTGTTAACAATTGATTAAATGGTTTGTCATTCCAATCTTCCAATTTTTCCAGTTTCTTTCTAATGTCTGGCCATGATTTGGTTACAAAATTAACCTTTAGCAACTGCTGACCTGCGTCTGAATCAGGGTCTATCCCCGAATACTGCTGGACATTCCTCCTTAACCTTTGTAAGAACACTGTCGGAGGTTCGTCCTTGTTCTGCTGATTTTCAAAAGCCCGTTCGAAATTTTGTCCCTTGGGAACGGCTTCTCTGATTCCCTTAATTATTATCTCCCTGAGATTTCTCATACTTCTTCCTTCTTCTGTTTGGTTACTCCAATCTGGCGCAGTAATGGGATATCTTACTGCTCCCACCTCTGCTGCTCCCGCTTGAGCCTGCAAACCCCTATCCCAGACTTTTATTCCTGCCTGTCTGACCATCTGTCTTCTGGAGTAAACAAACTTCCCATTATTGACATCATTTCTTCCCATGTATATATATTTGGCCCTAGGAACTGATCTATTTGTTCAGCCAGTCCCAAGGGGTCTTCCAATAAACTTTTCATCTCCTTTTTAAAGTTCCTCACCTCCATATTGGTGAGAGGCACATTTACAAATCACATTCCCCCTGCATTTCCCCCTAACGGGACCTCTCTTAGGGGCTTCATTTGAACAGATTGGTCTGATCTTTGTTTGGCTGCCCTGGTTTGAGATCTCGTCACCCGGCTACTGCCTGGGGCACCCGTCCCATCCTCATCCTCACTTTTTATTTCCTCTTCCTTATCTGACTGGCTCTCTCCTTCACGTTCTATGTTTAAATCACAGTTTCTTTCATCCTGTTTCTTCTCTACTTTTTGTGATTCTCTACTATCTGTCTCTTCTGAGACAGGAGCGGACAGGTTTACTGCCGAGTCGCTCTGAATTAGTGGGACCTCCTGGGCAGATGCAACCGGAGCTGATGGGGGTATATTTGGGGGCCATCACCAATTGGGGGCCAGTCAGATTCATCCTGCTCTCTCTCTGTCTTTAACGGAAACATCCCATTATAGGGTTTCCAGCACTGGGCATAGTCCTTTTCTATTTGATTTGGCGTTTCTCTTTCATTCACAATAACATTCAACACTTGTCTCACCCAGTCTTCATTTGAACCCAACCTTGACCACCACACTGCGCTCCCTTTGATAGGCTCCTTTGGCCATTCAAAGTAACAAAACTTTATCATAGTTTCCTTACTCTTACCCCGGGTGTTCCCTTCACCCCATCCGTGCAACATTCGCCCCAACGGACTATCGGGCGGAATGTGCGGCTCTATACCATTATGAGCCTTATCCTGTTTCCCCAGACCCTCACTTTTCCCGTTCCGGTTTCCCATTGTCTCGTCGGACTATTCCCGTCCGACAGACCCCGGTCGCCCAGGCAATACTTAATAGTCAGTTTTCTTACCTGGGTCTTGTGCACAAGAATCGCTCGACCGTTCCTTATTTATTCACCTTACACCCCCTCTTGCTTCCCGAGTCTTTTCCACCCGAATATCACTCGCTCAAACCGCTGATGGCAAGCAAGGAGATCAGAGACTGCTGAAATCAGCAGGGTGCACTTTCCCTTCCTTCTTTGCCTCCACCAAGCATCCGGAGTGGCGATCCCGGACGAGCCCCCAGTTTGTGAGATACGCTTTGTGCTCACAATCACTGCTCAAAGACCAAATCGTGGAAGCAAGATTCTTTATTTTACGAGTCTGCAGAATCGGGTGCCTCTCCAAGTTGAGACACCCCGAAGTCAGAGAAGTCATCCCCCTTTATACACACAATTTTACATTCAACCTCCCCTCCGGACCCTTCTCCAATCAGGGTCTGAAGTGCACAATCTGTAGGTACATCCCCCAGTACCTCCCACATCATACATCGCATGTTCATGGTAATGAGCAGTTTCTTGACCAGGGGTGTGTTGTAATATTCATTTCTTCTATTAAGCATGCTCAGTTGCTCATGACCTATCCTAGTTTTACTCACCTCCAAGTGAACCCTCTCAGTTCTCCTATATCAGTACTAAAGCTAAGCTATAGTGACAAGGGTCCCATCTATCACTCCATTCTACTGATAGGGATCTATCTACATCACTCCCTTCTCCCGCTATACAATGCTATTGCTTCTTATTCAAGGATGGGTCTGGTAACTTTTATACACAGCTGTGTAAGAACCCTCTCCCTGGCCCCTATCAGTTTGAATCCTCTTTAAGACTCCTTACTATAATGGGGTTTAATCACTTTATCCCTCACACCTGCATGATTCCTTTCCCTTTTCATGGTTCCCGTTCCTCTGCTCATTTTGTGTCTGACTGCATGTTTCATTTCTTTCTGTACGTTCCCCATCTCTCTGCATGCTTCCATATAACCATATAACAATTACAGCACAGAAACAGGCCCTCTCGGCCCTTCCAGTCCGTGCCAACCATTTGTTTTCCCCTAGTCCCATCTACCTGCACTCAGACCATACCCCTCCATTCCCTTCCTGTCCATATACCTATCCACTTTACTTTTAAATGTTAAAATCGATCCTGCCCCCACCACTTCTGCTGGAAGCTCATTCCATACAGCCCTCACGAAGTTCCCCCTCACGTTACCCCTAAACTTCTGTTCCTTAATTCTCATGTCATGCCCTCTTGTTTGAATCTTCCCTACCCTCAATGGGAAAAGCTTATCCACGTCAACTCTGTCTATCCCTTTCATCATTTTAAAGACCTCAATCAAGTCCCCCCTTAACCTTCTGCGCTCCAAAGAATAAAGACCTAATTTGTTCAACCCTTCTCTGTAACATAGTTGCTGGAACCCAGGCAACATTCTAGTAAATCTCCTCTGTACTCTCTCTATTTTGTTGACATCCTTCCTATAATTAGGCGACCAAAATTGTACACCATACTCCAGAATTGGTCTTACCAACGTCTTGTACAATTTTAACATTGCTTCCCTACTCCTATATTCAATACTCTGATTTATAAAGGCCAGCACACCAAAGGCTTTCTTTACCACCCTATCTACATGCGATTCCACCTTCGGGGAACTATGCACAGTTATTCCTAGATCTCTCTGTTCCACAGCATTCCTCAATTCCCTACCATTTACCATGTACATCCTATTTTGATTTGTCCTGCCAAGATGTAGCACTTCACACTTATCAGCATTAAACTCCATCTGCCATCTTTCAGCCCACTTTTCCAAATGGCCCAAATCTCTCTGTAGACTTTGAAAATCTACTTCATTATCCACAACACCACCTATCTTAGTATCATCTGCATAATTACTTATCCAATTTTCCACCCCATCATCCAGATTATTGATATACATGACAAACAACAGTGGACCCAACACAGATCCCTGAGGCACCCCACTGGTCACCGGCTTCCAACCTGACAAACAGCCATCCACCATTACTCTCTGACATCTCCCATTCAGCCAATCTTGCTACTCTGCCATTAACACCCAAAGATTGAACCTTCTTAACCAACCTTCCATGGGGAACCTTGTCAAAGGCCTTACTGAAATCCACATAGACAACATCCACTGCTTTACCCTCATCAATTTCCCTAGTAACCGCTTCAGAAAATTCAAGAAGGTTTGTCAAACATGACCTTCTAGGCACAAATCCATGTTGACTGTTCCTGATCAGACCCTGTTTATCCAGATGCTTATATATATTATCTCTAAGTATCCTTTCCATTAATTTGCCCACCACTGATGTCAAATTAACAGGTCTATAATTGCTAGGTTTATTCTTTGAACCCATTTTAAACAATGGAACAACATGCGCAGTACGCCAATCCTCCGGCGCTATTCCCGTTTCTAATGACATTTGAAATATTTCTGTCATAGCTCCTGCTATTTCTACACTAACTTCCCTCAATGTCCTAGGGAATATCCTGTCAGGACCTGGAGACTTATCCACTTTTATATTTTTCAAAAGTGTCAGTACTTCCTCCTCTTTGAATCTCAGAGTTTCCAGAGCTACTCTACTTTTTTTCCCTTACCTCACAGAGTTCAATATCCTTCTTTACCGAAGAAAATAAATTGTTCAATATCTCCCCCATCTCTTTTGGCTCTGCAAATAGCTGTCCATTCTGGTTCTCTAATGGTCCAATTTTATCCCTCGTTATCCTTTTGCTATTAATATAGCTGTAGAAACCCTTTGGGTTTACTTTCACCTTTCTTGCCAAAGCAACCTCATATCTTCTTTTAGCCTTCTTAATTTCTTTCTGAAGATTCTTTTTACATTCTTTATACTCCTCCAGCACCTCATTTACTCCATGCCTCCTATAATTATTGTAGATATCTCTCTTTTTTCGAAACAAGTGTCCAATTTCCCTTTAAAACCATGGCTCTTTCCAATTTTTACTATTTCCTTTCAACCTAACAGGGACATAAAGATTCTGTACTCTTACAATTTCCCCTTTAAATGTCCTCCATTTCTCTTCTACATCCTTCCCATAAAACAAAGTGTCCCAATTCACTCCTTTTAAATCCTTACGCATTCCCTCAAAGTTAGCCTTTCTCCAATCAAAAATCTCCACTCTATGTCCAGTTCTGACTCTCTCCATAATTATATTGAAACTAATGGTATTGTGATCACTGATCCCGAAGTGCTCACCAACGCATACCTCCGTCACCTGACCTGCCTCATTTCCTAACAGGAGGTCCAGCACTGCCCTTCTCTGGTCGATACCTCTATGTACTGCTGCAAAAAACTATCCTGCACACATTTTACAAACTCCAAACCATCCAGCCCATTTACAGAATGTGTTTCCCAGTCTATTTTTGGAAAATTGAAATCTCCCACAATCACTACCTTGTGCTTACTACTAATATCTGCTATCTCCTTACATATTTGCTCTTCCAATTCTCGCTCCCCATTTGGCGATCTATAATTCACCCCTAAAAGTGTTGCTACACCGTTCCCACTTCTCAGTTCCACCCAAATAGCCTCCCAAGACGAGCCCTCTAATCTATCCTGCCAAAGCACTGCTGTAATATCCTCTCAGACAAGCAATGCAACACCTCCACCTCTGCTCCTTCCAATTCTATCACACCTGAAGCAACGAAATCCTGGAATATATAGTTTCCAATCACAGCCCTCCTGCAACCACGTTTCACTGATTGCCACAACATCATATTTCCAGGTGTCAATCCAGGCTCTAAGTTCATCCATTTCTTACAATGCTCCTAGCATTAAAATATACACATTTTAGAAACCCACAATCCCTTATTCTCTGTCTATTACCTTTTTCCTCTTTCTCGCCTGCATTTTGGGTCCGAGTGCTTCCCTTCTCTGCCTCTTGCCCCACACCCTGTCCCCTAGCCCCCTCTACCCAAGTCCCCCCCCCCCCCCCCCCCCCCCTCAGCCTTTCTAGTTTAAAGTCTCCCCAGTAGCCTTTGCAAATCTCCCTGCCAGGATATTAGTCCCCCTCGGGTTCAAGTGCAACCCGTCCTTTTTGTACAGTTCATGCCTTCCACAAAAGAGGTCCCAGTGATCAAGAAACTTGAATCCCTGCCCACTGCACCAGTCCCTCAGCCACGAATTTATCCTCCACCTCATTCCATTCCTACTCTCACTGTCAGGCAGTAATCCTTAACTTTCCCCCCAACTCCCTAAATTCTCCCTTAAGGACCTAGTCTCTTTTTCTGCCTATGTCATTGGTACCTATGTGTACCACAACATCAGGCTCCTCTCCCTCCCTCTTCAGAATCTTTTGGACACGTTCCGACACAAGCGAGACCCTGGCACCAGGGAGGCAAACTTCCATCCGGGTCTCCCGACTGCGTCCACAGAATCGCCCATCCGACCCCCTAACTATATAGTCCCCTATTACAATTGCCCTCCTCTTTTTGCTACCCTTCTGAGCATCAGGGCCGGTCTCTGTGCCGGAGACCCGGCCGCTGTTGCTGCCCCTGGGTAGGCTGTCCCCTCTAATCGAACTCAAACCCGAGGACCTATTTTCCAGGTGTACAGTCACAGGGGTACTCTCTAGCCCCTGCCTCTGCCCCTTGCCCTTCCTAACCGTGACCCACTTGTCTGCCTCCTGTGGTCTGGGAGTGACTACCTCCCTGTAGCTCCTCTCTATGACCTCCTCACTCTCCCTGACCAGGCGGAGGTCATCGAGCTGCTGCTCCAGGTTCCTAACACGTCCTTTAGGAGCCCCATCTCAACACACCTGGCGCAGATGTGGATGTCTGGAGGGCTATCAGATTCCCTGACCTCACACATCTGACATCCAGAACAGTACACTGCCCTTGCCTTCATACTCCCCCCTTACACAGGATACAATATCAACACAATACGAAATCACTACAAACTGCTGAAATCTGATCGCCAATCAGCTGCTTACCCTAGTCCACTTCCCACCAATCAGCTGCTTACCCTAGTCCACTTCCTACTAATCATCTGCTTAGCCTAGTCCACTTCCCACCAATCAGCGGCTTCCTCAAAAAAAACACTTCTCCAAATGGAACGTTATGGATTTAGGCAAAAACAAGCCCCGCGCTTGATTTTAAACCTTACCGGTCGGGCGTCACTCCTCCCCCTCCTCTTCCAACGGCTCCTGTGGGCCTCAACGAACTTGTAAGGTGAAAAGAACAGATCAAAGCTGACAATGATCAAGGAAATGTGCAATGGTTCATTATTGGATGAGGGGAAGGTAACAATGGGGCATGCAAACAGTAACATTATTCAGGAGTGCAGTGAAACTAGTAGGAGAACTAGGATGGGGAGGGACAGAGAGAGAGAGGGTTGCTTGAAGTTAGAGAAATCGATATTCATACCACTGGGTTGTAAGCTGACCAAGTGAAATATGAGGTGTTGTTCCTCCAATTTACGTTTGGCCTTACTTGCACTTCCTCCCAACTCATCGACTGTATCGGCTGTTCTAGGTGTGGACACCTATATATCGGGGAGACAAGCGCACACTGGGTGATCGTTTTGCTGAACAGTCTGCCCAGGCCTACGCAATCTCCCAGTTGCTAAACATTTTAACTCCTCCTCCCATTCCCACACTGACCTTTCTGTCCTGGGCCTCCTCCACTGTCAGAGTGAGGCCCAAACTGAATTGGAGGAACGTCATTTCTGCAGATACAGACGGTGGGCCGAAGGGCCTGTTTCCGCGCTGTATCTCTAATCTAAACTAAATAAACTAAACAAAACCACTTGACCAACTGCCATAACTGTTTCTTCTAACAATTGAAGGAAAATAGAATATCCTACGTTGCCTTACCATGTTTCTGCTCGCCCTCTTCTCCAAAGCCTGCACTTTGCCCTCTACTGACATTTCCAACTTCAAAACAAACCTTCTCAAAATAGCTGCAAGAATCCCCCACGCAGTGTTATAATCAGAGTAGTACAGGATGAAACATGCCCTTTGGCCCACCATGCCTATGTATGCTAATGGTGTGGCGACCAGATCAGTACAGAACCAGATCAGTGTGGTTTAGTCAATGTGTTGTACAAACTTTAACATGACATCCCAACTCATATACTCAATGCCTCAAGTGATGAAGGCCATCCAGGTACCTCACTATCCTGTCCCCTACCCTGGTTTAACTTCCCAAAATGCTTCACTTGACAAAAATTGATTCTTTCCTCTGACTGGAAGAGTGAAACATCACCGTGTCTAACGTATCCGTTATACTGCCTCCTCATGGTATTTTATGTAAGAATCCAGCCAATTTGCAACTGTTACAGACGTTCACTTGGGAACTCCTCCACCTATGAACGAGTTGTTTGCTAAAATGGCATTTACAAAGATTAGTTTCAAATTCAAATTAAATTCCATCAAGAATCAATTCCATCTGAGAAGCAAGCTAAAAATCAGGAGGGCAAAAAAGGGACAGGATCCTTAATGCTCGGGCAGATAGCATTAAGGATCATCCCAAGAGATTTTATGTATATATAAAGGGGAAAATTGTAACAAGGGAGAGAATAGGACACGTAAGGAATCAAAGCGGTCAACAGAGCAACAGGAGATAGGCAAGATCCTCAATGAGTATTTCTCCTTTTACTGTGAACAAAGCTCTGAGGACTGGGGAACTTGGGGCAGTCAATGGAAGTGTCTTAAGAGCAGTCATTATTAAGGCCAAGAGGTGCTGAAGATCCTGACGTGTATGAAGGTAGACAAATCTCCTGGACCTGATCAGATATATCCGAGGACACTGGGAAGCTAGAGAGGAGATTGCAAGTGCTCTGGCTGAAATTTATGAGTCGTCATTAAATACGGGTGAGGTGCCAGAAGACTGGAGGATGGCAAATGTTGTGCCTCTTTTTAAGAAGGGCTGCAGGGAAAATGCTGGGAGCTTCAGGCCAGTGAGCGTAATATCTGTAGTCTGAAAGTTACTAGAGAATATTCTGAAGGATAAGAAACATGCATTTAGATGGACAAGTGCTGATTAGGGATAGTCAACATGGTTTTATATGAGGGAGGTCGTGTCTCACAAACATCATTGAGTTCTTTGGAGATATGACCAAAAAGGTTGATGAGGGCAGAGCTGTAGATGTATATATCAACTTCAGCAAAGCATTTGACAAAAGTTCTGCATGCTAGGCTGCTCTGGAAGGTTAGAACGCATGGGATCCAAGGAGAGATAGCTGAATAACTTTATGGAAGGAAGCAGAGGGTGATGGTGGAAGGATGTTTTTTGGACCCGAAGCCTGTGACTCAGGGTTCAGTGCTGGGCCCATTGCTGTTTCTCATCTACATCAATGATTTGGATAAGAATGTACATGGCATAATTAGCAAGTTTGCAGATGATGCTAAAGTGGGTGGTATTATAGATAGTGAAGTTGCTTATCATAAGTTACAGCAGGATCAAGATCAATTCGATAAGTAGGCTGCGGAATGGTTGATAAAATTTAATACTGTACAGAGAAGTGTGAGGTGTTGCATTTCGGGAAGTCTAACATGGACAGGACCTACACAGTGAATGGTCGGCCTCTAGGATTGTTGTCGAGCAGAGGGAACCAGAAGTAACCATATAACCATATAACCATATAACAATTACAGCACGGAAACAGGCCCTCTCGGCCCTTCCGGTCCGTGCCGACCATTTGTTTTCCCCTAGTCCCATCTACCTGCACTCAGACCATACCCCTCCATTCCCTTCACGTCCATATACCTATCCACTTTACTCTTAAATGTTAAAATCGATCCTGCCTCCACCACTTCTGCTGGAAGCTCATTCCACACAGCCACCACCCTCTGAGTAAAGAAGTTCCCCCTCACGTTACCCCGAAACCTCTGTCCCTTACAGGTACATAGTTCCTTGAAACTGGCATCAGAGGTAGATAGGGTGGTCAAAAAGGCTTTCGGCACATTGGCCTTCATCAGTCAGAGTATTGAGTATAGAAGTTGGGAAGTCGTGTTACAGTAATGTAAGACATTGGTGAGGACAATGTGATTGAAGATGACGCCTGAATGTGGCGACATGTTGCAAGCTGCACAACAGCAAATAATCAAATATACTAGTTCTGAGCTTAGCAGATAAAAGAAACAGCAAACATTAGTGCTGTAACTAACAAGCTGCTAATGCATTTAAACGCATTAGTGCTATTGCGATCTACCGACGGCAACGAGAATTCACGATCGCAGGGGAATCCCCAACCTTGCGGAGGATCGCAGGAACAGTGAGTGCAGTACCTGGAAACACCAGGGAGGCCTCTAGTGTGTGTTCGGAAACATGGCCAATGGGCAGGACTACGTCAGACTGAAGCACGGGATTATGACCCCCCTCTCCCGAACATTCTACTGGCCAATGTTCAGTCACTGGTAAATAAAGTGGAGGACGTAAGATCAAGGCTGCTTTATCAAAGGAATACTGTCTGCTCTGTTTCACAGAGACATGTCTCACCCCCAGCTCCCCAGATTCAGTCGTCCAACCTGAAGGTTTCTCCATCCATCGTATGGATTGGGGAAAGGGATAGGCAGGGGAGTCTGCCTCATGGTCAACTCGGCGTGGTGCTCAGATGTGGCAGTGCTGTCTAACTATCTGGCGGTGAAGTGCCGTCCCCTTCTAACTCCCGACAAAATTCAGCATTATCATCATGGCCGCAGTGGACACCCCACCCCGGGCAGACGCCCGTCTAACACTGGAGCTGCACACCGTGGTCAACAAGAACCAATTTGAACATTGACATCTCCAATTTCAGATAGTCTTTGCTTTCTCCCACCTTCCCCTCCTCTTCCCAGCTCTCCCACAAGCCTACAATCTCTGCCTCTTCCATTCTTTCCCCCCCCCCGACATCAGTCTGAAAAGAAGGGTCTCGACCCGATACATCACCTATTTCTTCTCTCCATAAATGCTGCCTCACCCGCTGAGTTTCTCCAGCATTTTTGTCTTCCTTTGATTTTTCCAGCATCTGCAGTTCTTTCTTAAACAAGCACAAGA
This sequence comes from Okamejei kenojei, assembly GCA_035221665.1. Taxonomy (NCBI): domain Eukaryota; kingdom Metazoa; phylum Chordata; class Chondrichthyes; order Rajiformes; family Rajidae; genus Okamejei; species Okamejei kenojei. The sequence goes on from CM069141.1 coordinate 73,163,941, forward strand.
CAGCGTAACCCGAAGCCTTTACCATCAACATAACCGGGGACTTCAACAAAGCCAACCTGAAAAACTACTCTTGAACTACCACCAACATTTTTCCTGCAGCTACAGAGGATTAAACACCCTTGACCATATGACCATCAGAGATGCCTATCACTCCATCCCTCGCTCTCACTTTGGGAAACTGACCATTCAGCTGTGCTGCTTCTTCCTGCATACAGGCAGCAACTGAAGAGTGCTCCTCCAGCAGTAAGGACTGCACAGAGCTGGTCAGCGGAGCAGAGGAACAACTACAGGCCTGCTTGGAGTCAGTAAACTGGGCAATGTTCAAGGACTCAGCAATGTATGCCACAGTTATTACTGACTTCATAAGGAAATGTATGGAGGAGTGTGTTCCTACAAAAACCATCTGAGTGGTTCCCAACCAGAAGCCTTAGATGAACCTGGAGATCTGCATTCTTCTGAGGACCAGATCCCAGGCATTCAAGTCTGTCGATGCAGAGGTATAGAAGAAGGCCAGATATGATCTTGACAAGGCCATAAAAAAAGCCAAAAGGGACATCCGCTCAAAGCTGTAGGATGAGGTGGATGTTCAGCAACTGTGGTGGGGGTTGAATGCCATCACTTCCTACAAGGCAAAATCAGGAGGCAGCTCGAGCGACAGCGAAGCATCACTCCCTGACAAGCTCAAAACGTTCTACACATGCTTTGATTGGGAGAAAACTGATGTGCCTTGCCCCATGATGGTATTACAATCTTAGTCATAGAGGCCGATGTCAGAAGATCCTTCGGTGGGGTGAACCCTCAGAAGGCGTCTGGACCTGATGGTATAACTGGTTGTGTTAAAAATCCCGCAGGCCAACTGGCTGCAGTTTTTGCAGACATTTTCAACCGCATTACTGAAGTCTGAGGTTCCCACCTGCTTCAAGAGGGTATCAATAAGAGTATTGCCCAAGCAGAGTAAGGTGACGTGCCTCAACGTCAATTGACCGGTGGCACTAACATCTGTGATGATGAAGTGCTTTGAGAGGTTATTCATCGCAGATATCAACACCTACCTCAACAAGAAGGCAAATGCAATGCAAGCATTTATTTCCAGAGGACTGGAATACAAAATCAGGGGTGTAATGCTGATGCACTAAGGTGCTGGTCAGGCCACATTTTTGGTATTGCAAGCAATTTTGGGTCCCATTATCTGAGGAAGGATGTGCTGGCTCTGGAGAGGATCCAGAGGAAGTTTACGACAATGATCCCAGGAATGGACTGAAATGAACTGAAAGGAATGTTGTGCAAAACCAGATTGTTTTGCATATTTTACTTGGATTTTATCTATTGATCGGCTGTTATGTGAAATGTTTCCCTTTTTCTAAAATACTTTTGGTTTAGATATGTGAAGACTAGATTTGTGAAGACTGAGTGGGTTAACATATGATGAGTATTTCACGGCATTGGCCCTCAACCCGCTGGAGTTTACGAGGGGGACCTCATTGAAACTTACCGAATTGTGAAAGGCCTGATAGAGTGGATATGAACAGGATGTTTCCACCAGTGGGAGAGTCTCAGACCAGAGGCCATAGCCTCAGAATTAAAGGGCGTTCCTTTAGGAAGGAGATGAGGATGAATTTCTTTAGTCAGAGGGTGGTGAATCTGTGGAATTCATCGCCACAGAAGGCTGTGGAGGCCATCAAAAGGTCATAAGCCAGGTCATAAGTGATAGGAGTAGAATTAGGCCATTCGGCCCATCAAGTCTACGCCATTCAATCATGGCTGATCTATCTCTCCCTCCTAACCCCATTCTCCTGCCTTCTCCTCATAACCTCTGACACCTGTACTAATCAAGAATCTGTCTGCCTTAAAAATATCATAGACAGATACATAGAAAATAGGTGCAGGAGTAGGCCATTCGGCCCTTCGAGCCAGCACCGCCATTCATTATGATCATGGCTGATCGTCCCCTATCAATAACCCGTGCCTACCTTCTCCCCATATCCCTTGACTCCACTAGCCCCTAGAGCTCTATCTAACTCTCTCTTAAATCCATCCAGTGACTTGGCCTCCACTGTCCTCTGTGGCAGGGAATTCCATATATTCACAACTCTCTGGGTGCAAACGTTTTTTCTCACCTCCGTCTTAAATGACCTCCCATATAACCATATAACCATATAACAATTACAGCACGGAAACAGGCCCTCTCGGCCCTTCCAGTCCGTGCCGACCATTTGTTTTCCCCTAGTCCCATCTACCTGCACTCAGACCATACCCCTCCATTCCCTTCACATCCATATACCTATCCACTTTACTCTTAAAAAGTTCCCCCTCACGTTACCCCGAAACCTCTGTCCCTTAATTCTCATGTCATGCCCTTTTGTTTGAATCTTCCCTACCCTCAATGGGAAAAACGTATCCACGTCAACTCTGTCTATCCCTTTCATCATTTTAAAAGACCTCAATCAAGTCCCCCCTTAACCTTCTGCGCTCCAAAGAATAAAGACCTAACTTGTTCAACCTTTCTCTGTAACATAGTTGCTGGAACCCTGGCAACATTCTAGTAAATCTCCTCTGTACTCTCTCTATTTTGTTGACATCCTTCCTATAACTAGGCGACCAAAATTGTACACCATACTCCAGAATTGGTCTTACCAATGCCTTGTACAATTTTAACATTACTTCCCTACTCCTATATTCAATGCTCTGATTTATAAAGGCCAGCACACCAAAGGCTTTCTTTACCACCCTATCTACATGCGATTCCACCTTCAGGGAACTATGCACAGTAATTCCTAGATCCCTCTGCTCCACAGCATTCCTCAATTCCCTACCATTTACCATGTACGTCCTATTTTGATTTTTCCTGCCAAGATGTAGCACTTCACACTTAACAGCATTAAACTCCATCTGCCATCTTTCAGCCCACTTTTCCAAATGGCCCAAATCTCTCTGTAGACTTTGAAAATCTACTTCATTATCCACAACACCACCTATCTTAGTATCATCTGCATACTTGTCCAATTTACCACCCCATCATCCAGATCATTGATGTACATGACAAACAACAGTGGACCCAACACAGATCCCTGAGGCACCCCACTGGTCACCGGCTTCCAACCTGACAAACAGCCATCCACCATTACTCTCTGACATCTCCCATTCAGCCACTGTTGAATCCATCTTGCTACTCCGCCATTAACACCCAAAGATTGAATCTTCTTAACCAACCTTGCATGGGGAACCTTGTCAAAGGCCTTACTGAAATCCATATAGACAACATCCACTGCTTTACCCTCATCAATTTCCCTAGTAACCGCTTCAGAAAATTCAAGAAGGTTTGTCAAACATGACCTTCCAGGCACAAATCCATGTTGACTGTTCCTGATCAGACCCTGTTTATCCAGATGCTTATATATATTATCTCTAAGTATCCTTTCCATTAATTTGCCCACCACTGACGTCAAACTAATAGGTCTATAATTGCTAGGTTTATTCTTTGAACCCTTTTTAAACAATGGAACAACATGCGCAGTACGCCAATCCTCCGGCACTATTCCCGTTTCTAATGACATTTGAAATATTTCTGTCATAGCTCCTGCTATTTCTACACTAACTTCCCTCATTGTCCTAGGGAATATCCTGTCAGGACCTGGAGACTTATCCACTTTTATATTTTTCAAAAGTGTCAGTACTTCCTCCTCTTTGAATCTCACAGTTTCCATAGCTACTCTACTTTTCCCCCCCTTGAACTCACAGAGTTCAATATCCTTCTCCTTGGTGAATACCGAAGAAAAGAAATTGTTCAATATCTCCCCCATCTCTTTTGGCTCTGCAGATAGCTGTCCATTCTGGTTCTCTAATGGTCCAATTTTATCCCTCGTTATCCTTTTGCTATTAATATAGCTGTAGAAACCCTTTGGGTTTACTTTCACCTTTCTTGCCAAAGCAACCTCATATCTTCTTTTAGCCTTCCTAATTTCTTTCTTAAGATTCTTTTTACATTCTTTATACTCCTCTAGCACCTCATTTACTCCATGCCTCCTATAATTATTGTAGATATCTCTCTTTTTTCGAAACAAGTGTCCAATTTCCCTTGAAAACCATGGCTCTTTCCAATTTTTACTCTTTCCTTTCAACCTAACAGGGACATAAAGATTCTGTACTCTTACAATTTCCCCTTTAAATGTCCTCCATTTCTCTTCCACATCCTTCCCATGAAACAAAGTGTCCCAATTCACTCCTTTATTAGAGAACCAGAAAGGACAGCTATCTGCAGAGCCAAAAGAGATGGGGGAGATAATGAACAATTTCTGAACAGGGGAAAAAGTAGAGTAGCTATGGAAACTATGAGATTCAAAGAGGAGGAAGTACTGACACTTTTGAAAAATATAAAAGTGGATAAGTCTCCAGGTCCTGACAGGATATTCCCTAGGACATTGAGGGAAGTTAGTTTAGAAATAGCAGGAGCTATGACAGAAATACCAGTGCATTCAGAAAGTATTCAGACCCCTTCACCTTTTCCACAAATTGTTACGTTACAGATGAAGCGTACACATTAGCCAGAAAAAGCAGCCTACCAGGGGACTGGGAGAAATTCAGAGACCAACAGAGGAGGACAATATGAGGTTGCTTTGGCAAGAAAGGTGAAAGTAAACCCAAAGGGTTTCTACAGCTATATTAATAGCAAAAGGATAACGAGGGATAAAATTGGACCATTAACCATATAACCATATAACCATATAACAATTACAGCACGGAAACAGGCCCTCTCGGCCCTTCCAGTCCATGCCGACCATTTGTTTTCCCCTAGTCCCATCTACCTGCATTCAGACCATACCCCTCCATTCCCTTCACGTCCATATACCTATCCACTTTACTCTTAAATGTTAAAATCGATCCTGCCTCCACCACTTCTGCTGGAAGCTCATTCCACACAGCCACCACCCTCTGAGTAAAGAAGTTCCCCCTCACGTTACCCCGAAACTTCTGTCCCTTAATTCTTATGTCATGCCCTCTTGTTTGAATCTTCCCTACCCTCAATGGGAAAAATGTATCCACGTCAACTCTGTCTATCCCTTTCATCATTTTAAAGACCACAATCAAGTCCCCCCTTAACCTTCTGCGCTCCAAAGAATAAAGACCTAACTTGTTCAACCTTTCTCTGTAACATAGTTGCTGGAACCCTGGCAACATTCTAGTAAATCTCCTCTGTACTCTCTCTATTTTGTTGACATCCTTCCTATAACTAGGCGACCAAAATTGTACACTATACTCCAGAATTGGTCTTACCAATGCCTTGTACAATTTTAACATTACTTCCCTACTCCTATATTCAATGCTCTGATTTATAAAGGCCAGCACACCAAAGGCTTTCTTTACCACCCTATCTACATGCGATTCCACCTTCAGGAACTATGCACAGTTATTCCTAGATCCCTCTGTTCCACAGCATTCCTCAATTCCCTACCATTTACCATGTACGTCCTATTTTGATTTGTCCTACCAAGATGTAGCACTTCACACTTATCAGCATTAAACTCCATCTGCCATCTTTCAGCCCACTTTTCCAAATGGCCCAAATCCCTCTGTAGACTTTGAAAATCTACTTCATTATCCACAACACCACCTATCTTAGTATCATCTGCATACTTACTTATCCAATTTTCCACCCCCCATCATCCAGATCATTGATGTACATGACAAACAACAGTGGACCCAACACAGATCCCTGAGGCACCCCACTGGTCACCGGCTTCCAACCTGACAAACAGCCATCCACCATTACTCTCTGACATCTCCCATTCAGCCACTGTTGAATCCATCTTGCTACTCCGCCATTAACAACCAAAGATTGAACCTTCTTAACCAACCTTCCATGGGGAACCTTGTCAAAGGCCTTACTGAAATCCATATAGACAACATCCACTGCTTTACCCTCATCAATTTCCCTAGTTACCGCTTCAAAAAATTCAAGAAGTTTGGTCAAACATGACCTTCAAGGCACAAATCCATGTTGACTGTTCCTGATCAGACTCTGTTCATCCAGATGCTTATATATATTATCTCTAAGTATCTTTTCCATTAATTTGCCCACCACTGACGTCAAACTAATAGGTCTATAATTGCTAGGTTTATTCTTTGAACCCTTCTTAAACAATGGAACAACATGCGCAGTACGCCAATCCTCCGGCACTATTCCCGTTTCTAATGACATTTGAAATATTTCTGTCATTGCTCCTGCTATTTCTACACTAACTTCCCTCAATGTCCTAGGGAATATCCTGTCAGGACCTGGAGACTTATCCACTTTTATATTTTTCAAAAGTGTCAGTACTTCCTCCTCTTTGAATTTCATAGTTTCCATAGCTACTCTACTTTTTCCCCTTAAACTCACAGAGTTCAATATCCTTCTCCTTGGTGAATACCGAAGAAAAGAAATTGTTCAATATCTCCCCATCTCTTTTGGCTCTGCAGATAGCTGTCCATTCTGGTTCTCTAATGGTCCCAATTTATCCCTCGTTATCCTTTTGCTATTAATATAGCTGTAGAAACCCTTTGGGTTTACTTTCACCTTTCTTGCCAAAGCAACCTCATATCTTCTTTTAGCCTTCCTAATTTCTTTCTTAAGATTCTTTTTACATTCTTTATACTCCTCTAGCACCTCATTTACTCCATGCCTCCTATAATTATTGTAGATATCTCTCTTTTTTCGAAACAAGTGTCCAATTTCCCTTGAAAACCATGGCTCTTTCCAATTTTTACTATTTCCTTTCAACCTAACAGGGACATAAAGATTCTGTACTCTTACAATTTCCCCTTTAAATGTCCTCCATTTCTCTTCTACATCCTTCCCATGAAACAAAGTGTCCCAATTCACTTCTTTAAAATCCTTACGCATTCCATCAAAGTTAGCCTTTCTCCAATCAAACATCTCCACCCTAGGTCCAGTTCTGACTCTCTCCATAATTATATTGAAACTAATGGTATTGTGATCACTGGTCCCGAAGTGCTCACCAACGCATACCTCCGTCACCTGACCTGCCTTATTTCCTAACAGGAGGTCCAGCACTGCCCCTTCTCTGGTCGATACCTCTATGTACTGCTGCAAAAAACTATCCTGCACACATTTTACAAACTCCAAACCATCCAGCCCATTTACAGAATGTGTTTTCCCAGTCTATTTTTTGGAAAATTGAAATCTCCCACAATCACTACCTTGTGCTTACTACTAATATCTGCTATCTCCTTACATATTTGCTCTTCCAATTCATGCTCCCCATTTGGCGGTCTATAATACACCCCTAAAAGTGTTGCTACACCGTTCCCACTTCTCAGTTCCACCCAAATAGCCTCCCTAGACGAGCCCTCTAATCTATCCTGCCAAAGCACTGCTGTAATATCCTCTCTGACAAGCAATGCAACACCTCCCCCTCTGGTCCCTCCAATTCTATCACACCTGAAGCAACGAAATCCTGGAATATTTGACTATAGTTTCCAATCACAGCCCTCCTGCAACCATGTTTCACTGATTGCCACAACATCATATTTCCAGGTGTCAATCCAGGCTCTAAGTTCGTCCACCTTACTTACAATGCTCCTAGCATTAATGTATACACATTTTAGAAACCCACCATCCCTTATTCTCTGTCTATTATCTTTTTCATCTTTTTCGCCTACATTTTGGATCCGAGTGCTTCCCTTCTCTGCCTCTTGCCCCACACCCTGACCCCTAGCCCCCTCCCCTTTATTCTAAGACTGTGGCCCCTGGTTCTGGACTTGCCCAACACTGGGAACATTTTTCCTGCATCTAGCTTGTCCTGTCCTTTTATAATTTTATATGTTCTTTTAAGATCCCCCCTCATCCTTCTAAACTCCAGTGAATACAAGCCTAGTCTTTTCAATCTTTCCTCATATGACAGTCCCGCCATCCCAGGGATCAACTATATCCACTGACTTGGCATCCGCATTAAAAGAACGTCCTTTAATTCTGACGCTATGACCTCTAATCCTAGACTCTCCCACTAGTAGAAAGATCCTCTCCACATCCACTCTATCCAAGCCTTTCACTATTCTGTACGTTTCAATGATGTCCCCCCCTCATTCTTCTAAACTCAGCTAATATAGGCCCAGTGACGTCAAGCCCAGGGAGAGCTAGCCAACTGGATAGAACATTGGCTTCATGGAGGAAAGTGGGTGAGGTAGAAGGTTGATAGGTTTAAGGTGAGGGGGAAAAGATTTATTAGGAACCTGAGGGTAACATTTTAACACAAAGAGTGGAGGGTATATGGAATGAGCTGCAGGAGGGGGTAGTTGAGGCAGGTAGGTGGGACTAGTGTAAATAGGCCATGTTGGTCGGTATGGGTAGGTTTGGCTGTATGACTATGACTATATAACACAATGTAGACAAGAATGTGAGACTGAGGCTATTATCAGATCATCCTCTCCACATCCACTCTATCCTGGTCTTTCACTATTCTGCATGTTTCAATGTGTCGCCGTGCCCCCCCATCCCACTGTCCAACTCCAGCGAGTACAGGCCCAGTTGCGACAAATGCTGATCATAGGTTAACCTACTAATGGATATTTTTAAGGCAGAGGTAGATACATTCTTGATTAGTACGGGTGTCAGGAGTTATGGGGAGGCAGGAGAATGGGGTTAGGAGGGAGAGATAGATTAGACATGAGTGAATGGCGGAGTAGACGATAGGCCGAATGGCATAATTTTGCTCCTATCACTTATGAAGAACCTCAACTCATTACAATTTGCCTACCGCCACAACATGTCAATGGAGGATGCGGCCTCACTGGCTCTCCACTCTGCACTGGATCATTTGGACAATAAAAACGCATACGTCAGGCTGTTGTTTATAGACTACAGCATAGCTTTCAATTCTATCATCCCCAAGCTACTTATCAAGCTCACAGAACTAGGTCTCTGCACATCCCTCTACAACCGGATCATCAACAGGCCACAGTCTGAATTGGCAGCAACGCTTCTTCCACAATAACCATCAGTACGGGTGCACCTCAAGGCTGCGTGCTCAGTACCCTACTCTATACTCACAACTGTGTAGCCGGACACAGTATGAAGTCCATCTTCAACTTCGCCGATCATACCACTGTTGTTGGACGAATTATAGATAATGATGAGTCGAATGGTGCCAGCACAACAACCTGGCTCTCAATGTCCGTAAGACCAAGGTAGTTTAGTTTAGAGATACAGCGCGGAAACAGGCCCTTCGGCCCACGCCGACAAGCAGTCATTGCACATTAACACTATCCTACACACACATTGTTATTTACCAACCTAATTTACTTACATACCTGTACGTCTTTAGAGTGTGAGAGGAAACCGAAGATCTCGGAGGAAACCCACGCAGTCATGGGGAGAACGTACAAACTCTGTATAGACAGCACCCGAACCCCGGAATGAACCCGGGTCTCTTGCACTGCAAGCGCTGTAAAGCAGCAAGTCTACCACTGCTCCACCGTGGCGCCCATTGTTTGTGAACTTTGGAAGAGAAAGAATGAGGACACACAGACCTGTCTATATCGACTGGATGATATGATGGCGAAGAGAGTCAAAAGCTTCAAATTCCTGAGCGTGCATATTTCCGAAGATCTTTCCTGGACCCAGCACACTGATGCAATTATAAAGAAAGCCCATCAACGCTTCTATTTCCTGAGAAGATTGCAGAGATTCGATCTGTCAGAGAGGATTCTCTTGAACTTCTACAGGTGCACAGTAGAGAGCATATTGACTGGTTGCATCGTGGCCTTGTTCGGCAACTTGAATGCCTAGGAGCGAAGAAGACTACAAAAAGTGGTGAACACTGCCCAGTCCATCACGGGTTCTGATCTCCCAACCATTGAAGGAATTTACAGGAGTCAGAGACTCATCATCATCAGAGACCCTCACCACCCTGGCCACACTCTGATCACCCCTGCCATCAGGGAAAAAGAGCCTTAAAACTGTAACATCCAGGTTCAGGATAGCTTCTTCCCCACAGCCATCAGGCTATTAAACACTACAAACTCCTTATAAGCTCTGAACTAGACACAAAATGCTGGAGTAACTCAGCGGGGCAGCAAACATCTCTGGACAGAACAAATGGGTGACGTTGCGGGTTGAGACCCTTTTTCAGACTGTCTCAACCCGAAACCTCACCCATTTCTTCTATCCAGAGATGCTGCCTGGCCTGCTGAGTTACTCCAGCATTTTGTGTCTAAACCAACATCTGCAGTTTTCTTCCTACACAAGCTCTGAACTACATAGACTTCTATGTAGTTCAGAGCTTGTGTAGGAAGAAAACTGCATTGGTTTTGCACTACTATTGTTTATTTGTTTCTAAGTGTATGTATATATATTGTTTATAGAACACTATGTTTACATATTCTGTTGTGCTGCTGTAAATAAGAATTTCATTGTTCTATGTGGGACATACAGTGCCCTCCATAATGTTTGAGACAAAGACCCATCATTTATTTATTTGCCTCTGTATTTGTAATAGAAAAAAATCTCGTGGTTAAAGTCCACATTGTCAGTTTTTAATAAAGGCCATTTTTATACATTTTGGTTTAACCATGTGAAAATTACTGCAGTGTTTATACATAGTCCCCCCCATTTCAGGGCACCATAATGTTTGGGACACAGCAATGTCATGTAAATGAAAGTAGTCATGTTTATTATTTTGTTGCATATCCTTTGCATGCAATTGCTTGAAGTCTGCGATTCATGGACATCACCAGTTGCTGGGTGTCTTCTCTGGTGATGCTCCGTCAGGCCTGTATTGCAGCCATCTTTAGCTTCTGCTTGTTTTTCGGGGCAAGTTCCCTTCAGTTTTCTCTTCAGCATATAAAAGGCATGCTCAATTGGCTTCAGATCAGGTGATTGACTTGGCCACTCAAGAATTTACCATTTTTTAGCTTTGAAAAACTCCTTTGTTGCTTCAGCAGTATGTTTGGGATCTACAGCGAACCGCTGGCCAATGAGTTTTGAGGCATTTGTTTGAACTTGAGCAGATAGGATGTGTCTATACACTTCAGAATTCATTATGTACTACCATCAGCAGTTGTATCATCAATGAAGATAAGTGAGCCAGTAACTTCAGCAGCCATACATGCCCAGGCCATAACACCCCCACCACCGTGTTTCACAAATGAGGTGGTATGCTTTGGGCAGTTCATTCTCTCCTCCATACTTGGGCAGATCTTGGGCAGTTCCTTCTCTCCTCTATACTTTGCTCTTGCCATAATTCTGATATAAGTTAATCTTCATCTCATCTGTCCACAAGACCTTTTTCCAGAACTGTGGTTGCTATTTTATGTACTTCTTGGCAAACTGTAACCTGGCCATCCTATTTTTGAGGCTAACCAGTAGTTTGCATCTAGCCTCTGTACTTCTGTTCATGAACTATTCTGCAGACAGTGGTCATTGACAAATCAACTCCTGATTCCTGAAGAGTGTTTCTGATCTGTCAGACAGGGGTTTGGGGATTTTTCTTTATTATAGAGATAATTCTTCTGTCATCAGCTGTGGAGGTCTTCCTTTGCCTGCCAGTCCCTTTGCGATTAGTAAGCTCACCAGTGCTCTCTTTCTTCCTACTGATGTTCCAAACAGTTGATTTTGTAAACCTAAGGTTTGGTTTATGTCTGTAACAGTTTTATTCTTGTTTCTTAGTCTCATAATGACTGATATGACTATCATTGGCACAACTTTGGTCCTCATGTTGATTAACAGCAATAAAAGTTTCCCTAGGTGATGGAAAGACTGGAGGAAAGACTAGGTGCTGAGAGCTCTCTTATATCTGCATTAAGGAGCAATTAAACACATCTGAGCAATTACAAACGCCTGTAAAGCCATGTGTCCCAAACATTATGGTTCCCTGAAATGGGGGGACTTGTATAAACACAGCTGTAATTTCTACATGGTGAAACCAAAATGTATAAAAATGTAATAAAATCTGACAATATGCACTTTAACCACAAGTGATTTTTGTTCTATTACAAATCTCAAATTGTGGAGTACAGAGGCAAATAAATAAATGATGGGTCTTTGTCCCAAACATGGAGGGCACGGTATAAATAAAACACTAGAGAGTATTGACGATTTTTTAGCTTTGAAAAACTCCTTTGTTGCTTCAGCTGTATGTTTGGGATCGTCTTGCTGTAGAATGAACCGCCGGCCAATGAGTTTTGAGGCATTTGAGGGCGGTGGAGGCAGATTCGCTGGATGCTTTCAAGAGAGAGCTAGACAGGGCTCTTAAAAATAGCAGAGTCAGGGGATATGGGGAGAAGGCAGGAACGGGGTACTGATTGGGGATGACCAGCCATGATCACATTGAATGGTAGTGCTGGCTCGAAGGGTCAAATGGCCCACTCCTGCACCTATTGTCTATTGTGTTCAGTTTTGGTCACCATGTTATAGGAAAGATGTTAAGTTTCAAATGGTTCAGAGAATATTTACCAGGATGTTTTCAGAACTCTATAGGGAGAGGTTGAGCAGGCTAGGGCTTTATCCTAGAGGTGTACACAATTATGAGAGGAATTGATTAGGCAAACACACAATCTCTTGTCCAGAGTCGGGGAATCGAGAACCAGAAGACATAGGTTTAAAGTGAAGTGGGAAAGATTTAGGGGTAACTTTTGTACATAGGGGTGGTTGCATGGAAGGAACTGCTGGAGGAATGTTTAAGAAACATTTGGACAGGTACACGGATAGGGTAAGTTTGGAAGGATATGGGTCAAAAGCAGGTAGGTGGGACTAGTGTAGATGGGGCATGTTGGTTGCCGCGGGCAAGTTGGACCGAAGGCATATGCTGTATGACTATGAATATAGCTGAATATATCCCAATATTTTGTTAAAGAAGGAACTGCAGATGCTGGAGAATCGAGGGTACACAAAAGGCTGGAGAAACTCAGCGGGTGCAGCAGCATCTAAGGAGTGAAGGAGATAGGCGACATTTCGGGTCGAGACCCTTCAGACATATCCCAATATTTCCTGTGTTTTATATCTGCTGTCATAGCTTCAGTTTCTGCTCCCAGGTCCCCTCATTTAGAACATGCCTTTTCCTTCCATTGAACCTCATTTGGAATTCTTTTTTTGCCAATGGGAATTAATTTAGTTTAATTTAGAGATACAGTTTGGAAACAGGCCCTTCGGCTCACCGAGTCCACACCAACCAGCTATCCCCATACATTAACACTATCCTACACACTAGGGACAATTTACAATTGTACCAAAGCCAATTAACCTACAAACCTGCACGTCTTGTAGTGTGGGAGGAAAGGACCCACGGACCGGGTCGCTTCCCGAGAGCCGGCCTCACGCAACATGAGCTGCCTTTCTGAGATGCCCAGCGTGCCCTTACGCTGAGAGGCGCATACTGTACAGGCTGCTCCTGCACACTCTATATTTCCTCACCCTTGTCTTCCCTCCGGGCACGCCCTGGCAGCCTGTGTTACCACCTGACGGCGGGAGTGGCTCCCAGTGGAGTATAAGGGAGTCCTCCCCCTTTACATCGGGGACCTGGGGTGGAGAGTGTTGCACATGGCTGTGGCCTATAATAGGTACTTGAGCAGGTTCACGGACTCGCCAGCTGCCTGTCACTTCAGTGGCGAGGAAGAGACCGTGTTCCACGTCTACATGGAGTGTGGGAGGTTGCAGCCCCTGTTCGACTATCTGAAGGGGCTGCTCCTCAAGTGTTGGCTACATTTTAGCCCCACGATCCTGATATTTGGGCCGAGTTCAGAGGGGGGATCTCCCTGTCTGTCTGCTCCTGGGCCTGGCCAAGATGGCCATTCATGGGTCCAGGCATCGAGTAGTCGACGGCCACACCGGGGTTGACTGCCTGCCCCTTTTCCGGGCCTATGTCCGTGCCCGCGTGTCCCTGGAGAGGGAAGACGCGTTGTTCACGGGGACTTTGGAGGCCTTCCGTGAACACTGGTCGCCGCGGGAGGTCGAGTGTATTATTGATAAACTTGGCGATATATTCATTTGATGATCGTTTGTTTGTAAACTGCCAATATAGGCAGCCTTTAATTGACCCAAAATGTCACCCATTCCTTCTCACCATAGATGCTGCCTGTCCCGCTGAGTTACTCCAACATTTTGTATCTATCCCTGGCACATAAATTTATCTTTTGAATATAACTTATTATTTAGAAGTTTAAAATATTTTTGAAGAAACAGGTGTGGATTTCATCTAAGATATGATCAGCTGTGATGTTTGAATGACTATGGGCAATGCTTGTGTTAGAATGAGGTGGAATTATCAATGTGCAAAAATGCCAAGGTGATGCAGTAGCGTGTTCACTGAGTTGAAGTCGTTGACTGATACTTTGTTGACTTTTTTGTTTGCAGACTGGAAGCAATTTGAACCCCAATGCGAAGGAGTTTGTCCCTGGGATAAAGTACTGACACTGATAACCTGCGGGTGAATGTAGCACAATCTCCACACTGCAAAGTCAGTAACAGAGCAATCAAAAATAGAAGCTCCCTTCTATATCACTGTGTTACACTCATGCCTTGCCAAAGTTTTCACTTGCTGTTGCATGCTAAATAAATGTACCAAGACTATTATTATTCAATAACATGGTTCTAGTTGTTGATGAAAACAATCCTCATACAAGTGCCACGTACTGGAACGCATAGTCAGCGCGGAACAGAAATCCTGTCTGGACTCATCCAGGTGGACTGTCTCTTTGTTGCACGTTGCAGAGGTGAAAGATGAGATTGGGGCCGGAGCTGGTCAGTTAATTCCACAAATTTATTCTAAGAAGAAAGGTCTCAACCCGAAACGTCACCCACTCCTTCTCTCCAGAGATGCTGCCTGTCTCGCTGTGTTACTCCAGCATTTTGTGTCTATCTTTGGTGTAAACCAGCATCTGCAGTTCCTTCCTACACAGCTGGCTTTCTTCTTTCAACATGTTGTAATCTCTGACTTAATCAACTGGGCATACTTACACCGTTCCCTCTTTTTCATGATCTCTCTGTCTCCAACTCATCAACTGGCTTTTACTCAAAACCACGGACTCCCACAGCATCGGCCTTTTACAGAAAAGGCTCCTTTCCACTGTGGTTGATGCTCTGTATCATATACTTCTGCTCTTACACATCACCCTCTGTAAAGACATAGAGTTCCTCTCATCCTCACCTTTCACCCTATGAATCTCCAAGTCCAGCACATCATTCTTCATGTAATAACAAGGAACTGCAGATAGTAGTTTATATCAAAAGTAGACAAATATGCCAAAATAACTCACAGGTCAGGCAGCATCTCTGAAGAAAGTGGTTTAAGTGACTTTTCAGGTCAGGACTCTTCTTCAGTTCGACCTGAGAGGTCTGCTATCCAGAGATGCTGCCTGACCAGCTGAGTTGCTCCAGCAATTTGTGTACATCATTCTTCATCTTTTACGTCAGCTGCAATGCAATAGCTGCATCCATGACTGTCTGTTCTGATCATGACTGTCTGTTCCGGATCCCACCCCTCTCTGACCCATGGCACTTTCTCCCACAACACCAGGAAGTGCCACACACGTTCTTACACCTTCACTCTCACAATCATCCAGTCACCTATACAGCTGTTCCAGCTGAACCAAAATTCACTTGCAGCTCATTCATCTTCAGCTACTGCATCCTGTGCTCCTAGTGTGGCCTTCTCTGCATCACGAGACAAAGTGCAGACCAGGCAACCGATTTGCAGAGCTCTTGAGTTCCCAGTTGCAGGCATACATAGGGAGTGGGTGAGAAAGTGGGATAACATCGAACTAGTGTGAATGGGCGATCAATAGTAGCCGTGGAAATGGTGAATCTAAGGACGTTTCAATGTTGTATCTCTAGATTAAAATGCTGTTGTAGTATCCGTTTCCTTAAACACGTCCTCTGGCAGCTCGTTACATATAGTCACCATCATCTAAGTGAAAACATTGCCTCTCAGGTTCCTATTAAATATTGCCCTGCTCACTTTAAACCTATGTCTTTGGTTCTTGATTTCCCTACTCTGGGTAAAAGACATTGTGTATTCACCCTATCTAATCCCCTTGTGATTTTATACACATCTATAAGATCAGCCACCTGTGCTCCGTGGAATAAAGTCCTATCCTGCCTAACCTTCCTCACACCTTAGGCCCTCGAATCCCGGCAAGACTCTTCTCTGCACTCGTTCCAGCTTAATGACATCCTTCCCAAAGCAAGGTGACCAAACTGCACACAGTGCGCCAAGTGCGGTCTCACCAACGTTTTGTACAACTATAATACAGGAAGGAGATCAAGAACCTCATGACTTGGTGTAGCAAGATGTCAGCAAGACCAAGGAGATGATGATCAGGAAGTGAAGCGGTACACATACCCCGTTTTACAACGATGGCCCTGAAGTAAAGATGGTTGAAAGCTTCAAAAAAGCTTTTCACTGTACCTCGATACTCGTGACAATAAACTAAAACCTAAACAGTCTACATAGATTTAAGGTGACAGGGGAAAGGTTTAATAGAAACCTGCAAGGCAGCTTTTACATACAGAGTGTGGTGGTTATCTGGAACCACCTGCCAGAGGAGTTCGTTGAGGCAGGTTCTATATAAACAATTAGTAGGCATTTGGACAGGTACATGGATAGGAGGTGGATAGGGATATGGGCTAAACACAGCACTAGTGTAGATGGGGCATCTTGTAGGCATGGGCTAGTAGAGCTGAAGGGCCTGCTTCCATGCTGCAAGACTCTGTAACCTGTTAGAACATAGAACAGTATAGGAACAGGCCCTTCGGCCAACAATGTCCATGCTCAACATTTAAACTAATCTCCCTGGCTGCAGATGATTCTTAACCCTCCATTCCCAGCTGACCCATGCGCCTCTCTAAAAGCCTCTTAAACATCACTTCGTATCTGCTTCTACTACCACCGCTGGTAGTGTGTTCCAGATACCCACCACTATTGAAAAACCTGTCCCACACATTTTATAGCCATGGGGTCTTACAGCTTGGAAACAGGCCTTTGGCCCAACTTGGCCATGCCACCAAGATTCCCTACTCTGGGTAAAAGTATCTACCCTATCTATTCCCCTCATGATCTTATACACCTCTCTAAGATCACCCGTCATCATCCTCCATTCCAAGGTCTAAAGTACTAGCTTGCCTAACCTTTCCCTATAGATCAGGCCCTCAGATTCTGGCACCATCCTGTTGAATCTGCTCCGCATCCTTTCCAATTTAACAACATTCTTCATACAGCAGGATGATCAAAACTGAATTCAATACTCTAAGTGTGGCTTCACCAATGCCTTGTACAACTATAAAATAGCATCCCAATTCTCAATACCCTGATTGACGAAGGCCAAGGTGATGAACGCCTTCTTGCCCATGCCATTTGGCTGCAACACCACTTTCAAAGAACTATATACAGTACCTGCACTCCTAGATCCCTCTGCTCCACAACATTCCCCAGGGCCCAGCCATTCAAGGTTAGACTTCCCAAAATGCAAAATTTCACACTTACCTGCATTAAATACCATTAACTATTCCTCAACACATTTGCGCAACTGATCAAGATCATCTGCAAACTCACTAATCAGTGCAGGAAGGAACAGTTGATGCGGGTATAAACCGAAGATAGACATAAAAAGCTGGAGTAACTCAGCGGGACCGGCAGCATCTCTGGAGAGAAGGAATGGGTGATGTTTTGGGTCGAGACCCTTTAGCCTCGACCATATTATGTCTATCTTCGGTTTAAACCAGTATCTAGTGTCTCGACCCAGAAATGTCACCCATTCCTTCTCTCCAGAGATGCTGTCTGTCCTGCTGAGTTAGTCCAGCTTTTTGTGTTAAACTCACTAATCAGACCTTGTGCATTCTCATCCAAAGCGTTGATATAAATCACAAACAGCAATGGGCCCAACACAGATCACAGAGACACACCACTAATCACAGGCTACCAGTCCAAAACACAATCTTCCTTCTCCGCTTCCTCCATGAAGGCAATTTTCTATCCAGTCGGAAGTTCTTCCTGGGTCCCATGCAATGTAATCTTCCAGAAAAGCCTACTATGTGGAATCTTATCAAATGCCTTGCTGAAGGCAACGTCTATGGCTAGACGCCGTCTATGGCTTTGCCTTCATCAACCTTTTTGATTACTTCTTCAAAAAAGTCAATCAGAACCATGAGACACAAAATCCCACGTAAAGGACCATGCTGACTATCCCTAATCAGCCCTGTCTACTCGAATGCATAAAAAGGTCCACCACTGATTTTCTGGCAACTGGTAGTCCAACATCTAAACCATACTGGGACTAGGATCCTGGTGAGTCGCATAACAAGAGTTGTATACAGGGCTTTAAAGTAAATCTTTTGGGGGGGGGGGGGGGGGGAGGGGGGGCTACAACAGATTGGAAAAGTATGAATAAAGATAAAGGGAAGGAGAGTGCAGGAGAGGTTACCAAAGTCTTCAGAATTACGCTGGGACTCGTCAAATGGGACAGTAAAGTATGCATTCATTCAGAATGAGAAATCAGGCAACATGGGACCATTTTGAGGGTGGTAAATATAGAACTGAAGGTGCTATATCTAAATACAAGCAAGACACAAAATTAGGAGGATGAGATTGTAGCGCAGTTAGAAATTGGCAGGTACAACATTGTTGGCATCAGAGGGTCGTTGCTGACAGAGGGTCACAGCCGGGAGCTGAACATCCACAGGTTCACATCCTATCGAAAAGACAGGCAGGTGGGCAGAGGGGGTGGGGTGGCTCTGTTGGTAAGGAATCCAATCATCAGCAAGAAACAATGGAGGATCAGAAGATGTAGAATCTTTGTGGGTTGAGTTAAGACACTGCAAGTGTAAAAAGAATGAGGGGAGTTATATACAGTCCTCTGAATGGATGCAAGACACAAATTAATCAGGAAATTAAAAAGGTATGTAAGAATGACAATGTTACAGGGGGGTTTCAATATGGAAGTAGACTGGGAAAATCAGGTTGGTATTGGATCCTAAGTAAAGGAATTTGTAGAATGCCTATAAGGCGGTTTCTTAGAACAACTTGTGGTTGAGCCCACTTGGGAAAAGGTAATTTGGGATTTTATGTTGTGCAATGAACCAAACTTTAGGAAGCTTAAAGGGCCTGTCCCACTTACGTGATTTTTTTCGGCGACTTGCTGGCACCCGTCATAGTCGCAGCAGGTTACCGAAAATTTTCAACATGTTGAAAATCCAGCGGCGACCAGAAAAAGGTACGACTCTTTGGGCGACTACTTCCCACCAAACAGTCGTCACTCCGCGACATATTGAACATTTTCGGCAACCTGCTGCGATTATGACGGGTGTCGGCAAGTCGGCGAAACAAATCGCGTAAGCGGGACAGGCCCTTTAGGTGATGGAACCCCTAGGAGGCAGTGATCAATTAAATCAATGCACAATTCAACCAGCAGTGTGGGAGAAGCTGAAATCAGACGTGTCAGTATTACTGTTGAGTAATGGTACCTACAGGAGCACGAGGGGGGAGCTGGTTAAGGGGTTCCCAGCAAGAATTATGGCAATATTTTTGCATCCCAAAGAGGAAGAAGCATACTAAGCGGAGAACGAGGCAACCATAGCTGACAAAGGAAGTCAAAGATAGCATAAAAGCAAAAGAGAACATTAGTAGGAAGCTAGAGGTTTGGGAAGATTTTAAAAACCAGTCCTAGAGTGATGCAATGTGGAAACAGGCCCAACCTGCCCACATTAGCCAACTGCGCTGGTTCCACCTGCCTGGGAAATAGACAATAGACAATAGGTGCAGAAGTAGGCCATTCGGCCCTTCGAGCCAGCACCATCATTCACTGTGATCATGGCTGATCATCCACAATCAGTATTCCGTTCCTGCCTTCTCTCCATATTCCTTAACTCCGCTATCTTTAAGAGCTCTATCTAACTCTCTCTTGAAAGCATCCAGAGAATAGACCTCCATTGTCTTCTGAGGCAGAGAATTCCACAGATTCACAACTCTCTGGGTGAAATAGTTTTTCCTCACCTCCGTTCTAAATGGCCTACCCCTTATTCTTAAATTGTGGCCCCTGGTTCTGGACTCCCCTAACATCGGGAACATGTTTCCTGCCTTTAGCATGTCCAATCCCTTAATAATCTTATATGTTTCAATAAGATTCCCTCTCATCCTTCTAAATTCCAGTGTATATAAGCCCAGTCACGCCAGTCTTTCAACATATGACAGTCCCGCCATCCCGGGAATTAACCTTGTGAACCTACTCAATATCAAGAATGTCCTTCCTCAAATTTGGAGGCCAAAACTGCACACAATACTCCAGGTGTGGTCTCACTAGGGCCCTGTACAACTGCAGAAGGACCTCTTTGTTCCTATACTCTTGTAATGAAGGCCAACATGCCAGTAGCTTTCTTCATTGACTGCTGTACCTGCTGTGCATCAGTGACTGATGAACAAGGACACCTAGATCTCGTTGTACTTCCCCTTTTCCTAACTTGACACCATTCAGATAATAATCTGCCTTCCTGTTCTTGCCACCAAAGTGGATAACCTCACATTTATCCACATTAAACTGCATCTGCCCACTCACCCAACCTGTCCAAGTCACATGCATCCTCATAGCATCTTCTTCACAGTTCACACTGCCACCCAGCTTTGTGTCATCTGCAAATTTGCTAATGTTACTTTGAATCGCCTCATCTAAATCATTAATGTATATTGCAAAATGCTGCGGTCCCAGCACCGAGCCTTGCGGCACCCCACTAGTCACTGCCTGCCATTCTGAAAGGGACCCATTAATCCCTACTCTTTGTTTCCTGTCTGCCATCCAATTTTCTATCCATGTCAGCACTCAACCCCCAATACCATTTGCTCTAATTTTGCCCACTAATCTCCTACGTGGGACTACTGGCTCTCCCTTGTCCATTTTCTGAGTTACATCCCCAAAAAATACCAGAAGATTAGTCAAGCATGATTTCCCCTTCGTAAATTGTTGCTGACTCGGACCGATCCTGTTACCAAATGTGCCGCTATTTCATCTTTTATAATTGATTCCAGCATCTTCCCCACCACGGATGTCAGGCTAACTGGTCTATAATTCTCTGTTTTCTCTCTCCCTCATTTCTTAAAAAGTGGGATAACATTAGCTACCCTATAATCCACAGGAACCGATCCTGAATCTATAGAACATTGGAAAATGATCACCAATGCGTCCACAATTTCTGGAGCCACTTCCTTAAGTACCCTGGGATGCAGACCATCAGTCTACCCAACACCATTTCCTGCCTAATGTGAATTTCCTTCAGTTCCTCCGTCACCATAGGTCCTCTGGCCACTAGTGCATCTGGGAGATTGTTTGTGTCTTCCTTAGTGAAGACAGATCCAAAGTACCTGTTCAACTCGTCTGCCATTTCCTTGTTCCCCATAATAAATTCACCTGTTTCTGTCTTCAAGGGACACACATTTGTCGTAACTAATTTTTTCCACTTCACATACCTAAAGAAGCTTTAACTATTCTCCTTTATATTCTTGGCTAGCTTACCTTCGTACCTCATCTTTTCTCCCTGTATTGCCTTTTTAGTTACCTTCTGTTGCACTTTAAAAGTTTACCAATCCTCTGGCTTCCCGCTCATCTTTGCGATGTTATACTTCTCTTTTATTTTTATACTGTCCTTGAATTCTCTGAAGGTGGAATCGCATGTAGATAGGGTGGTAAAGAAAGCTTTTGGTGTGCTGGCCTTTATAAATCAGAGCAATTGAATATAGGAGTAGGGAAGTAATGTTAAAATTGTACAAGGCATTGGTAAGACCAATTCTGGAGTATGGTGTACAATTTTGGTCGCCTAGTTATAGGAAGGATGTCAACAAAATAGAGAAAGTACAGAGGAGATTTACTAGAATGTTGCCAGGGTTCCAGCAACTATGCTACAGAGAAAGGTTGAACAAGTTAGGTCTTTGGAGCGCAGAAGGTTAAGGGGGGACTTGATTGAGGTCTTTAAAATGATGAAAGGGATAGACAGAGTTAACGTGGATACGTTTTTCCCATTGAGGGTAGGGAAGATTCAAACAAGAGGGCATGACATGAGAATTAAGGGACAGAAGTTTCGGGGTAACGTGAGGGGGAACTTCTTTACTCAGAGGGTGGTGGCTGTGTGGAATGAGCTTCCAGCAGAAGTGGTGGAGGCAGGATTGATTTTAACATTTAAGAGTAAAGTGGATAGGTATATGGACGTGAAGGGAATGGAGGGGTATGGTCTGAGTGCAGGTAGATGGGACTAGGGGAAAACAAATGGCCGGCATGGACTGGAAGGGCTGAGAGGGCCTGTTTCCGTGCTGTAATTGTTATATGGTTACATGGTTAATTCCTTTGTCAACCATGGTCGCCTCTTACTCCCCTTAGAATCTTTCTTCCTTTTTGGAATGAACTGATTTTGCACCTTCTGTATTATTCCCAGAAATACCTGCCATTGTTGTTCCACTGTCACCCCTGCTGGTGTATCTTTCCAGTCAACTTTGGTCAGCTTTTCCCTTTTGCCTCCATAGTCTGGTCCATGTCACGCCAAACCTGACCTATCCATGCACCCGTCTAACTGTTTCTTAAAGGCATCCGTTTCTTGAAGGCAACGAAAAAAACAATAAGGGGAGAAAAAATGAAATACGAAGTTAGGATAGCCGATAATATAAAAGAAGAAACCAAAAGCTTTTGCAGAAGAAGATCAACCAGGGCCAAGACCTACACAGTGAATGGGAGGGCCCTGGGGAGTGTTGCAAGCAGAGGGATCTGGGAGTGCAGGTACAGAGTTCCTTACTCACAAATAAAGTGATCAAAAAGGCTTTCGGCATATTGGCCTTCATCAGTCAGAGTATTGAATAAAGATGTCGTATTAGCCATTGATGAGGCCTCATTAGGAGCATTGAGTTCAGTTCTGGTCACCCTGTTATAGGAAAGATGCTGTTAAGCTGGAAAGGGTGCAAGGAAGATTCACGAGGATTTTGCCAGGACATGAGGGCCTGAGCTAAAGAGAGAAGTAAGCTGGGACTATTCCTTGGAGCGCAGGAGGATGAGAATTGATCTTATAGAGGTGTACAGGATCATGAGATGAATTGATCAGATAAAGGCACAGAGTCTTTTGCCCAGAGTAGGGTAATAGAGAACCACAAGACATAGGTTAAAGGTGAGGGGTGAAAGATTTAATAAGAACTTGAGGGGTAACTTTTTTTTTTACACAAAAGGTAGTGGAACAAGTTGCCGGAGGCAGGTACAATCATAACGTCTCAGAGAAATTTAGTGGTACATAGATAGGTCAGGTTTTGAGGGTTATAGGCCAAGCATGAGCAGGTGGGACTAATGTAGATGGGGCGTATTGGTCGGTGTGTGCAAATTGGGCCAAAGGTCCTGTTTCCATGCTGTAATACTGTATAACTTTATATATTTACATACTAGACCAAGTGGGATCCATTGGGTCCCTTTCACATGGGAGAACTGGTCCCTGAAAGCAATATTCCACTACTCAGCCATAGCCCCCAACTGCGCAGGGGTGGTTGACGGGCTCCCGTTGTGACACGAGTCACGGCAACCCTCCCCAAGTGCGCCTCGCCATCCCTCTTCCTACCCGTATACTCCTCCATTCCCCCTAATCGGCAGCACTTCCACCCCCTCCTCTTCACCCTCCCTCTTCTTTCCCCTCTCCTCCTGCCCTCCCCCACTCCCTCCCTCACCTCTCACAACCTCTCCTTTTCCCTATCCTCAGTCACCCCTCCCTCCATAACCGCTCTCCCCTCCCTACCCTCATTGACATCATTGTGAATTGGAAGCTGCTGTGTTTTTTTTTAAAGTCTTTTTTTAATGTAAATGAGATCCCATTGTGATGTCAGTGTGGGGTGGAACACTGCTGACAGGCAGTTTATGTAAATGAGATCCCATTGTGACATCATAAGCTGATAACTGCCAGTGCAGAAAGAAGATATTTTTGTCAATGTTGTTATTGTAAAGTTTAAAATGTGAATAACTTGTAAAATATATCATCAATATGAACAAAACTTGATACTGCACACCACAGGACAGTGGTAAGGTGGACCAAATTGTAGCGCTATTGTGTACCGTTTTGGCATAGTTTCAGGATCAGACACACAGACATAATCATAAACAAGATGAGACTTTTAGTAATCTACTAGACCAAGTGGGACCTGTTGGGTCCCGTCCCCTCAACGCATGGTTGTGGGGGGTTGGCGGCCTGCGGCGTCACACACACACTAACCACCACCCCGCACACACGCACACACACTAACCACCCCCCCCCCCACACACACACACACACACACACACACACACACACTAATCACCCCCCTTGACATTATATTAATATTATTCATTCGCTCCTTTTACCCCATCCCCGCCCTATCCACACTCATAGCCCCCAACTCGCAGGTGCGTCTAGAGAGGGAGAGTAGAGAGAGAGGGGGGTAGTGGGAGGGGGCAGAGACAAAGAGAGGGGCAGAGACAGAGAGAGAAATGCAGAGACAGAGAGAGAGGGGCAGAGACAGAGAGGGGCAGAGACAAGGAGAGGGGTAGAGACAGAGAGAGCGGATAGTGTGGGGTGAGGGGGGCAGGGAGGGTAGGAGAGAGGGTGAGAGGTGGAGAGAGGGAGGAGAGGGGATGGAGATAGGGGGAGAGGGGGAAGAGAGGGGGAGAGAGGAGTGGGAGAGAGGGGGTGAGAGAGAGGAGAGAGGCCAGGGGAGGGGAGAGGAGGGGGAGAGGAAGGGGGAGAGGAGGGGGGGAAAGGAGGAGCTTTGGAGAGCAGATGGGGGGAGAGGAGGGGGGGGAGGAGGGAGGGGGAGGGAGCGGGGAGCAACGGGCGTCAACCAAAGGACTGCGAGTTCAGCGGGGGGGGGGGGGGGGGGGTGACGTCACTCAGAGAGCGTGGAACACCGCGCAGGCCGCGGGTAGCAGACCCATTGTGATGTCATCAGCTAGACCATTTCGTTTAGATTCAAAGTTTTTTCAGATTTTTGAACATTTTCATTAATAACCCCTCAGCCATCTTTTTGTAGCCCCCACAGGAGGCGAGGGGGGCAGAGAGGGAGCGTGGGGGGGGGGCGGCGCAGAGACGGAGGGGGTTAGAGTTTGAGGGGAGGTGGGGCGCGTCATCACATCTCCAGCAGAATATTTAAACATTTTACTGTTAGGGTGTCATTTTTTCAAGAAGATGTGATTATACACAAACAAACACACACACGAACAAACACACAAACATCCAAGATCAGAGTTTTAAGATCAGGTACTAGACTAAGTGGGACCAGTTGCATCCCAGCATCACACGGGAGGGCTGGTCCCCCAACGCAATATTACACCTCTCCACCAATTCCAATATTGGTGGCCAGTGGGGGGGGGCTTTCTGGAGCTCTAGTATGGGTGTTGTGGGCTCAAGGGATTGGTTTCCAGAGGGCTAGTATGGACATTGTTGGCCGAATGGATTCTTTGGCTGGTGGCTCAGTCACTCAAGCCTGTTGTGCTGGCAGCTCACTCACTCATGGCTGGTGGGCTAGCGGTTCACTCATGGTTATTCCTTGAAATTCCTTCAAGCAGGTTCCAAGGCCACCAAATTCAAGTGCAGTTTCTCACCACTTCAAGCAGTGTGCAAAGCCACCAAATTCAAGTGCAGTTTCATACCATTTCAAGCAGGGTGCCGGGCCATTAAAGACAGCGAGTCGTGACCTCTCCCTCCTCCATCTTGCAGAGACTGAGCCACGCCCACTCTTCTGGGTTTTATAGTCCCTCCCCCCGTTCCTCCCCAACCAGAAGGGGCTTGGCCTTCATGTCGTGATTGACAGGAGCGAGAATCTCAACATTTTTAAAACATAATCACTCTTATTTTTCATCGATGGGAAAAATCCTCGAAACCTGATGAGCGGAGGGGGACTGAGTAAGATGGCCAACAATCACAGCCATATGTGGTAGCGTTTTTCTAAAATCAATATGAAGCACAAACAGGAAGTGGTCAAGATTAGACTTGTAATTATATAGAAGGCAAGGCAACTTTAATTGGGAAAGGGAACTTTAATTAGGCAACACAATTAGCATTTCCAAACCAAAGGCAACACAGCTTTAGCATTTCCAAACCAAAGGCAACACAATTTTAGCATTACCAAACTATACTTTCATATCACATTAAGGGCACTGACAGGTCAGTAAAACCACTCACAGTTTAGTAGACATGTGTTCAGTGTTATTCACAGCTCAGCCTGAGAGACATGACCCTCTCGCTCCCCCATCTTGCAGAGACTGACTGAGGCACTCAACACGTCCGAGTTTTATAATCCCTCCGGGAGTGGTGTGGCCTTCAGGAGAGAGAATCTCAACATTTTTTCAAACAATAATAAATCTTTTATTTTTCATCGATGGGAAAAATCCTCTTGTCCTGCGCAGCTGAGGGGGACTCTGAGTTAGATGGCGAAAAATCAGGAAGTGGTCAAGATCAGACTTTTAGTAATATAGATATGATATGGATACCAGTGCATTCAGAAAGTATTCAGACCCCTTCACCTTTTCCACAAATTGTTACGTTACAGATGAAGCGTACACATTAGCCAGAAAAAGCAGCCTACCAGGGGACTGGGAGAAATTCAGAGACCAACAGAGGAGGACAATATGAGGTTGCTTTGGCAAGAAAGGTGAAAGTAAACCCAAAGGGTTTCTACAGCTATATTAATAGCAAAAGGATAACGAGGGATAAAATTGGACCATTAACCATGTAACCATATAACCATATAACAATTACAGCATGGAAACAGGCCCTCTCGGCCCTTCCAGTCCATGCCGACCATTTGTTTTCCCCTAGTCCCATCTACCTGCACTCAGACCATACCCCTCCATTCCCTCACGTCCATATACCTATCCACTTTACTCTTAAATGTTAAAAATCGATCCTGCCTCCACCCACTTCTGCTGGAAGCTCATTCCACACAGCCACCACCCTCTGAGTAAAGAAGTTCCCCCTCATGTTACCCCGAAACTTCTGTCCCTTAATTCTTATGTCATGCCCTCTTGTTTGAATCTTCCCTACCCTCAATGGGAAAAACGTATCCACGTCAACTCTGTCTATCCCTTTCATCATTTTAAAGACCTCAATCAAGTCCCCCCTTAACCTTCTGCGCTCCAAAGAATAAAGACCTAACTTGTTCAACCTTTCTCTGTAACATAGTTGCTGGAACCTTGGCAACATTCTAGTAAATCTCCTCTGTACTCTCTCTATTTTGTTGACATCCTTCCTATAACTCGGCGACCAAAATTGTACACCATACTCCAGAATTGGTCTTACCAATGCCTTGTACAATTTTAACATTACTTCCCTACTCCTATATTCAATGCTCTGATTTATAAAGGCCAGCACACCAAAGGCTTTCTTTACCACCCTATCTACATGCGATTCCACCTTCAGGGAACTATGCACAGTAATTCCTAGATCCCTCTGCTCCACAGCATTCCTCAATTCCCTACCATTTACCATGTACGTCCTATTTTGATTTGTCCTGCCAAGATGTAGCACTTCACACTTAACAGCATTAAACTCCATCTGCCATCTTTCAGCCCACTTTTCCAAATGGCCCAAATCTCTCTGTAGACTTTGAAAATCTACTTCATTATCCACAACACCACCTATCTTAGTATCATCTGCATACTTACTTATCCAATTTACCACCCCATCATCCAGATCATTGATGTACATGACAAACAACAGTGGACCCAACACAGATCCCTGAGGCACCCCACTGGTCACCGGCTTCCAACCTGACAAACAGCCATCCACCATTACTCTCTGACATCTCCCATTCAGCCACTGTTGAATCCATCTTGCTACTCCGCCATTAACACCCAAAGATTGAACCTTCTTAACCAACCTTCCATGGGGAACCTTGTCAAAGGCCTTACTGAAATCCATATAGACAACATCCACTGCTTTACCCTCATCAATTTCCCTAGTAACCGCTTCAGAAAATTCAAGAAGGTTTGTCAAACATGACCTTCCAGGCACAAATCCATGTTGACTGTTCCTGATCAGACCCCGTTTATCCAGATGCTTATATATATTATCTCTAAGTATCCTTTCCATTAATTTGCCCACCACTGACGTCAAACTAATAGGTCTATAATTGCTAGGTTTATTCTTTGAACCCTTTTTAAACAATGGAACAACATGCGCAGTACGCCAATCCTCCGGCACTATTCCCGTTTCTAATGACATTTGAAATATTTCTGTCATAGCTCCTGCTATTTCCAAACTAACTTCCCTCATTGTCCTAGGAATATCCTGTCAGGACCTGGAGACTTATCCACTTTTATATTTTTCAAAAGTGTCAGTACTTCCTCCTCTTTGAATCTCATAGTTTCCATAGCTACTCTACTTTTTCCCTTAACTCACAGAGTTCAATATCCTTCTCCTTGGTGAATACCGAAGAAAATAAATTGTTCAATATCTCCCCCATCTCTTTTGGCTCTGCAGATAGCTTTCCATTCTGGTTCTCTAATGGTCCAATTTTATCCCTCGTTATCCTTTTGCTATTAATATAGCTGTAGAAACCCTTTGGGTTTACTTTCACCTTTCTTGCCAAAGCAACCTCATATCTTCTTTTAGCCTTCCTAATTTCTTTCCTAAGATTCTTTTTACATTCTTTATACTCCTCTAGCACCATTTACTCCATGCCTCCTATAATTATTGTAGATATCTCTCTTTTTTCGAAACAAGTGTCCAATTTCCCTTGAAAACCATGGCTCTTTCCAATTTTTACTCTTTTCTTTCAACCTAACAGGGACATAAAGATTCTGTACTCTTACAATTTCCCCATTAAATGTCCTCCATTTCTCTTCTACATCCTTCCCATGAAACAAAGTGTCCCAATTCACTCCTTTATTAGAGAACCAGAATGGACAGCTATCTGCAGAGCCAAAAGAGATGGGGGAGATATTGAACAATTTCTGAACAGGGGAAAAAGTAGAGTAGCTATGGAAACTATGAGATTCAAAGAGGAGGAAGTACTGACACTTTTGAAAAATATAAAAGTGGATAAGTCTCCAGGTCCTGACAGGATATTCCCTAGGACATTGAGGGAAGTTAGTTTAGAAATAGCAGGAGCTATGACAGAAATATTTCAAATGTCATTAGAAATGGGAATAGTGCCGGAGGATTGGCGTACTGCGCATGTTGTTCCATTGTTTAAGAAGGGTTCAAAGAATAAACCTAGCAATTATAGACCTATTAGTTTGACGTCAGTGGTGGGCAAATTAATGGAAAGGATACTTAGAGATAATATATATAAGCATCTGGATAAACAGGGTCTGATCAGGAACAGTCAACATGGATTTGTGCCTGGAAGGTCATGTTTGACAAACCTTCTTGAATTTTCTGAAGCGGTTACTAGGGAAATTGATGAGGGTAAAGCAGTGGATGTTGTCATGTACATCAATGATCTGGATGATGGGGTGGAAAATTGGATAAGTAAGTATGCAGATGATACTAAGATAGGTGGTGTTGTGGATAATGAAGTAGATTTTCAAAGTCTACAGAGAGATTTGGGCCATTTGGAAAAGTGGGCTGAAAGATGGCAGATGGAGTTTAATGCTGTTAAGTGTGAAGTGCTACATCTTGGCAGGACAAATCAAAATAGGACGTACATGGTAAATGGTAGGGAATTGAGGAATGCTGTGGAACAGAGGGATCTAGGAATAACTGTGCATAGTTCCCTGAAGGTGGAATCGCATGTAGATAGGGTGGTAAAAAAAGCCTTTGGTGTGCTGGCCTTTATAAATCAGAGCATTGAATATAGGAGTAGGGAAGTAATGTTAAAATTGTACAAGGCATTGGTAAGACCAATTCTGCAGTATGGTGTACAATTTGGTCGCCTAGTTATAGGAAGGATGTCAACAAAATAGAGAGAGTACAGAGGAGATTTACTAGAATGTTGCCAGGGTTCCAGCAACTATGTTACAGAGAAAGGTTGAACAAGTTAGGTCTTTATTCTTTGGAGCGCAGAAGGTTAAGGGGGGACTTGATTGAGGTCTTTACAATGATGAAAGGGATAGACAGAGTTGACGTGGATACGTTTTTCCCATTGAGGGTAGGAAGATTCAAACAAGAGGGCATGACATGAGAATTAAGGGACAGAGGTTTTGGGGTAACGTGAGGGGGAACTTCTTTACTCAGAGGGTGGTGGCTGTGTGGAATGAGCTTCCAGCAGAAGTGGTGGAGGCAGGATCGATTTTAACATTTAAGAGTAAAGTGGATAGGTATATGGACATGAAGGGAATGGAGGGGTATGGTCTGAGTGCAGGTAGATGGGACTAGGGGAAAACAAATGGTCGGCACGGACTGGAAGGGCCGAGAGGGCCTGTTTTCGTGCTGTAATTGTTATATAGTTATATGGACAAAGGGCTTAATTAGGAAAGGGAAAATGGAGTTTGAAAGAAAACTGGCAGGAAACATAAAAACTGACTGCAAAAGATTAGCTAAAACAAATGTAGGTCCCTTGCAGTCAGAAACGGGTGAATTGATCATGGGGAACAAGGACACGGCAGACCAATTGAATAACTACTTTGGTTCTGTCTTCACTGAGGAAGACATAAATAATTTGCTGGAAATAGCAGGGGATCACGGGTCAGATGAGATGGAGGAAATGAGTGAAATCCAGGTTAGCCGGAAAGTGGTGTTGGGTAAATTGAATGGATTAAAGACTGATAAATCCCCAGGGGCAGATAGGCTGCATCCCAGGGTACTTAAGGAAGTAGCCCCAGACATAGCAGATGCCTTAGTGATAATTTTTCAAAACTCTTTAGATTCTGGAGTAGCTCCTGAGGATTGGAGGGTAGCTAATGTAACCCCACTTTTTAAAAAGGGAGGGAGAGAGAAAACGGGGAATTACAGACCAGTTAGTCTAACATCGGTAGTGGGGAAACTGCTAGAGTCAATTATTAAAGATGGGATAGCAGCGCATTTGGAAAGTGGTGAAATCATTAGACAAAGTCAGCATGGATTTATGAAGGGTAAATCATGTCTGATGAATCTTATTGAATTTTTTGAGGATGTAACTGGTAGAGTGGATAAGGGAGAAGCAGTGGATGTGTTGTATCTGGACTTTCAGAAGGCTTTCGACAAGGTCCCACACAAGAGATTGGTATACAAACTTAAAGCACACGGTATTGGTGGTTCAGTATTGATGTGGATAGAGAACTGGCTGGCAGACAGGAAACAAAGAGGAGTGAACGGGTCCTTTTCAGGATGGCAGACAGTGACTAGTGGGGTGCGGCAAGGCTCAGTGCTGGGACCCCAGCCATTTACAATATACATTAATGATTTGGACGAGGGAATTAAATGCAACATCTCGAAGTTTGCGGATGACACGACGCTGGGGGGCAGTGTTAGCTGTGAGGAGGATGCTAGGAGGCTGCAGGATGACTTGGATAGCCTGGGTGAGTGGGCAAATGCATGGCAGATGCAGTATAATGTGGATAAATGTGAGGTTATCCACTTTGGTGGCAAAAACAGGAAGGTAGACTATTATTTGAATGGTGACCGATTAGGAAAAGGGGAGATGCAGCGAGACCTGGGTGTCATGGTACACCAGTCATTGAAAGTAGGCATGCAGGTGCAGCAGGCTGTGAAGAAAGCAAATGGTATGTTGGCATTCATAGCAAAAGGATTTGTGTACAAGAGCAGGGAGGTTCTACTGCAGTTGTACAGTGTCTTGGTGAGGCCACACCTGGAGTATTGCGTACAGTCTTGGTCTCCAAATCTGAGGAAAGACATTCTTGCCATAGAGGGAGTACAGAGAAGATTCACCAGACTTTCCTGGGATGGCACGACTTTCATATGAAGAAAGACTGGATAGACTTGGCTTGTACTCGCTGGAATTTAGAAGATTGAGGGGTGATCTCATAGAGACTTAATTCTTAAGGGGTTGGACAGGCTAGATGCAGGAAGATTGTTCCCGATGTTGGGGAAGTCCAGGACAAGGGGTCACAGTTTAAGGATAAGGGGGAAGTCTTTTAGGTCCGAGATGAGAAAATCGTTTTTCACACAGAGTGGTGAATCTGTGGAATTCTCTGCCACAGAAGGTAGTTGAGGCCAGTTTGTTGGCCATATTTAAGAGTGAGTTGGATGTGGCCCTTGTGGCTGAAGGGATCAGGGGGTATGGTTAGAAGGCAGGTAGAAGATACTGAGTTGGATGATCAGCCATGATCATATTGAATGGCGGTGCAGGCTCGAAGGGCTGAATGGCCTGCTCCTGCACCTAATTTCTATGTTTCTATGTTACAGCCTTATTTTTAAAAGGATCAAATTCATTTTTTATCATCAATCTACACACAAAACCCCAGAATGAAGAAGCGAAAACAGGTGTTTAGAAGTTTTTGCTAAGTAATTAAAAATAAATAACTGAAATATCACATTTACACAAGTATTCAGACCCTTTGCTATGACACTCAAAATTGAGCCTGTTCAACCTGTTTCCATTGATTATCATTGAGATGTTTCTACTACTTGATTGGAGATGACCGGTGGAAAATTAAATTGATTGGACATGATTTAGAAAGGCACAGACCTGTCTGTATAAGTGGCAGTGCATGTCAGAGCAAAAACCAAGCCATGAAGTGGAAGGAATTGTCCGTAGATCTCCGAGACAGGATTGTGTCAAGACACAGATCTGGGGAAGGGTATAAAACAATTTCTGCAGCATTGCACGTCTCGAAGAGCATCCATCATTCTTAAATGGAAGAACTTTGGAACCACCAAGTCTCTTCATAGAGCTGGCCGTCAGGCCAAACTGAGCAATCGGGGAGAACGGCCTTGGTCAGGGATGTGACCAAGAACCCAATGGTCACTCTGACAGAGCTCCAGAGTTCCTCTGTGGAGATGGGAGAACTTCCAGACAGACAACTATATCTGCAGCACACCACCAATCAGGCCTTTATGGTAGAGTGGCCAGACGGAAGCCACTCCTCAGTAAAAGGCACATGACTGCCCGCTTGGAGTTTGCCAAAAGGCATGAGTAACAAGATTCTCTGGTCCGATGAAACCAAGATTGAACTCTTTGGCCTGAATGCCAAGCATCACGCCTGGAGGAAACCAGGCACCGCTCATCACCTGGCCAATACCATACCTACGGTGAAGCAGGGCGGTGGCAGCATCATGCTGTGGGGATGTTTTTCAGCGGCAGAAACTGGGATACAAATCAGGATCGAGGGAAAGATGAACGGAGCAAATTACAGAGAGATCTTTGATGAAAACTTGCCCCAGAGCGTTCTGGAACTCAGAGCGTGGCAGAGGTTCACCTTCCAACAGGACAATGACCCTAAGCACACATCTAAGACAACGCAGGAGTGGTATACAAAAAGCTGGAGAAACTCAGCGGGTGCAGCAGCATCTAAGGAGCGAAGGAGATAGGCGACGTTTCGGGCCGAGACCCTTCATCAGACAACGCAGGAGTGGTTTCGTGACATGTCTGTGAATGTCCTTGAGTGGCCCAGCCAGAGCCCAGACTTGAGCCCGATCGAACATCTCTGGAGGGACCTGAAAATAGCTGTGCATCGACGCTCCCCATCCAGTGAGCGTGAGAGGATCTGCATAGAAGAATGGGAGAAATTGCGCAAATACAGGTGTGCCAAGCTTGTAGCGTCATACCCAAGAAGACTTGAGGCTGTAATCGCTGCCAAAGGTGCCTCAATAAAGTACTAAGTAAAGGGTCTGAATACTTATGTAAATGTGATATTTCATTATTTCTTATTAATTTGCAAATTTTTCTAATCACCTGTTTTCACTTTTTTATTATGGAGCATTGTGTGTACATTGATGCTGAAAAAAAGAATTTAATCAATTTTAGAATAAGGCTGTAACGTAACAAAATGTGGAAAAAGTGAAGGGGTCTGAAACTTTCTGAATGCACTGTACTAGACCAAGTGGGACCCATTGGGCCACGTTCCCTCAACGCAACATTCCACCACTTACCCGTTCCCCCAAAGCAATATTCCACCACTCACCCATAGCCCCCAACTGCGCAAGCGCGGCTCATTTCCCCTCATCCCCAGCACTCCCTTCCTCTCCTCTTCACACGCCCTCTTCTTTCTGCTCTCCTCCTACCCTCACCCACTTCCCCCCTCTCCCTCCCTCTCTTCCCCCTACCCTCAGTCAATTCCTCCCTCCATAACCCCCCTTCCTACCCTCCTCCTCTATATCTATGTCCCTGCTCCCCCACACCTCACCTCTCCCCTATCTCACTCCCCCACTGAACACAATGTTTAAATAAAATTTCTCCTCCCCTTTCCCCACTCCCTCCCTCTCCTTTCCCCTACCCTCACTCCCCGGAGCCAATCAATCATCCCCACATGGGGGCAGGGGAGGTGGTGGGGGGCAGCGGCGACGCTCATCTATCCTCCATCCCACTCCCCCACAATGAAAATCTCGAATTTGTTTTTGTAAATGAGACCTCTCCCCTATTCACTCCCCCCCACCACAATGAAAACCGTGATTTTTATTTGTAAATGAAACCTCATGTTGGGGGCGGCGTCGGCGCTCCACAGAGCCAATCAATCATCCCGATATGGGGGGCGGGCGGCATCGGTGCTCATCCCACTCCCCTACAAGGAAGATTCTAGATTTTTTTTTGTAAATGAAACCTCCCCCCCAAGAATTTGATTAAAACTGACTTTTAAATCTCACTCCCTCCCTCTCTCCATAACCCCTCTCCCATTCCTTGCCCCCCTTGACATGGAAGCTGTTGATCACATTGTGATGTAATTATGGGCTGGAACACTGCTCTCAGCCAGTTTATGTAAATGAGATCCCATTGTGATGTCATTGTTGGGTGGAGCCCTGCTCACGGGCAGTTTATGTAAATAAGATCCCATTGTGATGTCATTGTCAGGTGTGCATTGCTCACGGGCAGTTTATGTAAATAAGATCCCATTGTGACGTCACAGCTGTAACTGCCACTGCAGTGTTCAAGTGATTCTTTCTCAAACTGGATTTTGTAAAGTTTAAAATGTGAAAAACTTGTAAAATATAACATCAATGTGAACAAAACTTGATTAAAAAAAAAGACACCACAAGACAATTGTGAGTAAGGTGGTCCAAAAATTATAGCGCTATACTGTACAATTTTGGCGTAGTTCCGGGATCACATACAAACACGTCTACACACGCAGACACACACACGCAGACACACACACACATAGAAACAAACAAAATTAGAGTTTCAGTAATATATAGAGATAAATGAACGGTAAAAGAAAGGCAAGAGTGGACATTGGACCACTGGAAAATGATGCTGCACAAGTAGTACAGTTAGGGGTGGCAGAGTGAAACAGTGGTAGAGTTGCTGACTTACAGCACCAGAGACCCAGGTTCGATCCTGACAACGGGTGCTGTCTGTATGGAGTTTGTACGTTCTCCCTGTAACCTGCTCTCTCTGATCTCCAGTTTACTCACACACTCCAAAGTGTGAGTCACAGGCTGGAAAAAATAAAATAATAAAATGACTTGCCTTTAGAATGGAGATAAGGAGGAATTTCTTCAGCCAGAGGGTGGTGAATCTGTGGAATTCATTACTACAGATAGGTGTGGAGATCAAGACATTGACTATTTTTAAAGCAGAGATTGATAGGAAGGGCGTCAAAGGTTACTGGGAGATGGCTTGAGAATAGAGTTTAGAGGGAATAATAGAACAGCCATGATTGAATGGCGGAGCAGATTCAATGGGCTGAATGGTCTAATTCCACTTCTATGTTCTATGGTCTTAAGCTTGCCATGTACCTTCTTACCACTTTATGTACTTATGATGCCCTTTTCATTGGGCATGGAATTGGACCCCAAGAGCCTTCTCTACATCAACACTGTTAATGTGTTTTCATATCTAGTCTTATCTATTTGCTTGTTACAATAAAATGTTTAATACATTTTCACAATTCCCATTCATAAATCCTTGCTAACAATTCCACATTTATTTGTAAATGCATCGTTTCCAATTACAGGCACCTCTTGTTTTACGTAGGGTTAAGTGTTTGAAAAGCAGCGCGTAATTCAAAACTACAGGTTAAACATATATATGCACTATATACAGTGGCTTGCAAAAGTATTCATACCCCTTGAACTTTTCCACATTTTGTCACGTTAAAACCACAAACGTAAATGTATTTTATTTGGATTTTATGTGATAGACCAACACAGAGTGGCGCATAATTGTGAAATGGAAGGAAAATTATACATTGTTTTCAAATTTTTTTACAAATAAAAAACTGAAAAGTGTGGCGTGCAAAAGTATTCAGCCCCCTTTACTCTGATATCCCTAAATAAAATCCAGTGCAACCAATTGCCTTCAGAAGTCACCTAATTAGTAAATAGAGTCCACTTGTGTGTAATCTAATCTCAGTATAAATACAGCTGCTCTCTGAAGGCCTCAGAGGTTTGATAGAGAACATGAGTGAACAAACAACATCATGAAGCCCAAGGAACACACCAGACAGGTCAGGAATAAAGTTGTGGAGATGTTTAAAGCAGGGTTAGGTTATAAAAAAATATCCCAAGCTTTGAACCTCTCACGGAGTACTGTTCAATCCATCATCCGAAAATGGAAAGAGTATGGCACAACTGCAAACCTATCAAGACATGGCCATCCACCTAAACTGACAGGCCGGGCAAGGTGAGCATTAATCAGAGAAGCAGCCAAGAGGCCCATGGTAACTCTGGGGAAACTGCAGAGATCCACAGCTCAGGTGGGAGAATTTGTCCACAGGACAACTATTTGTCATGCACTCCACAAATCGGGCCTTTATGGAAGAGTGGCAAGAAGAAAGCCATTGTTGAAACAAAGCCATAAGAAGTCTCATTTGCAGTTTGCCACAAGCCATGTGGGGGACACAGCAAACATGTGGAGGAAGGTGCTCTGGTCTGATGAGACCAAAATTGAAGTTTTTGACCTAAATGCAAAACGCTATGTGTGGCAGAAAAGTAACACTGCACATCACCCTGAACACACCATCCCCACTGTGAAACATGGTGGTGGCAGCATCATGCTGTGGGGATGCTTTTCTTCAGCAGGGACAGGGAAGCTGGTCAGAGTTCTTGGGAAGATGGATGGAGCCAAATACAGGGCAATCTTGGAAGAAAACCTGTTAGAGTCTGCAAAAGACTTGAGACTGGGGCGGAGGTTCACCTTCCAGCAGGACAACGACCCTAAACATACAGTCAGAGCTACAATGGAATGGTTTAGATCAAAGCATATTCATGTGTTAGAATGGCCCAGTCAAAGTCCAGACCTAAATCCAATTGAGAATCTCTGGCAAGACTTGGAAATTGCTGTTCACAGACGCTCTCCATCCAATCTGACTGAGCTTGAGTTATTTTGCAAAGAAGAATGGGCAAAACTTTCAGTCTCTAGATGTGCAAAGCTGGTAGAGACATACGCCAAAAGACTTGCAGCTGTAATTGCAGCGAAAGGTGGTTCTACAAAGTATTGACTCAAGGGGGCTGAATACTTTTGCACGCCACACTTTTCAGTTTTTTATTTGTAATAAAATTTGGAAACCATGTATCATTTTCCTTCCACTTCACAATTATGCACCACTTTGTGTTGGTATATCACATAAAATCCCAATAAAATACATTTACGTTTGTGGTTGTAACGTGACAAAATGTGGAAAAATTCAAGGTGTATGAATACTTTTGCAAGCCACTATATATATATATATATATATATATATATATATATATGCAATGTATATATGCAGTCAGCAGTAAATTTGAGTATGTCATTTTGAAAATACAAGTGTAAATCAAGTTTTGGTATTAAAGAAACAAGCACATTATTTCAAAAATGCATTACTCAAACATGCGTAAAACACATTATATTATATGAGTGGCGCAATGGCACAGTAGCAGAATTGCTGCCTTACTGTGCCAGAGATCCGGGTTGGATCTTGACTACGGGTGCTGTCTGTACAGAGTTTAAACGCTCTGCCTGTGACCGCGTGGGTTTTCTCTGAGTGCCCTGCTTTCCTCCCACACTCCAAAGCTGTGCAGATTTGTAGGTTAATTGGCTTTGGTAAAATTATAAGTTGTCCGTAGGATGTAAGATGGTGCTAGTGTACAGGTGATCGCTGGTCTGCGTGGACTCGCTGGTCTGCGCTGACTTGCTGAGCCGAAGTGCTCATTTCCGCAATGTATCTCTAAAGTCTAAAGGTTGCTTGTACAGTGTTCTCCCATTCCACCCCTTTCCACCCCACTACAACTAACGTCAGGCTAATTGATTTTCCCTTTTCCACATTTAACATAATCGTAGAGTGAAAGAGTGTGGAAACAGGCCCTTCAACCCAACTTGCCCACACCGACCAACAATATCCCAGCTACACTAGTCCCACTTGCCTGCCCTTGGACTATATCCCACCTCGCTGGCTCCTGCCCCCCTCCCCCGTGGTACTCCCCCACAAACCTCTCCCCTCCCGCCTCCACACAACCCTCTCCTCCCCGCCTCCGCCTCCACAACGCTCGCCGCCCCCCCACACCCCTCGCCTCCACTAACCCCTTTCCCCCCCCTCTCCCCACCCCCACCTCCTCCCTCCACACCACCCCTCCCCCCACACCACCCTCTCCCCCTCCTACACTCCCTGCCCACACACGCCCCTCCCTTCCCTCCCACCCCACACCCCTCTTCCCTCCCCCCATCCCCTCACACACATGAAGAGGAGGGGGAGGGAGTGTTGGGGATGAGGGGTAATTAGCTGTGCCTGCACAGTTAGAGGCTATTGGTGAGTGGTGGAATATTGCATGAGGGGAACGGATTAGTGGTGGAACATTGCGTTTCGGGAATGGGTTGAGTTGGAGGATCAGGCCTCCCGTGTGACTGTGATCCAACGGGTCCCACTTAGTCAAGTATCTCTATAAGATCTCCACGCATCCTCCTGCGCTCCATGGAATAGTGACCCAGCCTACTCAACCTCTCCCTATAGCTCACACCCTCTAGTCTTGGCAACATTCTCACAAATCTTTTCTGAACCCTTTCAAGCTTGACAATCTTTCCTATAATATGATGCCCAGAACTGAACACGATACTCTAAATGCATTCTCACCAACGTCTTATACAACTGCAACATGACCTCCCAACATCTACACTCAATACTCTGACTGATGAAGGCCAAGGTGCCAAAAGCCTTTTTGACCACCTTATCTACTTGCAACTCGACCGTCAAGGAACCATGCACCTGCACTCCTAGATCTCTCCGCTCTACACACTATCCAGAGGCCTACCATTTACTGTGTAGTTCCTGCCCTTGTTCGAAATCCCAAAATGCAGCACTTCACACTTTTCTGTATTGTTCCATCAACCATTCCCCCGCCCACCTGGCCAATCGATCCAGATCCTGCTGCAATCTTTCACAACCATCTTCACGATCTGCAAAACCACTAACTTTTGTATCATCAACAAACTTGCGAATCGTGCCCTGTATGTTCTCATCCAAATCATTGATGTAGATGACAAACAGTAAAGGGTCCGGCACCGAACCCTGAGGCACACCACCAGTCACAGGCTTCCAGTCCGAGAAGCAACCTTCCACCATCAACCTCTGCTTCCTTCCATGCAGCTATCTCTCCTTGGATCCCATGCGATCTAACCTTCCAGAGCAACCTACCATGCGGAAACTTGTCGAACGCCTTACTGAAGTCTGTGTACACATCTACAGCTCTGTCCTCATCAACTTTTCTACGTAACCATGCCTGGAAAGTTTCCCTTATTGTTGGTTTTGCTTTAAATATTGCAGCAATTTAAGATTGCCTTTCCTTGTCAATTGTGAACTCTATAAAAGTTAACCAACATTTCTCTATTGTCCCTATAGAATGGTTTATTGTTAGCAGAGAAGGTGACAATGCAGCATACTATCAGTAATATTTAATCTGGACAGAACTAGTCCGAGAACTATGATGGGGGAGAGACAGAGTAAGAGGGAAAGCAAGGGTTACGTGAAAGCAGGCAGTGAAGAAAGCAAAAGGCATGTTGGCCCTCATAGCAAGTGGACGACTATAGGAGCAAGGAGGTCCTATTGCAGTTGTACGGGGTCCTGGTGAGACTTGGAGTATTCTGTGCAGTTTTGGTCTCCTAATTTTAGGAAAGACATTCTTGCCAATGTGGGAGTGCAGCTTAGGTTCACCAGGTCAATTCCCGGGATGATGAAAGAATGACTGGGCTTTAGAAGGATGAGAGGGGTTCTTATAGAAACATATAAGATTGTTAAGGGATTAGGGAAGCTAGATGCAGGAAAAAATGTTCCCGATGTTGGGGGAGTCCAGAACCAGTGGTCAGAGTTTAATAATAAGGGGTGATTATAAGGTAATTTAGGACTGAGATGGGGAAAAACTTTTTCACCCAGACAGTTGTGAATCTGGAATTCCCTGTCACAGAACAGTGGAGGGCAATTCACTGGATGATTTCAAGAGAGTTAGATCGAGCTCTTAGGGCTAATGGAATCAATGTATATGGGGAGAAAGCAGGAATGGGGTACTGATTTCGGATAATCACCCATGACCATATCGAATGGTGGTGCTGGCTCGAAGAGCCGAATAGTCTACTCGTGCACCTATTTTCCATATTCTTCTAGGTAAGAAAATACTGCTTTCAAACTATGGCATAGTTGTACTTTTATTTTAAGATTATTTTGTAGTTTTTATTGCTTTATGCTTTGGAGAGTGAGCAAGATCGTGCTCGTCCGGGGTCGGGGTCGAGCCAGGGTCTGTTGAGTTGCTGCTGGGCCGTCCCCGTCCCCGTCCCCTCGCGGGTGTTCTGTCCCTGTCCGGGGGCGGCCGGAGCTGCCGGGCCGGGCTTGAAGCCGGCGCGGGGAGGAGGCTGAGTTTCTGCAGCGCTTTGCATGTATGACGGCGGCGCTGGGGAGGGTTGGCCGCTGGCGGTCTCCGGCCCGTCGGGGAGCGGGGTTGGGCTGGAGTTGGCGCTTTTTCTCTGCGCTGACTGTGGGCCTGAAGCCGCTGGCGTCGTTGATCCGGGGCTGTTGGCTACACAAAAAGCTTCAGCGGGTGCAGCAGCATCGAAGGAGCGAAGGAGATAGGCGACGTTTCGGGTCGAGACCCTTCTTCAGGCTGTTGGTTGGCCCGGCGGGAGATGAGCTGGGGTTGGCTGAAGAATTCCATTGCCTTGGAATGAGCAGAATAGTGAAAGGCAATAGAATTCTTCAGCCAAGCCCAGCCCAGCGCAGCCCGGCACCTCCGGCCGCCCCCGGACAGGGGCAGAGCACCCGAGAGGGGCCGGGGCCGGGGACAGAACACCCGAGAGGGGCCGGGGGAGGGGGGGGGAGGGGGAAGGGGAAGGGGGCAGGGGGAGGGGGAGGGGGAGGGGGGCAGAACACCCGAGAGGGGCCGGGGGAGGGGAAGGGGGCCGGGGGAAGAGCACCCGAGAGGGGCCGGGGGAGGGGAAGGGGGCCGGGGCCAGAACACCCGAGAGGGGCCGGGGGACGGGGCCGGGGCCGGCCCAGCAGCAACTCAACAGACCCGGGCCCGACCCCGACCCCGGATGAGCACGATCTCGCTCATTCACTCACTAAAGCATAAAGCAATAACAACTACAAAATAATCTTATCTTTTAACCAAAGTACAACTATGCCATAGTTTAAAAGCAGTGTTTTCTTACCTAGAAGAATCGGGGAAAACCGGATGAAATGACGGTTCACTGGCCCACTGCTTCCAGGGCTGTTTATGCATCGTGCCCTTTGACCTGGGCATGCGCAGTCGGAATACACATCTTGGTTTGATTTTCCGCGCATTGCAGTTATATTAATTTAATTTGCTATTCCTCAACTCACTAACCCACCTGATCAAAATTTCATTGTAATCATGACAATCTTCTTCGCTGTCTATGATACCACCTATTTTAGTGCTATTATTAGAACATGTACTAACCATGCCGTGAATATTACAGTATTGATATACTGTACCTCTGTCCTATCAACTGAATACATTTCTCCCGCTTTGAGACACTCTGACTTAGTCTCTGACTAATCTGATGACTGACTGTTCCCTCCACTGCTTTACGTTAGATCAATTTACAGCTGTCTGTGTTCTCTCACTGGGTCTACCTTACTGGACTAGATCGATAGACTTCCCACTGGGATAACTGGATCGTTTGCATTGGTCTGAGAACACTGGATCCCCTTGCTCTGGACCACTGGATCCCCTTGCTCTTGATCAGTGGATCCCCTGCTCCGGGCCACTGGACCCCCCCCCCCCCCCCCCGCTCCGGGCCACTGGATCCCCCCGCCCCGGGCCACTGGATCCCCTTGCTCCGGGCCGCGGGATCCACTTGCTCTGGATCACTGTATCCCCGTGTTTCGGTCCACTGGATCCCCATGTTCCGGGCCACTGGACCCCCCCCCCCCCCCCCAATTGCTCTGGGCCACTGGATCCCCCCCCCCCCCCCGCTCCGGGCCGCTCCGGGCCGCGGGATCCACTTGCTCTGGATCACTGTATCCCCGTGTTTCGGTCCACTGGATCCCCGTGCTCCGGGCCACGGGATCCCCTTGCTCCGGGCCACTGGACCCCCCCCCCCCCCCCGGGCCACTGCCCCCCCCCCCCCGCTCCGGGCCACTGGATCCCCCTTGGTCCGGGCCACTGGATCCCCCTGGTCCGGGCCACTGGACCCCCCCTGGTCCGGGCCACTGGATCCCCCCTTGCTTCGGGCCACTGGATCCCCCCCCTCCAGGCCACGGGATCCCCTTGCTCCGGCCACTGGAACCCCCCCCCCCTGCTCCGGGCCACTGGATCCCCCCCCCCCGGCTCCGGGACACTAGATCCCCCTTGGTCCGGGCCACTGGATCCCCCCCTTGCTCCGGGACACTAGATCCCCCCTGGTCCGGGCCACTGGATCCCCCTTGCTCCGGGCCACTGGACCCCCCCTCCTGCTCTGGGCCACTGGAGCCCCCCCCCCCCCGCTCCAGGCCACTGGATCCCCTTGCTCGGGACCACTGGACCCCCTTGCGCTGGGCCACTGGATTCCACTGGACTGGGCCCATTGGGACCAACCGTTGCTGACTGCTCGTGCACGGCGTGCTCGTGCTCGTGGCCATGACGCTGCCCTGGCGGCGCTCGTGCTCGTGCTCGTGGCCGTGACGCTGCCCTGGCGGCGCTCGTGCTCGCGGCCGAGAGTGGGCACGAGGCGCGCGGCCGCGGGTCCCGGCGATGGGTTCACCGTCCACTCGCGGGCCGGCTGCTGCCACCGGGAGCCCGGGCCGGGCGCCGCCGCCGGACGGCGAGGGCCGAGAGCAGCCGGTGAACTATTTCTGGGGCATTCCCTTCTGCCCCGCCGGCCTGGACCCCGACCAGTACACCCGCGTCCTGCTGTGCCAGCTGCAGGCGTACGAGCGCTGCCTGAAGCGGGCGCAGAGCCGCTCCCTGACCAAGGCCGACTTCGGGCCGCCGCTCCTACCCGGGCCCGGCTCCGGCTCCGGCTCGGCCCCGGCTCGCCTCGGAGCGCAGCTGGACAAGGCGGACTGGGGCAAAGACCACTCGGCCTCGGGGGACAAGGAAGCCATCAACACTCGCCCGGACGCCGGCGGTGGTCGGACACAGGTGCACTGGAATAAAGCGAGGGAGGGACGGTGTGGGCGGCCTCGGGTCGTGCTTGTCTATAAGGTCAGAGGTGACTGGAGCACAATAAGGCTATTCGGTTCATCAAGTCTACTCCACCTTTCAATCATGGCTGATCTATCTCTCCCTCCTAACCCCATTCTCCTGCCTTCTCCCCATAACCGCTGACACCCGTACTAATGAGGAATCTATCTCTGCCTTAAAAATATCCACTGACTTGGCCTCCATAGCCTCTATGGCAAAACAATCCACAGGTTCACCACCCTCTGATTAAAGAAATTCCTTCTCATCTCCTTCCTAAAAGAATACTATTTTATTAAACCATATAAACCATATAACAATTACAGCACGGAAACAGGCCATCTCGGCCCTTCCCGTCCGTGCCGACCATTTGTTTTCCCCTAGTCCCATCTACCTGCACTCAGACCATACCCCTCCATTCCCTTCCCGTCCATATACCTATCCACTTTACTTTTAAATGTTAAAATCGATCCTGCCTCCACCACTTCTGCTGGAAGCTCATTCCACACAGCCACCACCCTCTGAGTAAAGAAGTTCCCTCTCACGTTACCCCTAAACTTCTGTCCCTTAATTCTCATGTCATGCCCTCTTGTTTGAATCTTCCCTACCCTCAATGGGAAAAGCTTATCCACGTCCACTCTGTCTATCCCTTTCATCATTTTAAAGACCTCAATCAAGTCCCCCCTTAACCTTCTGCGCTCCAAAGAATAAAGACCTAACTTGTTCAACCTTTCTCTGTAACATAGTTGCTGGAACCCTGGCAACATTCTAGTAAATCTCCTCTGTACTCTCTCTATTTTGTTGACATCCTTCCTATAATTAGGTGACAAAATTGTACACCATACTCCAGAATTGGTCTT
The DNA here is from genome assembly GCA_035221665.1 of Okamejei kenojei. NCBI lineage: Eukaryota > Metazoa > Chordata > Chondrichthyes > Rajiformes > Rajidae > Okamejei > Okamejei kenojei. The sequence goes on from CM069141.1 coordinate 73,208,389, forward strand.
ACCAATGCCTTGTACAATTTTAACATTACTTCCCTACTCCTATATTCGATGCTCTGATTTATAAAGGCCATCACACTAAAGGCTATCTTTACCACCCTATCTACATGCGATTCCACCTTCAGGGAACTATGCACAGTTATTCCTAGATCCCTCTGTTCCACAGCATTCCTCAATTCCCTACCATTTACCATGTGGTTATGATCTCTGGTCCAACTCTCCCACTGGTGGAAACATCCTCTCCACATCCACTTCATCCAGGCATTTCACTTGGAGGTGAGAAAGTAAATCAGATCATAAGGAAGGAACATGGGGAAGAAAAGGAGGTACTGAGGTACTGGATGCACAGGTGCTGAGGAAGGAAGGTGAGGGAAGGAGGGTTGACAGCACTGGGCCTGTACTTGCTGGAGTTTAGAAGGATGAGGGGGACCTTATTGAATCTTACCGAATAGTAAAAGGTCTGGATAGAGTGGATGTGGAGAGGATGTTTCCATTAGCGAGAGAGTCCAGGAGCAGAGGCCATAGCCTCAAAATAAAAGGACGTTCCTTCAGGAAGGAGATGTGGAGGAATTTCTTTAGTCTGAGGGTCCTGAATCCGTGCAATCCATTGTCACAGAAGGTATTGCAGCTGAGCAAAGGGCACTACAGAGGCATGAGGGAGGAGCTGGTCAAAGATGACTGGAAAGGGGCCCTGGCAGGGAGGATGGTGGAACAACATAGAAACATTGAAAACAGGTGCAGGAGGAGGCCATTTGGCCCTTTGAGCCAGCACCACCATTCATTGTGATCATGGCTGATCGTCCCCAATCAATAACCCGTGCCTGCCTTCTCCCGATATCTCTTGATTCCACTAGCCCCTAGAGCTCTATCTAACTCTTAAATCCATCCAGTGATTTGGCCTCCACTGCCCTCTGGGCAAGGAATTCCACAAATTCACAACTCTGGGTGAAAAAGTTCTTTCTCACCTCAGTCTTAAATGGCCTCCCCTTTATTCTAAGACTGTGGCCCCTGGTTCTGGACTCACCCAACATTGGGAACATTTTTCCTGTATCTAGCTTCTCCAGTTCTTTTATAATTTTATATTTCTATACGATCCCCCCTCATGAAAGAGTTAGGACACGCTAGAGGCAGGAAACATGTTCCCAATGTTGGGGGAGTCCAGAACCAGGGGCCACAGTTTAAGAATATTTAGAATTTAGCCATATTTAGAATATTTAGCCATTTAGAATGGAGACAAAGAAATACTTTTTCTCACAGAGTGGTGAATCTGTGGAATTCTCTGCCTCAGAGGGCGGTGGAGGCAGGTTATCTGGATACTTTCAAGAGAGAGCTAGATAGGGCTCTTAAAAATAGCGGAGTCAGGGGATATGGGGAGAAGGCAGAAACGGGGTACTGATTGGGGATGATCAGCCATGATCACATTAAATGGCGGTGCTGGCTCGAACGGCCAAATGGCCTACTCCTGCACCTATTGTCTATTGTCATCCTTCTAAACTCCAGTGAATACAAGCCTAGTCTTCTCAATCTTTCCTCATATGATTGAGAAGACATATGACAGTCCCGCCATCCCAGGGATCAATCTCGTGAACCTACGCAGCACAGCCTCAATCACAAGGATGTCCTTCCACAAATTAGAAGACCAAAATTGTACACAATACTCCAGATGTGGTCTTACCAGAGCCCTATACAACTGCAGAATAACCTCTTTACTCCTATACTGAAACCCTCTTGTTATGAAGGCCAACATTCCATGAGCTTTCTTCACTGCCTGCTGTACCAGAGATGCCAACTGGTACGGATTTCCCGTAATTTCTACGGAAAATTGGCCAATTACGGGCGGTACGATTTTCATATCGTAAATCCCGGATTCTTTTTTTTATTATTTTTTTAAAATTTTTTTTATTTTTATGAAATGGGGGGTACGCAGAGGGACGACGTTCTCCTACGTTCCAGTTTCCATCCTGTGCATGAATTCCCAGCTTTATCCTGCGCTACTTAATCCAAGGACGAGCGAACAATCGGACAGACGGGCGAAAGGAATGATCAACGATCATAGATGACATTTCGGATTGAGACCCTTCTTCAGACCGTCAGGGGAAAGAGGAACAATAGATATAGATGGCACTAAGGACAAACGAATGGAAGATATGCCTCCCGTTTCCCTTTCCCTTGATTGTCAGTCTGCAGAAGGGTCTCTGCCCAAAATGTCACCTATTGCGCTCTACGATGGTTGCTTTCGTCCGTCTGTCCATGCATTCACTCACTCTTGGTGCCGGCGCTTCTCCGCTCAGACTCCGACACACACACACACGCACACGCACACGCACACACGCAGATCGGCGCGGGCCGGGACCAGGAGCAGGGTGCAGGATGACATCAAATGGGTGGCAGCTATAGAAAAAGTACGGAAATTATAAGGGGGGTGGGGTGGCTCAGTGGGACGGGCGCCGGCTCTGGGGAGTGGATGACTTTTCTGGTCGAGATCCTTCTGCAGATAATCACAAGTACTCTCACCGACGAGAGTTCAGTTCAGTCTGAAAAAGAGTCTTCTCTCCAGTCGCTGCCTGTCCCGTTGAGTTACTCCAGCTGTATGTCTAACTTAAATTTCAAGAGTTAAATAAAAAAACACAGAGTGCTGGAGGAACTCAGCGGGCTTCGCGGCATCTGTGGAGGGAATGGATTACGAGTTGTTTCGGGCCAGGGTTCTTCTTCAATAGGAAGGAACTGCAGATCAAAGATACTAGAGCGGATACTAGTATCTTTGCTGCAGATCAGGCATGATATTCTTCCGATTTAAATCGTAATTTCGATTTTATTGTTTTCCTATTTTTATTTTTTTGCGCCCGATTATTTGGTGGCCAATCAACGACTAAGGGGGTTGCGTCCAATCACCGACCAGCTACCCTTAAAATTCCCGTCCAATCAATAAATCGGTCTCCTCCCGCCCAATCAGCCGCCGTCTCCAAGGGCATTGTGTCCAATCACATAATGTGCTGGTCACTTGGCAGCCAATCAGTCTCCTAGGGGCCTTTTGATCAATCACCGACCTGCTTCCCTCACTAAAGCAGACGATGGCTGCAGCCAACACACACACACAGACAGAGACCCCCCCCCCCCCCCTTCCCAACCTCAGCTTCACGGACCCAGAGTACCCTTAGTTCCTAAACCCATTTCCATCACTGGAGTGTGTGTGTGTGTCTGTGTGTGTGTCTGTGTCTGTGTGTCTGTGTGTGTGTGTGTCTGTGTGTGTGAGTGTGTCTGTGTGTGTGAGTGTGTCTGTGTGTGTGAGTGTGTCTGTGTGTGTGTGCGCGTATATATGTGTGAGTGTGTGTGTGTATAAACATATCAAGACATATTGATAATGAACTCGTTCATCCAGTCTTTCAATAGAGCATTTTCAATGGTGAGTTAATACATGTTTATGTAATATGAACTAATGAACATACAGGTATGTTAATGTTAACATTATGCGCTATCGCTTGCCTGTGGGAGCCGCGCTTGCCATCGTGCAGAAAAAAAATTGCTTCGCGCAAAAAATTACTGATTTTGTCTCCAAATTACTGATTTTTAGCCTTATGATTACTGATTTGTGCTCTGGAAGGTTGGCATCTCTGCTGTACCTGCACGCCAACTTTCAGTGACTGGTGTACAAGGACACCCAGGTCTCGCTGTACCTCCCCCTTACCTAACCTAACCCCATTGAGATAATAATCTGCCCCCTTGTTTTTGCCACCAAGGTGGATAACCTCACATTTATCTATATTATACTGCATCTGCCACGCATCTGCCCACTCATTCAACCTGTTCAGGTCACCCTGCAACCTCCTAACATCCTCTTCACAGTTCACACTGTCACCCAGCTTTGTGTCATTCCCAAACTTGCTCCTAATTCCCTCTTCAAATCATTAATATATATGGTAAACAGTTGCGGCCCCAACACCGAGCCTTGCGGCACTCCACTCGCCACTGCCTGTCATTCTGAAAAGGACCTGTTCACTCCTACTCTTTGTTTCCTGTCTGCCAGCCAATTTTCTATCCACGTCAACACCCTACCCCCAATACCATGTGCTCTAATTTTAGTCACCAGTCTCCCGTGCGGGACCTTATCAAAAGCTTTCTGAAAGTCTAGATCAGGGGTGGGGAACCTGCGGCCTTAACATGTGGCCTTCTAGGCTATTAAGTGCAGCCTTTTGAATGAATCCAAATTTTGTAGAACAAATCCTTTTATTTTCATTAATATGTTTTTGTTCGTCTTTTATTATTTTTATTTTAATTATAAAATGAACGTATTTAAAATACCAAAGAGTAAAAAAAGATTCAACTAAATAATCCTCCCCGACTGATGGCCACAATGAAAACATTAGTAAGTCATTAGGGCTATTTTATTGATTTACTCGCATTGGGCACTCTTACGAGTAGAACACAAGGAATAGATTTCTTCAACAGCTTTCAAGATAAATGTCGTGAAGTATATCTATTTGACGTTTCTTGGATGAAGCCTTATTAGTTTACAGCTAACTTAATGAGGCATTCCAACATGAAAAGGTTCCCCACCCCTGGTCTATATACACTACATCCACTGGCACCCCTTCATCCATTTTATTTGTCACATCCTCAAATGATCTTCCTTTCATAAATCCATGCTGATTTGGACTAATCCTTCTACTGCTATCCAAATGCCCCATTATTACCTCTTTAATAATTGACTCCAGCATCTTTCCCACCACCGGTCAGGCTAACGTCTGTAATTGCCCGTTATCTCTCTCACTCCTTTCTTGAAAAGTAGGATAACATTAGCTAAACTCCAGTCCACAGCAACAGATCCTGAATCTATTGAACATTGGAAAATGATCACCAATGCATCCACTGTTTCTAGAGCCACCTCCCTGAGGACCTTGGGATGCAGACCATCAGGCCCAGGGGATTTATCATCCTTCAGTCCCATTAGCCTACCCAATACTATTTCTCACCTAATGGACATTTCTTTCAGTTCCTCTACCCCCTTAGATCCTCTGTCCTCCAGTACTTCTGGGAGATTATTTGTGTCTTCCTTAGTGAAGACAGGTCCGAAGTACCTGTTCAACTCTTCTGCCATTTCCTTGTTCCCCATAATAATTTCACCCGTGTCTGCCTTCAAGGGACCCACATTTGACTTTGCTATTCTTTTTCCCTTAACATATCAAAATAAACTTTTACTGTCCTTCTTTATATTCCTGGCCAGCTTCCCCTCGTACTTCATCCTTTCAGCCCCTATTGCCCGTTTTGTTTCCTTCTGTTGTCCTGTAAAAGTTTCCCAATCCTCTGGCTTCCGGCTACTCTTTGCTGTGTCATACATCTTTTCTTTTAGTTTTATTCTATTCCCTAACTTATCTTGTCAACAACTGCAAGAATTTCTGGAAATCATTTGGATGATGCAGGATATTTCATTCCAAAGAGGGTGAAAGATTCTTGGGGGAGAATGAGGCGACCATGGCCCGCAAGTGAGGTCAAGGGCAGTATATAAAACTAAAGGAGAAAGAATAGACTGAAGAAGTGTCTCGACCCGAAACGTCACCCATTCCTTCTCTCCAGACATGTTGTCTGAAACATCACCTATTCCCTTTCTCCAGAGATGCTGTCTGACCCACTGAGTTACTCCAGCTTTTTGTGTCTCTATCGTGTTTACAATCTCCTTGGTCATCCATGGTTTATTTATCTTGCCATACTTATCCCCCCTCTTTGCTGGGACATGCTGGTCCTACACTTTGATCACCTGGCCTTTAAAAGACTCTCACATGTCAGCTGTGGATTTACCCAATAACAACTGCTCCAATCTACTTCCCTTGGTCCTGCCTAATCTGCCTAAAGTTGTAACAAATTGCTCATTGTAATTTTTAAGAAGAAATTGCAGATGCTGGTTTAAACTGAAGATAGACACAAAAAGCTGGAGTAACTCAGCGGGACAGGCAGCATCTCTGGAGAGAAGGAATGGGTAACGTTTCGGGTCAAGACCCTTCTTCATTTTAATCTTCTTTGCCCCAATTACGTACCTTCCCCCAACATCCTGACCTATCCCTATTCAAAACAATCTTAAAATGTATGGAGTTGGGATCACTATCTCAAAACTTTTCTTCCACCGTAAACCAGTCACCTGGCCAGGCTCCTTTCCCAAAACTAGGTCAAGCATGGTCTCTCCTTTAGTTGGACTATCCATATACTCTTTTAAGGAAACCTGCTTGGATATACTTAACACATTTTGCCTCATCTAATTGATGGAGATGAGGTCATTACCTACCGGAAGATTGGAGGTTGGTTATGGGAGCACAAGGTGTTTAGAGAGAGTCCCCTTGTCGGTTATTCTGTCGGAAGGTTTACCACTATGCACATCTTTCTTCATTGCTCTTCTTCTTTTGATTTCAGTCATTAAATGTTTGTGCTGAAGAAATCCTGGAGGATGGTGGAGAAGAGAACAGGTACAAGGAGAAAACTATTTGTTGATTGTGGGGATTGGCTGCAGGAATCATTATTGCCCTGATGTAACTCCTACTGCTAATATTCCATGTGAACCTATTCAGAGCACTATGATTGCAAGGACTGCAGCCTATCGATGCACATTCTGGTGTGCTTTTTACAGAATACCAGTTGTAACTGATGGGACGGAAAGTGAAGGAAAGTGTTGATTATCCGGGTGCCACAGTTAGATGGGTTGCCTGAGTGTACGGAGCAGAGAGATGATACTGAGTTATTTGCAATACTTGGTGGGTTAGGATGATGTGACCTAAATCTGCAGAGGAAGAAGAGTGTTGTGTGGAGTGTACGTGTAAAGATGGTGCTGCATAGTATGAATGCAGGGAGTCGTTAGATTTCCATGCTAGTTGGTTGGAGTGCTGGGTATGCATGTGTAAGCTGAGTAATTGGTGGTCACAGATGTGTGTGCTCCATTGGAAAGAGTTTGTGCAAGTGTGTGAGTGTGTATGCTTGGAGGAAATGGTGCTGGGAGGTAAGTGCACAGAGTTAGGAGAGATTTCCCAGAATGAAGACGTAATCATGGGGTATTTAACTACTGGACAGAAAAAAACACAAAGTGCTGGAATAACTTAGTGGATCAAGCAGCAATTCAGGGGAAGATGGATAGGTATCGTTTCGGGTCAGTACCCTCCTTCGGACTGATCGTAGGGGGAAGAAGAAAGTTGGAAGAGATGAGAAGCAAGACAAAACATGGAGAGTGATAGGATGGGGTTGGGGTGGGGTTGGTCATTACCTAAAATTGGAGAATTCAATGTTCATACTACTGGTATACCACTTATATGCTACCCAAGCGGTATACGAACTGCTGTTCCTCCAGTTTGCATGTGGCCTCGCTCTACATTGGAGGAGGCAGGGAAATGAAAGGTCAGTATGGGAATGGGAAGGGGAGTTAACATGGCTAGCAACCAGGAGATCCAGTAGGCCTTAGGCAGACTGAGGACAAGTGTTTAGCGAAACTCTCCCTTCTCTTCCTGCCCACTCTCCTCCACTTCCCTCCCCCCGAATCCACTACCATTTCTACCCACCCCTCCCACATGCATTCCTTTCCTCTGGCTTCACAATTCACACTTTTCAATCTATCTCACCTTTTGTCTGTTGAACACTGGTCTTTGTTCAACCATCTGCCTATCCAAAAAAAAAACCTTACATGTATCCACCTATCATGGTACATGGTAGGGAATTGAGGAATGCTGTGGAACAGAGGGATCTAGGAATAACTGTGCATAGTTCCCTGAAGGTGGAATCGCATGTAGATAGGGTGGTAAAGAAAGCCTTTGGTGTGATGGCCTTTATAAATCAGAGCATTGAATATAGGAGTAGGGAAGTAATGTTAAAATTGTACAAGGCATTGGTAAGACCAATTCTGGAGTATGGTGTACAATTTTGGTCGCCTAGTTATAGGAAGGATGTCAACAAAATAGAGAGAGTACAGAGGAGATTTACTAGAATGTTGCCAGGGTTCCAGCAACTATGTTACAGAGAAAGGTTGAACAAGTTAGGTCTTTATTCTTTGGAGTGCAGAAGGTTAAGGGGGGACTTGATTGAGGTCTTTAAAATGATGAAAGGGATAGACAGAGTTGACGTGGATAAGCTTTTCCCATTGAGGGTAGGGAAGATTCAAACAAGAGGGCATGACATGAGAATTAAGGGACAGAAGTTTAGGGGTAACGTGAGGGGGAACTTCTTTACTCAGAGGGTGGTGGCTGTGTGGAATGAGCTTCCAGCAGAGGTGGTGGAGGCAGGATCGATTTTAACATTTAAAAGTAAAGTGGATAGGTATATGGACGTGAAGGGAATGGAGGGGTATGGTCTGAGTGCAGGTAGATGGGACTAGGGGAAAACAAATGGTCGGCACGGACTGGAAGGGCCGAGAGGGCCTGTCTCCGTGCTGTAATTGTTATATGGTTATATGGTTATCACTTGCCTGGCTTTGTCCTGCCCCTTCTCTCTTCCAACTTTCTTCCTCCCTACCACCACAACAGTCTGAAGAAGAGTCACGACCCGAAACGTCACCAAGCGGCCGTATATGTGTGGAGCTGAAGGAGATAGGCAAGGCCCTGAATTAGGAATTCTGCAAGGCATTTGATAAGGTTATGCATGTTACATTAGATGGCATGGGATCCAGGGAGAGCTAGCGGACTGGTAGAGAATTGGCTTCATGGAAGGAAGCAGGAGGGATGGTGGAAGGTTGTTTTTCAGACAGGAGTCTTGTAACTAATGGTGTGCCTCAGGGCCCTTTGCTTATTGTGGTTTATATCAACGTCTTAGATGAGACTATACAAATTACCTAGTTTGCAGATTACATGAATGTAGATGGCATTATAAATGGCAAAGATGATTATCAAAAATGATAAAATGAGGATCTTGATCGGTTTGGTAGCTTGGTTGCGGGATGATTAATGGAGTTTAATACAGTTAAGTGTGACTGTTGAATTTGGGAAGTCAAACCAGGGCAGGACCTAACCTGTGAGTCGTAGAGCTCTGGGGAGTGTTGTGGGGCAGAGGGATTTAGGAGTGCAGGTGCATAGTTCCTTGAAAGTGGCGTCACAGGTAGATAGGGTGGACAAGAAGGCTTTTGACATTATTGCATTCATCAGTTAGAGTATTGAGTTTATAAGTTGTGATGTTTAAGAGGAACTGCAGATGCTGGAAAATAGAAGGTAGACAAAAATGCTGGAGAAACTCAGCGGGTGAGGCAGCATCTATGGAGCAAAGGAAATAGGCAACGTTTCAGGTCGAGACCCTTCTTCAGACTGATGTGAGAGTGGGGGGGGGGGGAGCGGGAATAAGAAAGGAAGAGGCAGACACAGTGGGCTGAGGGAAAGCTGAGAAGGGGAGGAGAAAGCAGGGACTACCTGAAATTAGAGAAGTCAATGTTCATACCGCTGGGGTGCAAACTGCCCAAGCGAAATATGAGGTGCTGCTCCTCCAATTTACGGTGGTCCTCACTCTGGCCATGGAGGAGGCCCAGGACAGAAAGGTCGGATTCGGAATGGGAGGGGAAGTTGAAATGCTGAGCCACTGGGAGATCAGGTAGGTTAATGCGAACCGAGCAGAGGTGTTGGGCGAAGCGATCGCCAAGCCTACGCTTGGACTCACCGATGTAGAGCGGCTGACATCTAGAGCAGCGGGTGCAATGGATGAGGTTGGAGGAGGTGCAGGTGAACCTCTGCCGCACCTGGAAAGACTGCTTGGGTCCTTGAATGGAGACAAGTGTAGCATTTCCTGCGGTTGCAAGGGAAAGTGCCAGGAGAGGGGATGGTTTGGGTGGGAAGGGACGAATTGACCAAGGAGTTACGGAGGGAGCGGTCTCTGCGGAAAGCAGACAGGGGAGGAGATGGAAAGATGTGGCCAGTGGTGGGATCCTATTGGAGGTGGCAAAAATGTCAGTACAACAAATCCTGGGGGAGGGGCAGGTGGGAAATGTCGTTCCCCCCCCCCCCCTGTTTTGAGAGGTGGGAGACAGTCCTCCCCTCATTTTTTGTAATCTGGATTTTAAAACCTTGTGAAATCTCCGCTTTCTGCAAGACAGTGGTGGAGGGACTGCTGCTCAAGGGTGCCGATTGGACAAGAGAGACGTCAGTCAGCAGGCAATGGGGGCAAGACATGATAATTCAGCGTGGTGATTGGAGGAGGGAGACATGCCAAAACGCTCTTGGCACAGACCTGAGCCTCATCCGCAGCCGGGATCGATCCCGGCTCTCCGGCCTTGTCCCGTCCCCACCCGAGTGCCCCCCCCCCCCACGCCCGGGGTTGGCCAGAGACGTCGGGAGTCAGGCGGCTGTGCCCCTAGGCCAACAGCCAGCGCAGAGAAGCAGCACTGAACCCAGCTCAACTCTGCCTGTCCCGCCAGGTTAATCTAGAGCCCTGCCTGGACTTGTGGGAAATATGGCCCAGGTTTACAGCCAGCGTGGAGAAACAGCACTGGTGTCCCGTCAGTCCAGGCAGGGCTGTAGGTTAACCCCGCGGGACAGGCAGAATTGAGCTGCATTTAGCGCTGGATTAAGCCTCTGAAGTCTCGTGTGAGTGTGCGCATGCGCGCGCGGCAGCCAAGAAGTTGTTTCCCCTGGTCCCCTCCATATTTTGATAGCGAGTTCCGTGCCTTTTTTTAAGGCAGAGATTGATAGGTGTTTGATCAGGAAGGACGTCACAGGGTGCAGGAGAAGCCAGGAGAATGGGGTAATGAGGGAAAAATATGGCCTATTTCTGCTCCTAGGATTTATGGTCTTATGAACACTGAGAAGCTAAAGAATAAATTGCAGATGCCCTGGCCGAGATATATAAATCATTAAACTCCCATGGCTATCTTGACTACAAACCTACTGACTCCCATAGCTATCTTAACTACACTTCTTTCCACCCTGCTTCCTGTAAAGACTCTATCCCCTACTCCCAATTCCTCCGTCTAAGTAAGTAAGTAAGTAAGTTTATTGGCCAAGTATTCACAATACAAGGAATTTGCCTTGGTGCTCCGCCCACAAGTAACAACATGACATACAGTGACAGTTACGAATGACTCAGAAAACACTAAACATTAATAATAATAAAACATTAATGATAAAACACCATTGATCAAGCATGTGAACCAACAAAATACCAGATCAAAGGGAGGCTACAGATTTCTGGCTGTTGAGTAGAGCAACTACTCGTGGATAAAAACAGTTTTTATGTCTGGCTGTGGCAGCTTTGACAGTCCGGAGTCGCCTTCCAGAGGGAGGCGTTTCAAAGTCGCCTTTCAAAGTCTACAGAGAGATTTGGGCCATTTGGAAAAGTGGGCTGAAAGATGGCAGATGGAGTTTAATGCTGATAAGTGTGAAGTGCTACATCTTGGCAGGACAAATCAAAATAGGACGTATATGGTAAATGGTAGGGAATTGAGGAATGCTGTGGAACAGAGGGATCTAGGAATAACTGTGCATAGTTCCCTGAAGGTGGAATCGCATGTAGATAGGGTGGTAAAGAAAGCCTTTGGTGTGCTGGCCTTTATAAATCAGAGCATTGAATATAGGAGTAGGGAAGTAATGTTAAAATTGTACAAGGCATTGGTAAGACCAATTCTGGAGTATGGTGTACAATTTTGGTCGCCTAGTTATAGGAAGGATGTCAACAAAATAGAGAGAGTACAGAGGAGATTTACTAGAATGTTGCCAGGGTTCCAGCAACTATGTTACAGAGAAAGGTTGAACAAGTTAGGTCTTTATTCTTTGGAGTGCAGAAGGTTAAGGGGGGACTTGATTGAGGTCTTTAAAATGATGAAAGGGATAGACAGAGTTGACGTGGATAAGCTTTTCCCATTGAGGGTAGGGAAGATTCAAACAAGAGGGCATGACATGAGAATTAAGGGACAGAGGTTTCGGGGTAACGTGAGGGGGAACTTCTTTACTCAGAGGGTGGTGGCTGTGTGGAATGAGCTTCCAGCAGAAGTGGTGGAGGCGGGATCGATTTTAACATTTAAGAGTAAAGTGGATAGGTATAAGGACATGAAGGGAATGGAGGGGTATGGTCTGAGTGCAGGTAGATGGGACTAGGGGAAAACAAATGGTCGGCACGGACTGGAAGGGCCGAGAGGGCCTGTTTCCGTGCTGTAATTGTTATATGGTTATATGGTTAAGTGATTCAAAGAGTTTGTGGCCAGGGTGAGAGGGGTCAGAGATGATCTTGCCCACTCGCTTCCTGGCCCTTGCAGTGTACAGTTCATCAATGGAGGGAAGGTTGCAGCCAATAACCTTCTCTGCTGATCGGACGATTCGTTGCAGCCTCCAGGTGTCGTGCTTGGTGGCTGAGCCAAACCAGACCATGATGGAGAAGGTGAGAACAGAATCAACGATGGCCGTGTAGAATTGGACCATCATTGCCTGTGGCAGATTGTGCTTCCTCAGCTGCCGCAGGAAATACATCCTCATATACTTAAGGTCCTTGGAGATGATGGTTCCAAGGAACTTAAAAGACTCCACAGATGTGACTGTGGTGTTGTTGATGGTGAGTGGGGTGAGGGGAGGGGGAGCTCTCTTAAAGTCTACAATCAGTTCCACTGTCTTAAGAGCATTGAGCTCTAGGTTGTTGCAATGGCACCAGGACGCCAGGTGTGACACTTCCTGTCTGTAGGCAGATTCCTCCCAATCCTGGATCAGTCCAATCAGGGTTGTGTCGTCCGCAAACTTGAGAAGCTTGACAGAGGTGTCTGTGTAGGTGCAGTTGTTGGTGAGGAGAGTGTACGCAGCCTTGCGGTTCACCTATGCTCAGTGTTTGCGTGTCCGAGATGTGCTTTCCCAGCCTCAAATGCTGCTTCCTGTCTGTCAGGAAGTTGGTGATCCACTGACAGGAGTTCAGACACAGTCAACTCGGAAAGTTTGTAGTATAGTAGCTCTGGCACAATGATGTTGAATACAGAACTAAAATCAACAAACAGGATCCTCGCATAGGTCCCCTGGTGGTCTAGGTGCTGTAGGATGAAGTGCAAACCCAGATTGACTGCATTATCCACAGATCTATTGGACCGAAATGCGAACTGCAGAGGGTCCAGCAGGGAGTTTGTGATATTTTTCAGCTTGGCCAGCTCAAGCCTTTCAAGTGTCTTCATGATTACAGAGGTCAGTGCGACAGGCCTGTAGTCATTAAGACAAGTAATCCTTGCCTTTTTGGGTACAGGGACAATAGTGGAGACTTTGAAGCAGGCAGGAACAGTACATGTTTGCACGGACTGGTTAAAAATGTCTGTATCGGTGCCAGCTGCTTGGCACAGAGCGTAAGAGTAGAGGGGGAAACATTGTCAGGTCCTGGAGATTCCCGGCTCTCTTGTCCTCTGAAAAGCCTCTCCACCTCCTCTATTTTTATTGTTGATATTGGTTAAGTTATGTTGTGCAGCACAGAGGGTGTGGATGATTGAGTGTGAAGTATTGATTGGAGGGGGGTGGGTGTAGAACAGGCACATGCCGTGAGTAATTACTCAGGGTAGGCAGTCAGCCGGCTTTTTAAAAAAAATCTTAAACCGCGTAGATTGTTCTCTGTAAAAAATAAAAAATAAGTAACAATTCAATTTTCCCAAGGTTTCTAAATCTCCTTCATTTTTAAATTACTGAATGGGTGGGGGACGGAGGATGAAGCAGATGAAGCAGGTGGAGAGATGGTGGGAAAAATGGGAGCACACGGAATGTTGAATCAGTTGTCATCTTATTGAATGACAATACCAATTCAAAGGTCCGATTGGAGGGAGTTCCTTTCACAGTGTGTGGAGAGTCAGTGCCAGCGGTTAAAGATGCAGGGAGGGCAGGAGTGTTGAGAAGGAGAGGGTCGGAGATCATATCAGTAACTCACTCACCGCTGCCGCAACGCTCCGGGCACGGACAGCAGAACTGGCCGCCGCTTCCGAGGATAGAAGCAGCTTGGGTGACTACGAGAGGCCGCCGGGACCCGACAGCAGAACCGGCTGCCACTTCAGCCCTTTCTGTCGGCCCGCTCACCTCTGGCAGTGCTCTCCGTCTGAACACCTCTCACCTGCCGCTCGCCGGCTTCACTCATGTCAGTTGCTTCCCGCAAATCCTTAAATTCCCACAGCCAAGTAACCTCAATCTTTGGGTGTTAATGGCGGAGTAGCAAGATGGATTCAACAGTGGCTGAATGGGAGATGTCAGAGAGTAATGGTGGATGGCTGTTTGTTAGGTTGGAAGCCGGTGACCAGTGGGGTGCCTCAGGGATCTGTGTTGGGTCCACTGTTGTTTGTCATGTACATCAATGATCTGGATGATGGGGTGGAAAATTGGATAAGTAAGTATGCAGATGATACTAAGGTAGGTGGTGTTGTGGATAATGAAGTAGATTTTCAAAGTCTACAGAGAGATTTGGGCCATTTGGAAAAGTGGGCTGAAAGATGGTAGATGGAGTTTAATGCTGATAAGTGTGAAGTGCTACATCTTGGCAGGACAAATCAAAATAGGACGTACATGGTAAATGGTGGGGAATTGAGGAATGCTGTGGAACAGAGAGATCCAGGAATAACTGTGCATAGTTCCCTGAAGGTGGAATCGCACGTAGATAGGGTGGTAAAGAAAGCCTTTGGTGTGCTGTCCTTTATAAATCAGAGCATTGAATATAGGAGTAGGGAAGTAATGTTAAAATTGTACAAGGCATTGGTAAGACCAATTCTGGAGTATGGTGTACAATTTTGGTTGCCTAATTATAGGAAGGATGTTAACAAAATAGAGAGGGTACAGAGGAGATTTACTAGAATGTTGCCTGGGTTCCAGCAACTATATTACAGAGAAAGGTTGAACAAGTTAGGTCTTTATTCTTTGGAACGCAGAAGGTTAAGGGGGGACTTGATTGAGGTCTTTCAAATGATGAAAGGGATAGACAGAGTGGGCGTGGATAAGCTTTTCCCATTGAGGGTAGGGAAGATTCAAACAAGAGGGCATGACATGAGAATTAAGGGACAGAAGTTTAGGGGTAACGTGAGGGGGATCTTCTTTACTCGGAGAGTGGTGGCTCTGTGGGATGAGCTTCCAGCAGAAGTGGTGGAGGCAGGATCGATTTTAACATTTAAAAGTAAAGTGGATAGGTATATGGACGTGAAGGGAATCTAGGGGTATGGTCTGAGTGCAGGTAGATGGGACGAGGGGAAAATAAATGGTCGGCATGGACTGGAAGGGCCAAGAGGGCCTGTTTCCGTGCTGTAATTGTTATATGGTTATATGGTTGTAAGTGGCGGCCAGTTCTGCTGTCTGTATCCAGAGCACTGCTGCAGCCACCGAAGCTAATTAATTCCCACAATAAAACTATATAAAACCATATATCAATTACAGCACGGAAACAGGCCATCTCGGCCCTTCTAGTCCGTGCTGAACACTTCTCTCACCTAGTCCCATCTACCTGCACTCAGACCGGAGCATGGCAAGTGGGTTACCTACCCCAATCCCCTCCTTCACAACGCCAGACACCAAACACTGTGAAAGGTGCTCTCCCCCCACCCCGGGAAATACAGTATTTAAAAACATAAAGCACCGAGAAATGTACTTACCACGTTGGTACAGTAAGTCCATTAACCATATAACAATAACCATATAACAATTACAGCACGGAAACAGGCACTCTAGGCCCATCCAGTCCGTGCCGACCATTTGTTTTCCCCTAGTCCCATCTACCTGCACTCAGACCATACCCCTCCATTCCCTTCACATCCATATACCTATCCACTTTACTCTTAAATGTTAAAATTGATCCTGCCTCCACCACTTCTGCTGGAAGCTGATTCCACACAGCCACCACCCTCTGAGTAAAGAAGTTCCCCCTCACGTTACCCCGAAACCTCTGTCCCTTAATTCTCATGTCATGCCCTCTTGTTTGAAACTTCCCTACCCTCAATGGGAAAAACGTATCCACGTCAACTCTGTCTATCCCTTTCATCATTTTAAAGACCTCAATCAAGTCCCCCCTTCACCTTCTGCGCTCCAAAGAATAAAGACCTAACTTGTTCAACCTTTCTCTGTAACATAGTTGCTGGAACCCTGGCAACATTCTAATAAATCTCCTCTGTACTCTCTCTATTTTGTTGACATCCTTCCTATAACTAGGCGACCATTCTTCACTCTTTATTTCCTAAATATGAGTTCCTTAAAATAATGGCAATCCATATTTGAAAATCCCGCCAAGAAACTCGCACTGCGTATGCGCAGTATGCTGCTGCACATGCGCAGTACAGCAAGGCAGAATTTCTGCTGCCTTCGACTCCCCTTGAAACTGACGGCTTCCAGCAGCGCTGACGGCACGTGGGCTGCACAGACCAATCTCTTAGTTAGGCATAATTCAACCCATGTCTTTACTACTTATATTTAATAATTGCCATTTCATACTTTTAGTCAGGGTAGGCAGTGCCTACCTTGCCTATCCTGACGGCATGTGCCTGGTGTAGAAAGGCAGTCTTTGCAGACTGAGGTCAGGCTGTGAGTGGGTGTGAAGTGTTGGTTGGGGTGGGAAATGGTCCAGTCTTTTCATATTGAAGTCTTGCCTTAAGTAGGTGTGAAGTGGTAAATGGGAAGGAGAGGGTGCAGGGTCCATTCTCTGTAGACTGGGGTCTGGCTGTGTTGGTTGGGATGGGGGGGGGGGGGTACTAGGGTTATGTTTCTGATTATTGAACCGGCAGTAAAACTCATTCAGGTTGTTGGTCAGCTCACGATTGTCCAAAGAGCGGGGGGCTTTACTCTTGTAGCTGGTAATTTCTTGCAAGCCCTTCCAAACTGAAGAAGAGTCACTAGCTGAGATCTTGCTCCTCAACTTCTCAGAGTACCTTTTCTTGGCAGCTCTGATTCCTCTTCTCAGCTGGTACATGGCCTGCCTGTAGAGGTCTGCATCCCCGCTCCCGTAGGCCTCCTCTTTAGACCGTCGGAGATGTCTGAGTTCTGCAGTGAACCAGGGCTTGTTGTTGTTGAACCATGTCCGGGTCTTAGTTGGAATGCAACTGTCCTCACAAAAGCTGACATATGATGTTACTGTGTCCATATACTCATCGAGGCTCGTGGTTGCTTCCCTGAACACATTCCAATCCGTGCAGTCAAAGCAGGATTGTAGGTTCTCAATGCCCTCGCTTGTCCACCTTTTCGTTGTTCTGACCACAGGCTTAGCAGCTTTTAGTTTCTGCCTGTAGGTTGGAATAAGGGGAACTATGCAATGATCAGAGAGACCCAGACCCCCCGGGGACAGAGCGATATGCGTTCTTGATTGCCGTATAACAGTGATCGAGTGTTCGTTTGGTAACAGTGGTTCCCCTATTCCATTATAGACAGGGCTCTCACTAGGGTCTCCTCGATATCCTGCAGCTGCACTCTTACTCCCCCTCACCCCATTCGTAACAAGAACAGAGTCTCCCTCGTCCTCGCCTTCCACCTCATCAGCCGTCGCATACAGCATATAATCCTCCAACATGTTTGCCACCTCCAACAGGATCCCACCACTAGCCACATCTTCCCATCTCCCCCCCCTTTCTGCTTTCCGCATAGACCTTTCCCACTGAAACTCCCTGCTCAACTCATCCCTTCCCACCCAAACCATCCCCTCCCCCATACTTTCCCCAACAACCGCAGGAGATGCAACACCTGTCCCTTTACCTCCACCCTCAACTCCATCCAAGAACCCAAACAGTCTTTCCAGATGAGGCAGAGTTTCACTTGCACCTCCTGCAACCTCATCTACTGTATCCGCTGTTCCAGGTGTCAACTTCTCTACATCGGCGAGACCAAGCGCAAGCTCGGCGATCGTTTCACTGAACACCTCCGCTCAGTCCGTCGTAACCTTCCTGATCTCCTGGTGGCCCAGCACTTCAACTCCCCCTCCCATTCCCAATCTGACCTTTCTGTCCTGGGCCTCCTCCATTGTCAGAGTGAGGCCCAGCGCAAATTGGAGGAACAGCACCTTGGGTAGTTTACACCCCAGCGGTATGTCCATTGACTTTTCTAACTTCAGATAGCCATTGCTTTCTCTCTCCATCCCCCTCCCAGTTCTCCTACCAGTCTTACTGTCTCCGCCTACATTCTATCTTTGTCCCGTCCCCTCCCCTGACATCAGTCTGAAGAATGGTCTCGACCTGAAACGTCACCCATTCCTCTCTCCAGAGATGCTGCCTCACCCGCTGAGTTACTCCAGCATTTTGTGTCTACCTTTGATTTAAACCGGCATCTGCAGTTCTTTCTTACACATATAAGTCATTAGATACACGTGACGAGTCAGAAATTCAGTTCAGTTTAGTTTATTGTCACATGTACCGAGGTACCGTGAAAAGCTTTTGTTGCATGCTAACCAGTCAGCAGAAAGACAAAACATGATTACAATCGAGCCCTTTACAGTGTATAGATACATGATAAGGGAATAACGTTTCATGCAAGTTAAGCCAGCAAAGTCCGATCAAGGATAGTCCGAGGGCCATCAATGGGGTAGATAGTAGTTCAGCACTGCTCTCTGGTTGTGGTAGGATGATTCAATAGACAATAGGTACAGGAATAGGCCATTCGGCCCTTCGAGCCAGCACCGCCATTCAATGTGATCACGGCTGATCATCCCCAATCAGTACCCCATTCCTGCCTTCTCCCATATCCCATGACTCCACTATTTTTAAGAGCCCTATCTAGCTCTCTCTTGAAAGCATCCAGAGAACCTGCCTCCACAGCTCTCTGAGGTAGAAAATTCCACAGACTCACCGCTCTCTGTGTTTCCTCGTCTCCGTTCAAAATGGCTTATTCTTTATTCTTAAACTGTGACCCCTGGTTCTGGACTCCCCCAACATCGGGAACATGTTTCCTGCCTCTAGCGTGTTCAAACCCTTAACAATCTTATATGTTTCAATGTTGCAAGAAAATACCTGGGAACTATAGACCAGTGAGCCTAGCATCTGGTGTGGACAAGTTCCTGGGGAGTATTCTGACGTATAAGATATATAGGCATTTGGATAAATGAGTGGATTAGGAATAGTCAACACACTTTTTCATACATGGGAAATCGGGTTCTCATGATTGAGCTTTTTTTTGAAGTAACCAAAAAGGTTGATGGCAGCAAAGCCGTAGAAATTGTCTACATGGATTTCAGTAAGACATTTGATAAGATTCTCCATGGTAGGCTGAATCTGGAAGGTTAGATCTCATGGAACGCAGGGGAAACCACCCGACTGGATACTGCAAGACAGAGGTTTAAGGTGAGGGGTAAAATTTACAAACTTTATGGATAACTTTTTCACACAGAAGGTGGTGGGTATACGGAACAAACTGCCAGAAGAGGTATTTGATGCAAGGACTATAACAACATTTAAAAGACACTTGAACAGATTCATGGATAGGAAAGGTTTAGAGGGATATGGGCCAAATGTGGGCCATTGGGACTAGTGTAGATGGGGCACCTTGGTCGGCAAGAGTAAGTTAGGCCAAAGAGCCTGTTTCCATGCCTATGGAAATGTATGACAATTTATTTTCCATAATTTGTGAATGCTTCATTCCATTTGCCACAGTGAACAAGAAATGTGTGATGACACCAGACGGTTTGGTTCCTCTGCAAATCATGATCATCACCTGGAAGATGATGTGCTGTTTATTGAAACAGGTGAGCGAAGCTTGGTTAGTGGGCTCTGTCCTGTTGTTCATGTAGGCTGATTAGTTGTTTTAACACTACCTCCTATGTGAGAAGGCTGCTTTCAGTTACCTGGGTAGAAACCAAAGATCCTATAGCGAGCAAGATAGTCCACTCAACGAAAAAGCCGTAGTAGGGTCATGGGTAGTCTTCAGCACCATTTCCTTAACTAGCTTCCTTCTCCACACGAAAGATCCTATAGCAGAGCAAAGATACTGGTGCGGAGACACAAGCTGGTTACGGAAACATCCTTGTAAAGATCTTCTCCTCAAGAGCATTTTCTTTCTGCCTCTCTGCCTCACAGTAAAAAGCAAAAAGATGTCTATGTTCCTTCCACAGCGTGTGGGGAATCTGGCTCGGATCAGCACGGCTGGGCGCCAGGGTAAAGTTGCAGGGAGGTTTGCAATGTGTTTTTAAGTAATGTTGTCCCTTGTCTGGGCCTTGAGTCCGAAATAAAGTTTATCATTATATATAAAAATCTGAAGAAATATATATGCATGTGTTATATGATTATATACATCTATATCACATTCATATATATGTGTATGTGTGATTAAATACATATATGTGTTATACATATATGTATTAAATACACATATCTAATCAGTTGTATGGTCGCTGAATAAAATAATCCTTAAGTTATACATCATTTGTTAATCTTGCTCAAAACAAATGTTATTTTGTTCAATACTTAATTTATATAACCCCACCATTACAGACCAGACCAATTTTATTGTTGAAAAACAATTCCATAGACACAAAAAAACATTAAGGAACATTCCAAGAGTAGAGCAACTGGAATCTTCATATTGCTATTATTTTACCAAATACTGCAGTTGTGAACAGTGTGATTAGATTAATTACATAGTTTAATTCAAAAATCAACTCAAACATAGCATATGAGCCATTAAAAAAAAAGAAACATTAAAGAAAATTAACAGAATTATAATTTATTAACATATTAATCATTAACAGAAAATATCAGAATTATGAATTAATAGAATTATCAATTATGAATCTAACCCTATATCACACACACAAACTGTTCCCCCGCAACGCTGATTACACTGTGAGAGGGATAACCAAAGTCGGGTCGAGTTTACTGAAATGGCCGATGAAATGGCTGACGTTCCACCCCGTTGCATTCTACACGCCAGCCCATTGGATTTAGCAGGAGTGGACTATCTTACTTATAGGATCTTTGGTAGAAACATCTTGAATGAAAGCATCAACTTTCAGACCCCATCCGCATGGGTTCATAGCCAATACAGATCATGACACCATCAGCACCAAGTCAACTGATCATTATGCTCCCAACGTAGACCCACCTATTTACAAGCTACCACTGTGTAAATTGTAAAGACCGTGTCAACTGGATGATTGAAAATGTGGAAAATTGATCGGGTGCATGCTGTCCACACAGAGCAGCACAAATCACTTTTGTCAATTATTCCCGACCTTTAGAATCATACAGCACGGAAGAAGGCCCTTGGCCCAACTTGCCTATGCTGACCAAGTTGCCATTCCAGCCCATTTGCCTGCTTCTGGCCCATATCCTTTGAAACCTATCCGATCCATCTGCTCTCACTCATCAGTACAGTATTGGAAGGTTTAATGAGCAGAGCGGTAGCAATTCACCCAGGCACGTGCCGTCAGGGTAGGCAAGGTAGGCACTGCCTACCCTGACTAAAATAATAACATAGTAACTATTAAATATAAATAGTAAAGGCATGGGAGAATAATGCCTACCTCAGAGATCGATCTCTTAGGTAGGCATAATTCTCCATGCCTTTCATCCGCAGTACATGAAACACGCGAAGGTCTGTGTAGCTGACAGCGCGATCAAGGGACCAATTGAGGTTACTCGGAAGTCGGAATTTAAGGATTTGCGGGAAGCGGCTGACGAACAAAGCCGGCGAGCGGCAGGTGAGAGATGTTCAGACGGGGAAGTCAGTGGTGAGTGGGCCAGTAGAAGGCGCTGAGGTGGCATCCAGTTCCGCTGTCCAGTCCCAAGGCCGCTCGCAGCCATCCGAGCTGCTTCCCTCCCCGGCCACAATGCGGTGGCTCCATGCCCAGAGCACCGCGGCAGTGGTAAACGAGTGAGTTACTGGCAGGATCCCCGACCCCCTCCTTCTCAATGCTCCTGCCCTCCCCGCAACTTTACCCCTAGCCAGACTCACCACACGCTGTGAAAGAAACTCCCCCTAATTGGTCCCTTGAACAAGTATTGTCATTCAATAAGATCACGACTGATTCAACTTGTCCCGGTGTCCTCCCGTTTTCCCACCATATCTCCACTTGCCATCACCCTCCACGCCCCACCCATTCAGAATGAAGGAGATTTGGAAGCCTTGGGCAAATTGCTTTCTTTATTTTTATTTTTTTGAGTGTGAGAAATTCTATGTCCCACCAGCATTCTTTCAAAATTTAGCAACTCAAAATGGGAGTGCGTTTTCATTGCCGGGAAATACGGTACTTTATTAAGAAATTTGGCTTTTGAAGACTTTATAAAAGTTGACTGAGAGTTGACTTTATAAAAGCTTACGGAGAGAACAATCTGCGCATGCGCAGTTTAAGATTTTTTAAAGCCGACTGACTGCCTACCCTGAGTAATTACTCGCGTCATGTGCCTAAATTCACCATAATGAGAGGTTTCGAGTGTAGGAGCAGGGATGTTCAGCTACAATTGAACGGGGCTTGGTGAGACTGCAGAGTGTTGCTTGCAGCTTTGGTCTCTAACCTTTCACACAAACCTTTCACATAAGGAGTGTAGGGAACAAGTTGTCAGAGGAGGTAGTTGAGGCAGGGACTATCCCAATATTTAAGAAACAGTTAGACAGGTACATGGATAGGACAGGTTTGGAGGGATGTGGACCAACACGGGCAGGTGTGTCTAGTGTAGTTGGGACATGTTGGCCGGTGTGGTCAAGTTGAGCTGAAGGGCTTATTTCCATGCTGTCTTGCTCTATAACAACTTACTCGGTCATAACGGACAATTGGCAATAACAGACACCGTCCCCTTGCCCCATGGACCCATATAACGGGGGGTTAATGTACACCCATTGTGTTTGGATCACAAAATGCCCATTGCACTCAGAACATATGTTGCTTGAAATATAGTACAGCAAAGGAACAAGCGCTTTGCTCCATGATATTCGTGCTGAATGTGACACTTACTTTAACTATTCCCTTCTGTCCTTGAACATCACTATCGTAGCTGCATCTGCCACCACCCGAAGAGGTCAAAGAGATCCTGAAGGTCCTGACGTGCACGAAGGTAGATAAATCTCCCAAGTCGGATCAGATATATCTGCGGACATTGTGGGAAACTAAAGAGGAAATTGTGGAAGGTGGACACAAAATGCTGGAGTAACTCAGCGGATCAGGCAGCATCTCTGGAGAGAAGGAATGGGTGATGTTTTGGGTCGCGACCATTCTTCAGACTGATGTGAGGAGAGGGGGTGGGACAAAGATAGAATATAGGCAGAGGCGGTAGGACTGGTGGGAGAACTGGGAAGCGGAAGGGGATGGAGAGAGATAGCAAAGGCTATCTGACGTTGGAGAAGTCAACTTTCATACCGCTGAGATGTAAACTACTCGGGTGAAATATGAGGTGCTGTTCCTCCAATTTGCGCTGGGCCTCACTCTGACAATGGAAGAGGCCCAGGACAAAAAGGATAGATTGGGAATGAGGGGGAGAGTTGAAGTGCTGAGCAACTGGGAGATCAGGTAGGTTATGACGGACTGAAAGGAGGTGTTCAGCGAAACGATCGCCAAGCCTGCGCTTGGTCTCGCTGATATAGAGAAGTTGACACCTGGAACAGCAGATACAGTAAATGAGGTTGGAGGAGGTGCAAGTGAACTCTGCCTCACCTGGAAAGACTGTTTGGTCCTTGGATGGAGTCGAGGGGTGTACTTTCCCCTGCAACTGCAGGAAATGCAACACCCGTCCCTTTACCTCCCCCCTCGACCCCATCCAAGGACCCAAACAGTCTTTCCAGTGGAGGCAGAGGTTCGTTAGCACTTCCTCCTACCTCATCCATTGTTCCAGGTGTCAACTTCTCTACATCGGCGAGACCAAGCGCAAGCTCGGCGATCGTTTCACCGAACACCTCCGCTCAGTCCGTCGTAACCTACCTGATCTCCCGGTTGCTCAGCACTTCAACTCCCCCTCCCATTCCTAATCTGACCTTTCTGTTCTGGGCCTCCTCCATTGTCAGAGTGAGACCCATTGCAAATTGGAGGAACAGCACCTCATATTTCGCCTGGGTAGTTTACACCCCAGCGGTATGAATGTTGACTTTGCTAACTTCAGACAGCCCTTGCTTTCCGTCTCTCTCCATCCCCTACCCCCTCCACCTTTCCAGTTCTCCCACGAGTCTTACTGTCTCCACCTACATTCTATCTCTGTCCTGCCCCCACCCCTGACATCAGTCTGAAAAGGGGTCTTGACCCGAAACGTCACCCTTTCCTTCTCTCCAGAGATGCTGCTTGACCCACTGAGTTACTCCAGCATTTTGTGTCTACCTTTGATTTTACCAGCATCTGCAGTTCTTTCTTACTAGGAAATTGTGGAAGTCTGTCTGAAATTTATGAGTCGACATTAGGTACAGGAGAGGGGCCGGAAGATTGGAGGGTGGCGAATGTTGTGCCTCCTGTCAAGAAGGTCTGCAGGGAAAAGACTGGGAACCAGTGAGCTCAACATCTGTAGTTGGTAAGATACTAGAGCAAGTATCTTGAAGGATGGGAAAGATGTGCATTTGGATGGACTAAGGCTGATTAGAGGTAGTCAACATGTTTTTGTACGTGGGACAACGCTGTAGTGCACAACGTCTCACAAATCTGATGGAGTTTTTAGAAGACATGACCAAAAAGGTTGAATGTTGCATGTATAGACTTCAGGAAAGCATTTGACAAGGTTCCACATGGTAGGCTGCTCTGGAAGATTCAATCGCATGGGATCTAAAGAGAGATAGCTGAAGGGATAGAAAATTGGCTTAGTGGAAGGAAGCAGAGGGTGATGGTGGAAGGTCGCTTCTTGGACTGTGACTAGTGGTGTGTCTCAGGGTTTGGTGCTGGGCCCGTTACCATTTGTCATCTATATCAATGATTTAGATGAGAACGTACATAGCAAGATTAGCAAGTTTGCAGATGATGCAAAAGTGGGTGGTATTGCAGATAGTGCAGATGGTTGTCAAAATTTACAGCAGGATCTTGTTCGATTGGCCAGGTGGGCTGAGGAATGGTTAATGGAATTTAATACAGAGAAATGATAGATATTGCATTTTGGAAAGTCTAACAAGGGCAGGACCTTCACAGTGAATGGTAGAGCAGAGGAATCTAGGAGCGCGGGTACATGGTTCCTTGAAGGTGGCATCACAGATAGATGCGGTGGTCAAAAAGGCTTTTGGCACATCAGTCAGAGTATTGTATAGAAGTTGGGAGGTGCAGTTGTATAAGACATTGGTGAGGCCGCATTTAAAGTATTGTGTTCAGTTCAGGGAATATTGCAACGTTTAAGAAGCAATTAGACAGATACATGGATAGGACAGTTTAGAGGGATATGGGTCAAACACAGGCAGAACTAATGCAGATGGGACGTTGGTCGGTGTGGGCAAGTTGGGCTGAAGATCTGTTTCCATGCTGTATGACCCTACAACTGTGACCTATATCACCTTTGCCGGCTGTATCCAGGCATTTAATACTCTCTATGTAAAAGATCTCTTTAAACGTTATTCCTCTGCCTCTAATCTTTATTTTTTTCATCTTAGGGAAAGAGGTTCTGACTGCCTATATTATCTGAGCTTCGCACAATTTATAAACTCTAATCAGGTTAGACCAACCTGCCTATCTGGCTAATTCCAGGCAGCATTCTGGTAACCCTCTTCCGCATCCTCTCCAAAGCCTCCACATCCTTTCTGTAATGGGCCGATCAGAACTGCACCCAATATCGAAATGCGGCTTAACCAAAATCCTATGAAGCTGCAATATAATTTCCTAACTCTTGTACTAGATGTCCCAACCAATGAAGGCAAGCGTACCTTATGCTTTCTCTACTTGTTTGTTGCTTTGAAGAAGCGGACAACAAGTGGGCGGCGCAGCAGTAGCGTTGCCAGGTTCGATCCTGACTGCGGGTCCTGACTGTACAAAGTTTGTACCTTCTCCCCGTGACCGTGTGGGTTTCCGCCGAGATCTTCAGTTTCATCCCACACTCCAAAGACATACATGTTTGTAGGTTAATTGGCTTAGTGTTAATGTACTGGTTGGTGCGGGTGGTGGGCCGAACCTGCCATTTTTCCGTCCGTGCCTGTATTTGATCTATATCTTGCTGTATTATCATTTGGCAGCCTTCTTTACTGTCTGCACCTTCTGTTGTGTTGTCTGTAAATTATTAACCAACCCATCTACAGTTTAAGTGAAGAAGGGCCTCGACCTGAAACGTCACCCATTCCTTCTCTCCAGAGATGCTGCCTGACCCGCTTACTCCAGCATTTTGTTTCTATCTACAGTTTCATACAGTCATTTATATATATATATCACAAACAACTAAGAATGCAGAACTGATCTCTGCGGACCTACACTAGTCAGTGACCTTCAGCAAGAATAACAGTCTTCCACCACTACTCCATGGTTTTCCATGGTTAAACCAGTCCGGAGTGACAACTATTAAATCACATTGGATTCCATTCATCTTAACTTTCTGGAGCTTGTCAAATGCCTTAAGGTCCATGGAACTAACACCTGCTGCCAGCCCTCATCAAGCATCCTCGTCACCACCTGAAAAAATTCAATCAAACGTGTAAGACGTGATCTGCTTGCACCAAGCCATGCTGACTATCCCCAAATGGCCCATTCTTTTCCAAATAAGATTAAATCCTGTCCCTAAGAATTCTCTTCAATAGTTTCCCTACCACTGGTGAGATGACCTATAATTTCCTGGATTGTTTATTAACTCCCTTCTTAAATAAATAAATGAATAACACCGGCTTTGCAGTCCTCAGGACCTCACCTGTGGCGAAAGCGGACCCTTTATCCGTGCATTGTTTCTGTTGGCACAGTATGACTCGGTGTCTTGTCTGGAGATAAATAGTGAACATTGTGATAAGTAACAAAAATGTTTGTTCTGCAGAGACACAACAAAGCTTATCTGACGAGACACATCCGGAGGATGAACGTCCTCAAGGATCTGACAATGACTCAACTCCGGTGAGACGGGCGAGGGTTTGGGTTGTGAATAGTAATTTGCTGTATCTTCACATAACCACTAACAAATCAAATAAAATTTATTTGCACAGAAAGGTCAGAATTAGGAATATGAGCAAATACCCAACTGCTGGATAAACTCAACAGGTTCGACGACTTCTATGGAGGGAAATGTACAGATTGCATTATGAATCACAACTCTTCTTTAGACTGATTATTGTCCACATTCCTCCTCCTCCCCCACAGATGCTGCCAGACCTGCTGAGTTCTTCCAACGATTTGTTTCTCGCTCCATTTTTAGCACCTGCGATCTCTTTTGTGCCTGAAGATAGACACAAAAAACTGGAGTAACTCAGCGGGTCAAACAGCATCTCTGGAGAAAAGGAGTGGTTGAGACCCGAAACATCACAAATTCTTTCTCTCCAGAGATGCTGTCTGAACCGCTGAGTTACTCCAGCTTTTTGTGTCTGTCTGCGGTTTAAACCAGCATCTGTAGTTCCTTCCGACACATTGCTTGTGCCCCTTGGGTATTCAAGTACGTGTGGAAGTCTTAATGCACGCAAAAAAAGAAACAGAAACAGAAGGACAAGATGGAAGTTGTTAGGGTGGGTAAACTATGAATATCAGTGTTGGTCTGTTCGAGGCAAACCGTCATTCTAGGATGTTCTCGATAAGTGCAGCCACACACTGCTATATGTCAATGTGAAAATATCCCATGGTTCATGAATGCATTTGGTAGGCTCAGTGCACTCTTCCCTCTCTCATCATCTCTCTTCTCCATGATCTCCTCGTTCCCTGCTGCACCATAGGAGCCTGAGGACCTGCTGTTGATAGAAGACGAAGCTGAGGAATTTGCCACCATCTTACCATCCAAGAAACCTGCTGTTGAGTGTCCAATTTGTGGTCAGCCATTCCCGTTGGAGAAGATAGAGGTGCATGCGGCTGATTGTAACGGTGCCTGTGATGGAGGAAGTGAGCTGCAAGGTACAGTTTTCCAAATATTGTGGAAGTCAAGTAGTGCATCGCCAGAAACATGGAAAACAGCAACAACTGATGACAATATACACAAAAGTCCAAGAAACAATAAATCTGTTAATTTCAAATATGTTACATTAGCTGGGGAATCAATGTCGGCACATAAAAAAATCATTGTCCCGTATCTATGTGGGACATGATGTCTGGCTGCGGGTGGCCCCAATGTCATTGCTAGCGCCAAGTATAATCCAAGGAAATACAAGTAAATCACAGCTTCTGCTCGAGGGGCTGTTTGGTCTCTGGATGGTGGGAAAGGAAGAGGACAGATAGAGAGTGGCCCAACGCGTCCGTGCTGGACAAGTTGCCTAACCAAGCTAGTCCCACTTGATGGCACCTGGCATATATCTCTCCAAACCTTTTCTATCCATGTCCTTGTCCAAATGTCTTTTCACCAAGGGAAAGGAAGTATAGGAGAATGAGATAAATAGGTAGAACACTAATATGCTAGGGTAGTTTGAGATTAAAAAGTTGTTGGAGCTCTTGAGGACCATTAAAGTGGATAAATCCCAAGGACACAGATTATTTAGTGAGAAAAAAGGGGAGACTGGGAGTCTGGCCAAGATCCTTGTCTTCACTAACCAGAGGCGAGGTCCCCGGAGGGCAGAGAGTAATTGCTGCTGTTCCTTTATTTAAGAAGTAAAATAGAGATAATCCAGGTAATTATAGATTTGATGAGCATGTTAGTGGCAGGGAAGCTGTTGGAGAGGATACTTTGGGTTAAGATTTACTCCCATTTGGAGGAAAATTAGTTAATTAGGAGCTGTCAGCATGGCAGGTCGAATCTTACCAACTTGATTTGAATTTTTTAAGTCACAAGTGTTTTATAGTCAAATGTCATGAAACGGAACAATGTTGTGAGGAGGTGACAAAGGTGATGGATGAGGGTAGGACGTAGTCAACATGGATAAGGCATTTGTTAAAATCTCCATGGTATGTTGATCCAGAAAATTCAGATGGGCGGGATTAGCAGTGACTTAGTCGTATGGATTTAACATAGAAACATAGAAATTAGGTGCAGGAGCAGGCCATTCGGCCCTTCGAGCCTGCACCGCCATTCAATATGATCATGGCTGATCATCCAACTCAGTATCCTGTACCTGCCTTCTCTCCATACCCCCTGATCCCTTCAGCCACAAGGGCCACATCCAACTCCCTCTTAAATATGGCCAACGTACTGGCCTCAACTATCTTCTGTGGCAGAGAATTCCACAGATTCACCACTCTCTGTGTGAAAAACGATTTTCTCATCTCGGTCCTAAAAGACTTCCCCCTTATCCTTAAACTGTGACCCCTTGTCCTGGACTTCCCCAACATCGGGAACAATCTTCCTGCATCTAGCCTGTCCAACCCCTTAAGAATTCTGTAAGTCTCTATGAGATCACCCCTCAATCTTCTAAATTCCAGCGAGTACAAGCCAAGTCTATCCAGTCTTTCTTCATATGGAAGTCGTGCCATCCCAGGAATCAGTCTGGTGAACCTTCTCTGTACTCTCGCTATGGCAAGAATATCTTTCCTCAGATTAGGAGACCAAAACTGTACGCAATACTCCAGGTGTGGCCTCACCAAGACCCTGTACAACTGCAGTAGAATCTCCCTGCTCTTGTACTCAAATCCTTTTGTTATGAATGCCAACATACCATTCGCTTTCTTCACAGCCTGCTGCACCTGCATGCCTACTTTCAATGACTGGTGTACCATGACACCCAGGTCTCGCTGCATCTCCCCTTTTCCTAATCGGTCACCATTCAAATAATAGTCTACCTTCCTGTTTTTGCCACCAAAGTGGATAACCTCACATTTATCCACATTATATTGCATCTGCCATGCATTTGCCCACTCACCCAGTCTATCCAAGTCATCCTGCAGCCTCCTAGCATCCTCCTCACAGCTAACACTGCCCCCAGCTTCGTGTCATCCGCAAACTTCGAGATGTTGCATTTAATTCCCTCGTCCAAATCATTAATGTATATTGTAAATAGCTGGAGTCCCAGCACTGAGCCTTGCAGCACCCCACTAGTCACTGTCTGCCATCCTGAAAAGGACCCGTTCACTCCTACTCTTTGCTTCCTGTCTGCCAGCCAGTTCTCTATCCACATCAATACTGAACCACCAATACCGTGTGCTTTAAGTTTTTATACCAATCTCTTGTGTGGGACCTTGTCGAAAGCCTTCTGAAAGTCCAGATACAACACATCCACTGCTTCTCCCTTATCCACTCTACTAGTTACATCCTCAAAAAATTCAATAAGATTCGTCAGACATGATTTACCCTTCGTAAATCCATGCTGACTTTGTCCAATGATTTCACCACTTTCCAAATGCGCTGCTATCCCACCTTTAATAATTGACTCTAGCAGTTTCCCCACTACTGATGTTAGACTAACTGGTCTGTAATTCCCCATTTTCTCTCTCCCTCCCTTTTTAAAAAGTGGGGTTACATTAGCTACCCTCCAATCTTCAGGAAGTACTCCAGAATCTAAAGAGTTTTGAAAAATTATCACTAAGGCATCTGCTATTTCTGGGGCTACTTCCTTAAGTACCCTGGGATGCAGCCTATCTGGCCCTGGGGTTTTATCGGCCTTTAATCCATTCAATTTACCCAACACCACTTTCCGGCTAACCTGGATTTCACTCATTTCCTCCATCTCATTTGACCCACGATCCCCTGCTATTTCCTGCAAATTATTTATGTCTTCCTTAGTGAAGACAGAACCAAAGTACTTATTCAGTTGGTCTGCCATGTCCTTGTTCCCCATGATCAATTCACCCGTTTCTGACTGCAAGGGACCTACATTTGTTTTAACTAATCTTTTGCGCTTCACATATCGATAAAAACGTTTGCAGTCAGTTTTTATGTTTCCTGCCAGTTTTCTTTCATACTCCATTTTCCCTTTCCTAATTAAGCCCTTTGTCCTCCTCTGTTGGTCTCTGAATTTCTCCCAGTCCTCTGGTAGGCTGCTTTTTATGGCTAATTTGTACGCTTCATCTTTTTCTTTGATACTGTCCCTGATTTCCCTCGTTATCCATGGATGCGCCACCTTCCCTGATTTATTATTTTGCCATACTGGCAGAAACGGGTGAATTGTTCATCCCAGTATGGCAAAATACAATTGTTGTATTCATCCATGCAGTCTTTAAATGCCTTCCATTGCATATCCACCGTCAACCGTTTTTTTTTTGAGGAAACCGCTGGTTGGTGGGAAGTGGACTAGGGTAAGCAGCTGATTGGTGGGAAGTGGACTAGGGAAAGCAGCTGATTGGCAGTCAGATTCCAGCAGTTTGTTGTGTACTTTGTATTGTGTTGCTATTGTATCCTGTGTAAGGGGGGCAGTATGAAGGCCAGGGCAGTGTACTGTTCTGGATGTCAGATGTGGGAGGTCAGGGAATCTGATAGCCCTCCAGACGTCCACATCTGCGCCAGGTGTGTTGAGATGGGGCTCCTAAAGGACTGTGTTAGGAACCTGGAGCAGCAGCTCGATGACCTCCGTCTCCTCAGGGAGAGTGAGGAGGTGATAAAGAGGAGCTACAGGGAGGTAGTCACTCCCAGACCACAGGAGGCAGACAAGTGGGTCACGGTTAGAAAGGGCAAGGGGCAGAGGCAGGGGCTAGAGAGTACCCCTGTGACCGTACACCTGGAAAATAGGTACTCAGGTTTGAGTACGATTGGAGGGGACAGCCTAGCTGGGGGCAGCAACAGCGGCCGGGCCTCCGGCACAGAGACCGGCCCTGATGCTCAGAAGGGTAACAAAAAGAGGAGGGCAATTGTAATAGGGGACTCTATAGTTAGGGGGTCGGATAGGCGATTCTGTAGACGCAGTCGGGAGACCCGGATGGTAGTTTGCCTCCCTGGTGCCAGGGTCTCGCATGTGTCAGAACGTGTACAAAAGATTCTGATAAGGGAGGGAGAGGAGCCTGATGTTGTGGTACACATAGGTACCAATGACATAGGCAGAAAAAGTGACGAGATCCTGAAGGGAGAATTTAGGGAGTTGGGGGAAAGTTAAGGAGAAGGACCAAAAGGGTAACGATTTCAGGATTACTGCCTGTGCCGCGTGACAGTGATAGTAGGAATGAAATGAGGTGGAGGATAAATGCGTGGCTGAGGGACTGGTGCAGTGGGCAGGGATTCAAGTTTCTTGATCACTGGGACCTCTTTTGGGGAAGGCATGATCTGTACACAAAGGACGGGTTGCACTTGAACCCGAGGGGGACCAATATCCTGGCAGGGAGATTTGCAAAGGCTACTGGGGAGACTTTAAACTAGAAAGGCTGGGGGGAGGGACTCGGGTAGAGGGGGCTAGGGGTCAGGGTGTGGGGCAAGAGGCAGAGAAGGGAAGCACTCGGATCCAAAATGTAGGCGAGAAAGATGAAAAAGATAATAGACAGAGAATAAGGGATGGTGGGTTTCTGAAATGTGTATATTTTAATGCTAGGAGCATTGTAAGTAAGGTGGATGAACTTAGAGCCTGGATTGACACCTGGAAATATTATGTTGTGGCAATCAGTGAAACATGGTTGCAGGAGGGCTGTGATTGGAAACTAAATATTCCAGGATTTCGTTGCTTAAGGTGTAATAGAATTGGAGGGTCCAGAGGGGGAGGTGTTGCATTGCTTGTCAGAGAAGATATTACAGCAGTGCTTTGGCAGGATAGATTAGAGGGCTCGTCTAGGGAGACTATTTGGGTGGAACTGAGAAGTGGGAACGGTGTAGCAACAATTTTAGGGGTGTACTATAGACCGCCAAATGGGGAGCGAGAATTGGAAGAGCAAATATGTAAGGAGATAGCAGATATTAGTAGTAAGCACAAGGTAGTGATTGTGGGAGATTTCAATTTTCCAAAAATAGACTGGGAAACACATTCTGTAAAGGGGCTGGATGGTTTGGAGTGTGTTAAATGTGTGCAGGATAGTTTTTTGCAGCAGTACATAGAGGTATCGACCAGAGAAGGGGCAGTGCTGGACCTCCTGTTAGGAAATGAGGCAGGTCAGGTGACGGAGGTATGCGTTGGTGAGCACTTCGGGACCAGTGATCACAATACCATCAGTTTCAATATAATTATGGAGAGAGTCAGAACTGGACCTAGGGTGGAGATTTTTGATTGGAGAAAGGCTAACTTTGAGGGAATGCGTAAGTATTTTAAAGGAGTGAATTGGGACACTTTGTTTCATGGGAAGGATGTAGAAGAGAAATGGAGGACATTTAAAGGGGAAATTGTAAGAGTACAGAATCTTTATGTCCCTGTTAGGTTGAAAGGAAATAGTAAAAATTGGAAAGAGCCATGGTTTTCAAGGGAAATTGGACACGTTTCGAAAAAAGAGAGATATCTACAATAATTATAGGAAGGCATGGAGTAAATGAGGTGCTAGAGGAGTATAAAGAATGTAAAAAGAATCTTAAGAAAGAAATTAGGAAGGCTAAAAGAAGATATGAGGTTGCTTTGGCAAGAGAGGTGAAAGTAAACCCAAAGGGTTTCTACAGCTATATTAACAGCAAAAGGATAACGAGGGATAAAATTGGACCATTAGAGAACCAGAATGGACAGCTATCTGCAGAGCCAAAAGAGATGGGGGAGATATTGAACAATTTATTTTCTTCGGTATTCACCAAGGAGAAGGATATTGAACTCTGTGAGTTAAGGGGAAAAAGTAGAGTAGCTATGGAAACTATGAGATTCAAAGAGGAGGAAGTACTGACACTTTTGAAAAAATATAAAAGTGGATAAGTCTCCAGGTCCTGACAGGATATTCCCTAGGACATTGAGGGAAGTTAGTGTAGAAATAGCAGGAGCTATGACAGAAATATTTCAAATGTCATTAGAAACGGGAATAGTGCCGGAGGATTGGCGTACTGCGCATGTTGTTCCATTGTTTAAAAAGGGTTCAAAGAATAAACCTAGCAATTATAGACCTATTAGTTTGACGTCAGTGGTGGGCAAATTAATGGAAAGGATACTTAGAGATAATATATATAAGCATCTGGATAAACAGGGTCTGATCAGGAACAGTCAACATGGATTTGTGCCTGGAAGGTCATGTTTGACAAACCTTCTTGAATTTTTTGAAGCGGTAACTAGGGAAATTGATGAGGGTAAAGCAGTGGATGTTGTCTATATGGATTTCAGTAAGGCCTTTGACAAGGTTCCCCATGGAAGGTTGGTTAAGAAGGTTCAATCTTTGGGTGTTAATGGCGGAGTAGCAAGATGGATTCAACAGTGGCTGAATGGGAGATGTCAGAGAGTAATGGTGGATGGCTGTTTGTCAGGTTGGAAGTCGGTGACCAG
This sequence comes from Okamejei kenojei, assembly GCA_035221665.1. NCBI lineage: Eukaryota > Metazoa > Chordata > Chondrichthyes > Rajiformes > Rajidae > Okamejei > Okamejei kenojei. The sequence continues at coordinate 73,242,513 of CM069141.1, forward strand.
TGGGGTGCCTCAGGGATCTGTGTTGGGTCCACTGTTGTTTGTCATGTATATCAATGATCTGGATGATGGGGTGGAAAATTGGATAAGTAAGTATGCAGATGATACTAAGATAGGTGGTGTTGTGGATAATGAAGTAGATTTTCAAAGTCTACTGAGCGATTTGGGCCATTTGGAAAAGTGGGCTGAAAGATGGCAGATGGAGTTTAATGCTGTTAAGTGTGAAGTTCTACATCTTGGCAGGACAAATCAAAATAGGAAGTACATGGTAAATAGTAGGGAATTGAGGAATGCTGTGGAACAGAGGGATCTAGGAATAACTGTGCATAGTTCACTGAAGGTGGAATCGCATGTAGATAGGGTGGTAAAGAAAGCCTTTGGTGTGCTGGCCTTTATAAATCAGAGCATTGAATATAGGAGCAGGGAAGTAATGTTAAAATTGTACAAGGCATTGGTAAGGCCAATTCTGGAGTATGGTGTACAATTTTGGTCGCCTAGTTATAGGAAGGATGTCAACAAAATAGAGAGAGTACAGAGGAGATTTACTAGAATGTTGCCAGGGTTCCAGCAACTATGTTACAGAGAAAGGTTGAACAAGTTAGGTCTTTATTCTTTGGAGCGCAGAAGGTTAAGGGGGGACTTGACTGAGGTCTTTAAAATGATGAAAGGGATAGACAGAGTTGACGTGGATATGTTTTTCCCATTGAGGGTAGGGAAGATTCAAACAAGAGGGCATGACATGAGAATTAAGGGACAGAAGGTTCGGGGTAACGTGAGGGGGAACTTCTTTACTCAGAGGGTGGTGGCTGTGTGGAATGAGCTTCCAGCAGAAGTGGTGGCGGCAGGATCGATTTTAACATTTAAGAGTAAAGTGGATAGGTATATGGACGTGAAGGGAATGGAGGGGCATGGTCTGAGTGCAGGTAGATGGGACTAGGGGAAAACAAATGGTCGGCACGGACTGGAAGGGCCGAGAGGGCCTGTTTCCGTGCTGTAATTATTATATGGTTACATGGTTAACCCTTCAAGAATCAATTGCCAGTCCATCTTGGCCAATTCACGTCTCATACCCTCAAAGTTACCTTTCTTTAAGTTCAAGACCCGTGTTTCTGAATTAACAATGTCACTCTCCATCCTAATGAAGAACTCAACCATATTATGGTCACTCTTGCCCAAGGGGCCACGTACAACAAGGCTGCTAACTAACCCTTCCTCATTACTCAATATCCAGTCTAGAATAGCCTGCTCTCCCGTTGGTTCCTCCACATGTTGGTTTAGAAAACTATCCCGCATACATTCCAAGAAATCGTCTTCCTCAGCACCCCTGCCAATTTGATTCACCCAATCTATATGTAGATTGTAGTCACCCATTATAACGGTTTTACCTTCGTTGCACGCATTTCTAATTTCCTGTTTGATGCCATCCCCAACTCCACTACTACTGTTACAGAGATGCCAAGTGTCCCGGATTCGCCGTATTTTGTCCCGGCGAAATAACCTTTTTACGGTGTTCCGGCAGCCAAACATGCTGTTACGGAACACCGCCGCGCCGGTGTTCCTCCCGTGGTGAACGCTGGCGCCATGTGCCCCCGGTTTGCCAGCCCGGCAGCTCGCAGCCACGCCCGGCCCAGAGCCCGGGCGGCGCCGGCCCGCGCGATCAGCGGCACTTTCTTGCCGCCAGCCGGCCGCTCGCGGCAGCCCCATCACCGGGCCTCCCCCCCACCCCCACCCCCACCCAGTGCGCAGGCGCAGACCCGCCGGCAACCTTGCCAAGTGCGCATGTGCCGCACCCGCCCGCCAGCAGCCCGCTGATCTGCACCAGTGCGCAGGCGCATAGCCGCCGGCAACAACCCCAAGTGAGTATGTTACGGAGAGAAATGCATTTAACCCCATTTGTTACGGACAAATGGGTTGAATGTTACTGTGAACTAAATTTAGGGTTGGCATCTCTGCTGTTAGGTGGCCTGTACACAACACCCACTAGCGTTTTCTGCCCCTTAGAGTTTCGCAGCTCAGCCCATATCGATTCCACGTCCTCCAAGCTAATGTCATTCCTTTCTATTGCGTTAATCTCCTCTCTAACCAGCAACGCTACCCCACCTCCTTTGGAACAGGCTTACTGATGTAAGACAGAGGGTTGTGGTGGAAGGACAATATTTTGTATGTAAACGTAAACGGTTTGGTCAATAAGTGTGCAGCTTACACCAAGATTGCTGACTGAGGAAGGCTGCCAAGGTATACAGTGCAATATAGATCAGATACAGAAATGGGCAAAGAACTGACAGATGGAGTTTAACCGAAGAAAGAGTGAGATGTAACCCTTTGTTAGGTCAACTAAAAGGGGAAAATATACAATTAATGGTATGACCCTCAACAGCATTGATGTACTGAAGAATCTGTATAGAGGGAGTTGAGTCCACAGCTCCATGAAATGGGCAACACAAGTAGACAACATGGTAAAGAAAGCACAGGTTATGCTTGTTTCATATGTCGGGGCATTAAGTATAATGTCAGGATGTCATGATGCAGCTTTATAGGATTTTGGTTATGCTACATTTGTAATATGGCATGCAGTTCTGTTTGCCCCTTTGCTGGAAGGATCTGGAGACTTTGGAAAGCGTGCAGAAGAGAATTACCAGAATGTTGCCTGGCTTAGGGGGTATTAGCTCCAGGGAGAGGTTGAACAGACTTGAATGGAAACTGTAGGGAGACCTGATAAAATTAAGAGAGACATAAAGAGAGTCAGACCCTTCTTCCCAAGATGGAAAAATCAAATCCGAGAGGGAATAGCTTTAAGTTGAGATGGGCAAAAGGAGATGTGCAAGGCATCTTTTTTTACACAGCAGACGGCACAGAGGTGCAGTGGTAGAGTTGCTGCCTTGCAGCCGCCAGAGACCAGAGTTCGACAGCTACGGGTGCTGTCTGTACCGAGTCCGCACATTCTCCCCGTGTCCTGCGTGGGTTTTCTCCAAGATCTTCGGTTTCTCCCACACTCTAGAGACGTACTAGAGGTTTGTAGGTTAATTGGCTTGGTATAAAAATATATATAAAATTGTCCATAGTGTAGGATGGTGGTAATATGCGGGGATCACTGGTTGGTGCGAACAGATGCCGAAGGGCCTGTTTCCGCACTGTATTTCTAAACTAAATAAAAAAAGAGGGTGGTAGGTGCCTGGATCACGCTGCAACAGTTGGTGATTGAGGAATATTCAATAGTGGAACATATACATATACATATATATGCTGGGAATGGAGGGATATGGATTATGCGCAGGTTGATAACATAGTTTTGACATCATGCTCTCACAAATATTGTGGGCCGAAGGGCCTGTTCTTGCTGTATGTTCTTCGTTAAATTTGGCTATCACATCCTCTGGTAGTTTTGCTCAAACTGTTGCTCCTCAGGTCTCTTTTAAATCTTTACCCTATTATCTTAAAGCTGTGCCCTCCACTTTTAGACTCCCATGACCTGGACAAATGACTGGCTATTCAACTTACCGTATTTCCTGGCAATGAAGACGCACCTGCGTCGAAGACACATCCCCAATTTAAGTTGCTAAATTTTGAAAAAAGGATGGTGGGACAGGATCAAGGGTTTGGTTTATTCCAGGGGTCGGCAACATCGCCTGCGTGCCTCGGGACTGGCTGCAGTTCCCATATCCCTCTCGTCCCCAGGACTATCTGCAGTTCCCAGGTCGGCTCGCTTGCCCCAAGTCTGGCAGTGACGCCCAGGTTGACTGCGTGCCCCGTGAATGGCTGCAGTTCCCAGGTCGGCTCACTTGCCCCAGCTCTGGCTGTAGTTCCCAGGTTGGCTGCGTGCCACGGAACTGGCTGTAGCGCCCAGGTCGCCTGCCCCGGGACTATTAGAGAGGGAGAGAGAACCCGGGACGGAGCAGCCAGTCTTCCGCCCAGTCGCTACCCACCAACCACCACCTCCACCTGTTGCGCCTGTGCCGAAGGACACCATGGCGCTGAGGTCCGCTGTCCGGTTCCGGCGGCCACTCACAGCCCATCGAGCTACTTCCATCCCCGGCCACAATGCGGTGGCTCCGCGCCCAGAGCGCCGCAGCAGCGGTGAGTGAGTGAGTTGCTGGCATGATCCCCGACCCCCTCCTATCCAACGCTCCTGCCCGTGCTGACCCGGGCCAGACTCCCCACACGCTGTGAAAGGAACTACCCCCAACCCCTCCATGCCACTGTTCATTTACAGCCGCTTCCCACTTTACAGCCGCTTCCCATCAGCTGCCAGTACAGCAACATCGTTCTTGATATTGCTGTACTGAGGGATAATGAAGTCTACCTTTCTTGGCTAACAACCTAACCTTCGGCCTCCAAGACAAAGGTGAATTTTCCTTGTCTTATTTTTGGGTAACAAATAGTGTCTTCATTGCCAGGAAATACGGTATCCATGCCTCTCACGGTTTTATATCTCCAGGTTTGGTAACATTCTTGTAAATCTTTAGTTCAGTTTAGAGTTCGCACCCTTTCCAGTTTAATGACATCTTTCCTGTAGCAGGTTGACCAGAACTGTATACAGTAACTATAATGCGGATGTGCAGACGTCTTTCCAGCTGTAATATGATGTCCTGACTCTGAGCTGACAGATTAAGTCAAGCGTCCTTGTCTTCTCTTTCGTGGAACTATGCACCTGGATCCTGGTTCTCTCTGTTCGACAACGATTCACAGGGCCCTACAATTTATTGTCCAATGTATAGGGGCACAGTGTGGAAACAGGCCCTTCGGTCCAACTTGCCCACAAAATGGCCCAGCTCCACGAGTCGCACCTGCCCGCGTGTGATCCATATCGCTCCAAACCTGTCCTATCCATGTACCTGTCTAATGGTTTCTTAAATGTTGGGATAGTCCCAGCCTCAACTGCCTCCTCTGGAAGTTTGTTCCATACAGCTACCACCCTTGTGTGTGAAAAAGCTACCCCGCATTATTTTCCTTTTTACCTTAAACCTATGCCCTCTGGTCCTCGAGACTCTATGCATCTACCCAATCTATTCCTCACATGATCTTATACACCTCAATAAGATCACCCCTCATCCTCAAGCGCTCCAAGGAATAATGTCCTGGCCTACTCATCCTCTGCCTATTGCTCAATCCTTTAGTCCTGGCAACATCTTCATTAATCTTCTCTGTACCATTTCCAGCTTGACAACATCTTCCCTATAACATGGTGCCTTGAACTGAACACTGAAGAAGAGTCTCGACCCGAAACGTCGCCTATCTCCTTCGCTCCTTAGATGCTGCTGCACCCGCTGAGTTTCTCCAGCTTTTTGCGTAACCCACAATACTCTAAATGTTGCCTCATCAACTTCTATGCTCAATACTCTGACCGGTGAAGACCAACGTGCCAAAAGCCTTTTTGATCACCCGATCTACCTGCGACTCCACCTTCAGGGAACTATGCACCTGCACTCCTAGATACCTTTGCTCTACAACACTACCCAGAGCCCTGCCATTCACTGCCCATATTAGACTTCCCAAAATGTAACACCTCACATTTTTTTGCATTAAATCCCATCAACCATTCCTCAGCCCACCTGGCCAATTGATCAAGATTCTGGCAATTAATTCTAAAAGGGTTGACGGTGGATATAGAATGGAAGACATTTAAAGACTGCATGGATGAACTACAAAAATTGTTCATCCCAGTTTGGCAAAAGAACAAATCGGGGAAGGTAGTAACAAGGGAAATCAGGGATAGTATCAAAGCAAAGGATGATGCGTACAAAGTAGCCAGAAAAAGCAGCATACCAGAGGACTGGGAGAAATTCAGAGACCAGCAGAGGAGGACAAAGGGCTTAATTAGGAAAGGAAAAATAGATTATGAAAGAAAACTGGCAGGGAACATAAAAACTGACTGCAAAAGTTTTTATAGATATGTGAAGAGAAAGAGATTAGTTAAAACAAATGTAGGTTCCTTGCAGTCAGAAACAGGTGAGTTGATCATGGGGAGCAAGGATATGGCGGACCAATTGAATAATTACTTTGGTTCCGTCTTCACTATTGCGAACAGTTTTGGTCTCCAAATCTGAGGAAGGACATTATTGCCAGAGAGGAAGTGCAGAGAAGGTTCACCAGACTGATTCCTGGGATGTCAGGACTGTCTTATGAAGAAAGACTGGATAGACTCGGTTTATACTCTCTGGAATTTAGGAGATTAAGAGGGGATCTTATAGAAACTTACAAAATTCTTAAGGGGTTGGACAGGCTAGATGCAGGAAGATTGTTCCCGATGTTGGGGAAGTCCAGGACAAGGGGTCACAGCTTAAGGATAAGGGGGAAATCCTTTAAGACCGAGATGAGAAAGACTTTCTTCACACAGAGAGTGGTGAGTCTCTGGAACTCTCTGCCACAGAGGGTAGTTGAGGCCAGTTCATTGGCTATATTTAAGAGTGAACAGTAGGACACTGGAAATGATTGTAGAACGGAGGTGATCTTGCTATGCAGATATATAGTTTCAAGAAATCAGCATCACAGGGAGATACGTTGGTTTAATACCCTTAATCTGGCCTTCATCAATTGAGTAGGCCACACTTGGAGTATTTTGTTCAATTTTGGGCACCCTGCTGTAGGAAAGATGCCATTTAACTGCACAGAGTGCAGAAAAGATCTACAAGGAAGTTATCAGGACAATAAAGACCGGTTACAGGGAGAGATTGGGCAGGCTTGGACTTCATTACTTGGAGCGTTGGAGACATTGGAGAAATGTATAAAATCATGACACATGGATATGGTGAATGCACACTGTCTTATTCCCACGGATGGGGAATCAAGCACTAGAGAGCACAGGTTTAAAGTGAGATGTGGAAGATTAAATAAGAACTTGAGGGGCAACTTTTTCACACGCGGGGTGGGGATGCATAAAATGAACTGCCAGAAGAAGTGGTGGAGGCAAGTATGAAAATTTCAAAACTCATATCAACTGCATGGGCCGCGGGAGTGATGGAAGCAGAAGCAGCGGTGGGGCAGATGCGGACGGGGAGCCAGTGCTTGCGAGTGTTTGCCGGGTTGGCGAGTCGTGCGCTGCAGCTCCGGCCATGGAGCAGCTTCAGTGCAAGAGTCCCGGGCCGTCGGAGGCATCGGAAGCATTGCGCCGCTGCCGTGAGAGTCTCCGTGCCTCATGCACCTGTTGATCAGAGCCTGGCTCTGCTGTGGAATGTAATTAGGAATGTAATTTAGACTAACCGTATTCATAGCTAATCCAATTTAAAGCATAAATATTGCATTCGAGTGTAAGTTAAAAGACTCGCTACAGTATGCACAATTTCAAGCTGAAAAATGCAGAAGCCCCCCCCCCCCGGTCGCTACGCTCCCTCGGGCTTGGTCTGTCGCAATTTCTCACTCCCAACTCTCACCCAATGTTTGCAGCCTGTTTAGACAGGTGCATGGATAGGAACGCTTTGGAGCTATATGTGTCAAACATGGGCTAGGAATCAGTTTAGATGGCCATCTTGGTCAGCATGGACGAGATGCGCTGAAGGGCTTCTACCTGCGCTGTATTGAATTATGACGATTTTACAGGCCTCTACCTTGAAAAACAAGCCTCCGCCATCACTGCATTCACCTATCTTCAAGCCAATTTTGTATTGAATTGGTTAGTTTGCCCCGTATCTCGTATGATCTAACCTGATACAGCTTTGCATGTAAAAGGTTTAGTGTATTTTACTTCGGAGTCACGTGAGTGCCAGCATGCACGCGCAGCATATCGTCGCGCGCATTTGCATCGGCTGGCTGGGGGGGGGGGGGGGGGGGGGGGGGGGGGGGGAGTGCGCTCTCTCCTCCGGCTCCTTCATAAAAGGCCGGCAGGTAAGTACTTACCTTTACTCCACAGGATGGACAAGGGCAAGAGGAAGGTGACGCTGTCGAGGAGCCGAGCTGCATCGACCAGCCAACGCCGCTTGTCCCCGGAGCTGCAAGCACCACCGGCAGCTTCGAGGCATGTGGGGGCAAGAATGCGGAAGTCGGGCGCTCCCGCTACTTTAGCGCCCGACTCATCACCTGAGTGGTTTACCGCCCCGGAGCTGGATGCAACGGATCCAGACTTCGAGCCCCCTTCCCCCAAGAAAAGAGGGGGGGAAACAGGTACGTGCCAAGGGGCTTCGCTCATCGCAAGCGGCCCCACCCCGATTTCCAGTAGACCCGAGGGGGCTGGGCTGGGGGACAGCTGCACTACAGGGGAGCCCTACAGCTGTGCACCACCACGTACCACTGCCAGGGAGATCTGCCATAGTGCAGTCTGGCAGCGTCGTGCAGGCCTGCAGGAGCAGGTGCCGCCGACAAAACACCCCGTCAGGCTGCGGTCAAGGGCGGAAGTGGCAGCAGTAGACGGTCGGTCAGCTCAGCTCTGGGAGTGGCCGACCATGCGCCTCCACGTCAAAAATTGGGCGATTGTGGAGGTAAGCCTGCACGGACTCCGGGGAGCCAGGTTCCGGGGGCCGGCGCCGATCCAACTCACCTGCCTTCGTATCAGACAGGTGGGCCGCTACAGTCTGGAAGAAGACAGACTAGTGGAGAGTCCGTGCGGGAGTCGTATGAGCCTACTCGGGCGGTAGGTCATGACAGCCTGCCATTGGACCCTAGACAGCACCTTATGGAGGTGTGGTCCGATGGTGGAAGCCCCAGTGATTTCGCAGGGCCTGGGGAAGTCGGCTTGTCCACTGCACATAGCAGGGACGGTCGCATAGAGCGGTTGGAGCGGGACCGGGAACGGGAAGAGCGGGACTCACGGGCATCCACAAGCCATGCAAGGAGCCCGCTCAGCATCTCGTCGTCACCAGCCAGAAGTGCTAGCAGTTGCCCAGCCGCTGTGTTTGAAGACGACCCGGGACAGCCAGTGACCGCTGAGCCAGAGCATGAGGAGGATATGCTGGACGTGGTGGACAGGTTTGCCGCTACTACACAAACAGGGGAACCCCTGCACCACAAACTGGCGGGCACCATTGATTACCTGACTACTCACCAACTCCAGAGTCAGGTTCTCAATGATACCATAGAGAAAATAAAACCGCCCGAGAACTGCATCAACCTCAGTGTGCCCTTGGTTAATGCCCAGATCTGGGGACACTTGAGTACGGCCACCAGGATGCAGGATGTCCGCCTCCAGCGTATCTTAAAGGTTCTCTCCACGGGCATTACGGTGTTTGCTAGGACCCTGGATGGGTATAATGTGTCCAGTGAACAACAAGGTGCACTGGCACTCCTATGCAACACCCAGTATGAGATAAACTGCCTGCGTAAGAGCTCCATAAAGCCCACACTCAACCCCAAATTCGCGGGGTTGTGCCGTCCATCAACCGCTCCACCGCCTCATCAATTGTTTGGAGACCTGTCCAAACAGATGAAGGAACTGGACGTGGAGGCCAAAACAGCTGGCCTCATGAAACCTCCGACGGCCAGACTTCGCCCATACCACCGGCAACAGCCAAACACAACCTGGAAACCACGACTGCCGGACAGGACACAAAGGACCTATCCGCCTCCACTTCCCCAAACACAACAACCTTTTTTATGGCAAGGCCAACAGCGGCCTGCATGGAAGATGCGGCCGCCATCCCGTCAACCTCCACAACGTCCACCCAAAACGCCATACGTGAGGAACCGTCGCTAACCATGGAGGTAAGGGGGCCTGGTTCCTCTCACGCCGTAGCATCCCCTCCTGTACAAATTGGTGGGCGATTGCGGGCTTTTTTGGAAATATGGAACACTGTCACCACAGATGAGTTTATTTTACAAAGTGTTCAAGGCTATGTTATATAATTTATTATATAACATAGCCTTTATGGTGTAAATCCCCCTACCCAGCATTCGCCTCATAAGAAGTTTACACTATCCCAAAAAGAGGTGGAGGCAGGACATGCTGAAATTATACGGCTTAATATATAGCAGCAAAAGGGGTAATTGGCAAAACAACGCATGAACCCATTGAGTTTGTGTCCAACATTTTCACCAGAATTAAAAAAGATGGGGGATGTTGGATTATAATAGACTTAACTGAGCTGAACACTTTTGTACAATATACCCACTTCAAAATGGATACTTTTGAAACAGCCAAACAGATGGTTTACCCAGGGTATTTTATGGCATGCATCGATTTAAAAGATGCATACTATACGGTGCCCATTTCGGAGGCTCACAGGAAATTTCTGAAGTTTGTCTGGAAGGATCAATTATGGGAATACAAGGCATTGCCCAATGGGATCACCACAACACCTAGGCTGTTTACAAAATTAGTAAAACCTATATTGGCTCTTCTCCGACAACAAAATTATATGGTTATGGCATATTTGGATGATATCCTCATAGTGGGTCAGACCCTCCAATTGGCTACACGGGCAGTGGCTGCAACTAAGGCTCTTTTCGAGAAGCTGGGATTTGTAATCCATCCAGACAAGTCAAAATTGCACCCGGTACGGGTTATGGATTATTTGGGGTTCACTCTAGACACCAACTTAATGAAGATTACCATCCCAACCAATAAAGCTACTGCTATAAAAGAAGAGTGCCACAGTCTTGCTTGCGCCAGGGTGCTGACCATTCGGCAAACGGCAAAAGTAATAGGGAAATTGGTAGCTACATTCCCAGCTGCACATTTTGGACCACTACACTACCGAAATTTACAAAGAACAAAGATCACAGCATTAAAAGCAAATGCTGGGCACTTTGATCGGCCAATTCGGTTACCACCAAAGGCTAGAACCGAGCTACTATGGTGGGTTGACAATATTTGTGAGTGTCATAGACCCATCATAGTCAGCAACCCAGACGTCGTGCTACAAACTGACGCAAGCACACAAGGCTGGGGAGCAACTGATACGATGTCCAGTTGTGGTGGTAGATGGAATTCTCGTGAGTGTACCTTCCTGGAGTCACATGGGATAAATTATATAGAAATGCTGGGGGCATTTCATGGATTGCGGGCATACTGTACTAACTCACGGAATTTACATGTCCGCCTTCAAATAGATAACACTACAGTGGTGGCTTACATCAATCATATGGGTGGTATCAGGTCGCTATCTTGTGATGAATTGGCAAACACAATTTGGCACTGGTGCATTGAAAGGAATATTTGGATTACAGCGGCCTATTTGCCAGGGAAGCTTAATACGACTTAATACACGTCCATATACCTATTCACTTTACTCTTAAATGTTAAAATCGATCCTGCCTCCACCACTTCTGCTGGAAGCTCATTCCACACAGCTACCACCCTCTGAGTAAAGAAGTTCCCCCTCACGCTTACCCCAAAACCTCTGTCCCTTAATTCTCATGTCATGCCCTCTTGTTTGAATCTTCCCTACCCTCAATGGGGAAAAACGTATCCACGTCAACTCTGTCTATCCCTTTCATCATTTTAAAGACCTCAATCAAGTCCCCCCTTAACCTTCTGCGCTCCAAAGAATAAAGACCTAACTTGTTCAACCTTTCCTGTAACATAGTTGCTGGAACCCTGGCAACATTCTAGTAAATCTCCTCTGTACTCTCTCTATTTTTGTTGACATCCTTCCTATAAACTAGGCGACCAAAATTGTACACCATACTCCAGAATTGGTCTTACCAATGCCTTGTACAATTTTAACATTACTTCCCTACTCCTATATTCAATGCTCTGATTTATAAAGGCCAGCACACCAAAGGCTTTCTTTACCACCCTATCTACATGCGATTCCACCTTCAGGGAACTATGCACAGTTATTCCTAGATCCCTCTGTTCCTCAGCATTCCTCAATTCCCTACCATTTACCATGTACGTCCTATTTTGATTTGTCCTGCAAGATCACTTCACACTTATCAGCATTAAACTCCATCTGCCATCTTTCAGCCCACTTTTCCAAATGGCCCAAATCTCTCTGTAGACTTTGAACTTCATATCCACAACACCACCTATCTTAGTATCATCTGCATACTTACTTATCCAATTTTCCACCCCATCATCCAGATCATTGATGTACATGACAAACAACAGTGGACCCAACACAGATCCCTGAGGCACCCCACTGGTCACCGGCTTCCAACCTGACAAATAGCCATCCACCATTACTCTCTGACATCTCCCATTCAGCCACTGTTGAATCCATCTTGCTACTCCGCCATTAACACCCAAAGATTGAACCTTCTTAACCAACCTTCCATGGGGAACCTTGTCAAAGGCCTTACTGAAATCCATATAGACAACATCCACTGCTTTACCCTCATCAATTTCCCTAGTTACCGCTTCAAAAAATTCAAGAAGGTTTGTCAAACATGACCTTCCAGGCACAAATTCATGTTGACTGTTCCTGATCAGACCCTGTTTATCCAGATGCTTATATATATTATCTCTAAGTATCCTTTCCATTAATTTGCCCACCACTGACGTCAAACTAATAGGTCTATAATTGCTAGGTTTATTCTTTGAACCCTTTTTAAACAATGGAACAACATGCGCAGTACGCCAATCCTCCGGCACTATTCCCGTTTCTAATGACATTTGAAATATTTCTGTCATAGCTCCTGCTATTTCTACACTAACTTCCCTCAATGTCCTAGGGAATATCCTGTCCGGACCTGGAGACTTATCCACTTTTATATTTTTCAAAAGTGTCATTACTTCCTCCTCTTTGAATCTCATAGTTTCCATAGCTACTCTACTCTTTCCCCTTAACTCACCGAGTTCAATATCCTTCTCCTTGGTGAATACCGAAGAAAAGAAATTGTTCAATATCTGCCCCATCTCTTTTGGCTCTGCAGATAGCTGTCCATTCTGGTTCTCTAATGGTCCAATTTTATCCCTCGTTATCCTTTTGCTATTAATATAGCTGTAGAAACCCTTTGGGTTTACTTTCACCTTTCTTGCCAAAGCAACCTCATATCTTCTTTTAGCTTTCCTAATTTCTTTCTTAAGATTCTTTTTACATTCTTTATACTCCTCTAGCACCTCATTTACTCCATGCCTCCTATAATTATTGTAGATATCTCTCTTTTTTCGAAACAAGTGTCCAATTTCCCTTAAACCATGGCTCTTTCCAATATTTACTATTTCCTTTCAATATCCTGGCAGGGAGATTTGCAAAGGCTACTGGGGAGACTTTAAACTAGAAAGGCTGGGGGGAGGGACTCGGGTAGAGGGGGCTAGGGGTCAGGGTGTGGGGCAAGAGGCAGAGAAGGGAAGCACTCGGATCCAAAATATAGGCGAGAAAGATGAAAAAGATAATGGACCGAGAATAAGGGATGGTGGGTTTCTAAAATGTGTATATTTTAATGCTAGGAGCCTTGTAAGTAAGGTGGACGAACTTAGAGCCTGGATTGACACCTGGAAATATGATGTTGTGGCAATCAGTGAAACATGGTTGCAGGAGGGCTGTGATTGGAAACTAAATATTCCAGGATTTCGTTGCTTCAGGTGTGATAGAATTGGAGGGACCAGAGGGGGAGGTGTTGCATTGCTTGTCAGAGAAGATATTACAGCAGTGCTTTGGCAGGATAGATTAGAGGGCTCATCTAGGGAGGCTATTTGGGTGGAACTGAGAAGTGGGAACGGTGTAGCAACACTTTTAGGGGTGTATTATAGACCACCAAATGGGGAGCGTGAATTGGAAGAGCAAATATGTAAGGAGATAGCAGATATTAGTAGTAAGCACAAGGTAGTGATTGTGGGAGATTTCAATTTTACCTGATACCTGATGTCCTGGAATTCCTAGCTGGCCTCCATTTTGATGCTGGTCTTAGCTACAGTGCCATCAACAGCGCCAGGAGTGCGCTGTCCTCATACCTGGATATAGGTATAGGCTCCGACCACCTGGTGTCTAAACTCATGAGGGGAGTGTTCAACACCAACCCTCCGCGACCCAGATATACTTTCACGTGGGATGTGGGGATCGTGCTGACCCAACTAAGGAGCTGGGCTCCAATGAATGAGCGACCACTGAAACAGCTCACCCTCAAGATGGTGATGCTGATGGCACTGACTACAGCCCAATGAGTCCAGACGTTACAAAAACTGCGGCTGGACAGCATGGTGGCCACCCCTGGTCAAATAAATTTCTTTGTCCAAGATTTATTGAAGCAGCACAGGCCAGGGGCGCATGGGCTGCAGTTGGAGTTTCGGGCATACCCTGTAGATTCCATTCTCTGCATAGTCACCCATCTCCACCACTACATCGGGATTACAGGAGCCATCAGGATGAAGGAACAAGGGCTCCTCATCAGCCACAAACCTCCGCATCATCAGGTGACCGTACAGGCTATCGCCAGGTGGCTCAGGGTGGTGTTGGATGCAGCAGGAGTTGCTACTGACATTTTTAAGTCTCATTCCACCAGGGCTGCATCCACATCAGCGGCGATGGCCATGGAGGTGCCCATGGACCACATCCTCGCCACCGCGGGCTGGGCCAGTGAAGAAACCTTTCAACGGTTCTACAATAAGCCACTGGTCGCCCCTGCGATATTCGCAGAAGCTGTGCTGGGAACCGCTCAGTGAATGTCTGTCCCCGAATTAGGGGTTATTTGTTGTTTATTTGATTAATAAATTGTGTTAGTTTTTCAGCCAGTTTCGACTGAACTGCATTAACAGCCTTCCTCCATCAGACTGGCGGCAGTGTGATAAGCATGGACGTTGTCCAGGGCGTGAAATCACAGAGCTTTGAAATCTTCACGAAGTCACTCACGTGACTCCGAAGTAAAATAGTAAGATTAAACGAGAACTTACCAAGGGTGATCTGTATTTTACGAGGAGTCGCGGTGAGGGATTTCGTGCCCCCCGCTCCCACCCTCTATCATAAGGTCAACTAGGTAGTTCTACGTTCTTCATCTTACTATTTTCAGTCATGGTGCGTTCTGTGATTCCACACCGCTGTTTTGAAGGATGTCGCGCATGCGTGCTGGCGGGATCTTCACGAAATCCCTCACCGCGACTCCTCGTAAAATACAGATCAACCTTCAAACTTGGTAAGTTCTCGTTTAATCTTACTATTTTAGAGACATATCGTGGAAACATGCCCTTCAGCCCACCCATTCCATGGTGACTAACGAGAAACGTGCAAACTGTAAAAACAACACTCGTAGTCAGGATCGAACCCAGGTCTATGGCACTGTAGGCAGCAACTCTACCACTGCACCACTGTGCAGAAGTATATAAAATATGAAAGGCATAGAACCTTTTTTCCAGGGTGGACAGTCTGATCCTTTTTTCCAGGGTGGAAATGTCTAGGAGTGCAGCTGCATAGTTTCTTGAAAGTAGCATCACAGGTGAAGTATTGTGTTCAGTTTTGGACACCCTGTAATAGGAAATATGTTGTTAGGCTGGAAAAGGTGCAGAGAAGATTTACACAAATGTTGCCAGGACTATAGGGAGAGGTAGATCAGGCTAGGACTTTCTTGCAGTACAGGAGGTTGAGGGGTGATCTTTTAAGCTGTATAAGATCATGGAAATGCTACACTTGTCGCTTTACCTTCCCCCTTGACTCCATCCAAGAACCCAAGCAGTCTTCCCAGGTGAGGCAGAGGTTCACCTGCACCTCCTCCAACCTCATCTCTTGCATCCGCTGCTCTAGGTGTCAGCTGCTCTACATCGGTGAGACCAAGCGCAGGCTTGGCGATCGCTTCGCCCAACACCTCCGCACAGTTCGCATTAACCAACCTGATCACCCTGTGGCTCAGCACTTCAACTCCCCGTCCCATTCCGAATCCGACCTTTCTGTCCTGGGCCTCCTCCTTGGCCAGAGTGAGTCCCATCGCAAATTGGAGGAGCAGCACCTCATATTTTGGGTAGTTCACACCCCAGCAGTATGAACATCGACTTCTCCAATTTCAGATCGTCCTTGCTTTCTCCCTCCTTCCCCTCCCCTTCCCTGCTCTTCCACAGCACACTGTCTCCGCCTCTTCCTTTCTTCTTCCTGCCCCCCCCCCCAGAGAGGGATGGGAGGGAGGGCGAGAGGGAGGGGGAGAGAGGGGGAGGGGAGGGAGAAGGAGGGAGGGAGAGGGAGGGAGAGAGAGGAAGGAGGGAGAGAGAGAGAGAGAGGGAGCGAGGAAGGGAGAGGGAGGCTTCCAAACTGGCTTCTACATTATCATCTGGTGCTAAAGGCAGGAAGCAGCCGTTCAAACAGCAGTACACAAAGAGATGGTAATGAATGCACTGTCAAGTAAGGTGCTTAGAAGACAATTGGTCGCAAAGTTATGCATTCTTGTACTTATGACCATAGAAATAACATTTCTTTTCAGCAAAATGGTGTAAAAATACTGATTTCCTCAGCAAAATACTGATTTTCAGGTACTAGTATACTGAAATGCTCTATCAAAACTTGGCAGCTCTGGTTCAAGCACGGGCAGGTGGGAGGTGGGACTAGTGTAAACAGGGCATATTGGCTGGTGTGGGTTAGTTGGGCTGAACGGCCTGTTTCTATGCTATATCACTGTTTATGCACTGACATATCCTCCACAACCCTCTTGGGCAGATAATTCCAGAGATTCATTGCTGGGTCCATTCCAGCACCAGCCATGTCCCACAGAAAGTTTGCATGTTTTAAAGTGTTTACCAATATCCTAAGAGTCAGGCTATGAACCCTCGCTGCAATCCGTCTGTTGTAAATGCATCTATCCACAGTTGCTGTAACTTGCTCGCTTGCAACGCCGGAGACCTGGGTTCGATCCCTACTATGGGTGCTGTCTGTACGGAGTTTGTACGTTCTCCCCATGACCGCGTGGGTTTTCTCAAAGATCTTCAGTTTCCTCCCACACTCCAAAGACGTACAGGTTAATTGGCTTGGTGAATGTGTAAATTGTCCTTAGTGTGTGTGTGGGATAGTATTAATGTGCGGGGATCGCTGGTCGGTGCGGACTCGGTGGGCCAAAACTAAACTAAACACAGATGGGAAAACCACAAAACAGCACACTGTGGACCAGATATCTTTGCAAATGATTCTGAATAACTCCATGCAAAATTATGTTCTCACTGGACCAGTCAATTTTATGTTACTCACCCTGATGTAACGCTTGTTTCCCATAGTGCAGACACGCAGCCACACACGCAAAGTGTCGAGAAAGAACTGCACGGCAGGATCCAATCTATCAACACTGAGACTGTGAGTATTCGGGTGCACAACAAACTGCAAATACTCCTGTATTCATGTGTGACAGTGCAAATTGGAGCCTGTCCTCTCTCACATCATCTGTATTTACCGAGGAGAAAGACAGGAGGACAGAGGAACTTGGGGAAGTCAATGGAAGCGTCTTTGAGAGCAGTCAGTGCTACAGTCGAATAGGTGCTGAAGGTACTATCATGTATGAAGGTAGACAAATCTCCAGGGCCTGATCAGATATATCCTTGGCTTCATGGAAGCAGAGCGTGTTGGTGGAAGGTTGCTTCTCGGAATGGATGCCTGTGACTAGTGGTGTGCCTCAGAGTTCGGTGCTGGGCCTGTTACTGTTAGTCATCTATATCAATGATTTGGATGAGAACATATACGGCAAGATTAGTAAGTTTGCAGATGATACAAAAGGAGCTGGTTTTGCAGATAGTGGAGTGGTTGTGAAAGTTTGCAGCAGGATCTTGCTCGATTGGCCAGGTGGATTGAGGAATGGTTGATGGAATTTAATACAGAGAAATGTGAGTGCCACTTTTCATTTCACTGCACATCTCATATGTGTATGTGATGAATAAACTCAACTTGAACTTGAGGTGTTGCATTTTGGGACGTCTAACATGTGAATGATAGGTCTCTGGGGATTGTTCGGGCAGAGGGATCTAGGAGTGCAGCAGCATGGCTCCTTGAAGGTGGAGTCGCAGGTCGATAGGTTGGTCAAAAAGGCATTTGGCACATTGGCCTTCATCAGTCAGGGTATTGAGCATAGAAGTTGGAAGGTCTTGTTCAAGATACAAGATACAAATAATTTATTAGCTAATTATGTAAGAACATACAAGGAATTTGATTTGCCATACAGTCTTACCAAAACAGCAGCAAGACACACAACTACATAAAAATTAACATAAACATCTACCACATCACACTGATGGAAGGCAATAAAAATTCTTATCTTCTTCCCTCCTTTTCTCCCGCGGACAGAGCAGTCGAACCATCCACAGACGGGGCGGTCATTGCTCCCACGTCGGGATGATCGAAGCCCCACGTCAGGGCGATCGTAGCTCCCGTGTTCGGGGCGGTCGAAGCTTCTGCGGTTGGAGCTCCCGAAGTCGGTCCCTAACCCAGAGACTGTGAGCTCCACGATGTTCAGTCCCCAGGCTCCCGAAGTCGATCCATGACAAACGGACCGCCAGCTCCACAATGTTAAGTCCGCAGGCTCCCGCAGTTGGAGCTCCCAAAGTCGATCCCCAGCAAGCCTCCGCAAGCTCCTCGCTGTTAGGCCGCAGTGTGGACGGAGATACGATACAGAAAAGTCGCATCTCCATCGAGGAAAGAGATTTTTAAAAGTTCCCCTCCGCATAATACAACATTTTAGATACACTAAAACATACATTTAACAACAAACTAAAAACAACAACAAAAGAAAAGGACTAGACGGACAGCTAGCGCGGCTGCCATTGTACGGCTCCACCCGGTATTGCGATTGTATAAGACGTTGGTGACGCCACATTTAGGGTATTGTGTTCAGTTCTGGGCACTGTGTTAGAGGAAAGATGTTGGTACAAATCTGGAAATGGTACAGAGAAGATTTACGAGGATGTTGCCTGGACTATAGGGTCTAAGATAAAGGAAGACGTTGAGTAGGCTGGGACTCTATTCCTTCGAGCCCAGGAGGATGAGGGGTTATCTTATAGAGGTGTATAAATCAAGGAATAGATCGGGTAGATGCACAGTCTCCTGCCCTGACTAGATGAATCGAGGACCAGAGGATGTAGTTTTAAGGTGACGGGGAAAATATTTTAAAATAATCTGACGGGTAACTGTCTCACACAAAAGGTGGTGGGTGTATGGAACAAGCTGCCAGAGGAGGTAGTTGAGGCAGGGACTATCCCAACATTTAAGAAACAGTTAGACAGGTACATGGATAGGACTGGTTTGCAGGGCTGTGGACCAAATGCAGGCAGGTGGGACTGACTAGTGCAGCTGGGACGTGTGGGCTAGTTGGTCCGAAGGGCTTGTTTCCATACAAGTGTGTTGTTTGTGTGTAGGAATCCCAGCACCAGTGTGTCCATGTGAGTCAAAGAACAGTGTAACTGTATATATCAAAGCACAGTATAATTGTGTCTGTGTGTGTGTGTGTTACCACATAACCATATAACAATTACAGCACGGAAACAGGCCCTCTCGGTCCTTCCAGTCCGTGCCGACCATTTGTTTTCCCCTAGTCCCACCTACCTGCACTCAGACCATACCCCTCCATTCCCTTCACGTCCATATACCTATCCACTTTAGTCTTAAAATGTTAAAATCGATCCTGCCTCCACCACTTAGAGTTGTTAGAGCCCCTGCACAAGTGTGTCTGTATGGATTAGAGCACCAGTACAAATGTATCTGTGTGTGTCGGAGCCCAGGCATAGGCGTGCCTGTTTAGATTGGAGACCCAGTGTAATGCGCCGATCTGTGTGGGTGCCCTGGCATGGTCATCAGTCTGCTTCGGAGCCCCTGTACGGACATGTCTGTGTGTGTGGGAGCCCCTGTACGGACATGTCTGTGTGTGTGGGAGCCCCAGTACAGACATGTCTGTGTGTGTGGGTGCCCCTGTACGGACATGTCTGTGCGTGTGGGAACCCCTGTACAGACATGTCTGTGTGTGTGTGGGAGCCCCTGTACAGACATGTCTGTGTGTGTGGGAGCCCCTGTACAGACATGTCTGTGTGTGTGGGAGCCCCTGTACGGACATGTCTGTGCGTGTGGGAACCCCTGTACAGACATGTCTGTGTGTGTGTGGGAGCCCCTGTACAGACATGTCTGTGTGTGTGTGGGAACCCCTGTACAGACATGTCTGTGTGTGTGGGAGCCCCTGTACGGACATGTCTGTGTGTGGGAGCCCCTGTACAAGTTCCCCCGCCGGCGTCAGAGCCCCAGCCTGACGAATACATTTTTTCCCTAAAGCTCAGGAGGTTGTGGAGTGGCCTCATAGATGTATATAATGTCATGTGGAGCATAGATAAAGTGAATGTTCTCAGTCTTTTCAGTCACAGACAGGCAGTCTTCTCCACTTCAGTCTAAAACTAAAGGGTCTCGTTTTAAGATGAGACGGGTAAAATTTGAAAAGTTCTTGAGGGGCAACATGTTCACACAGTTGCTGGTGGGTATATACTACAAGCTGCCAGAAGAAGCTATAGAGGCAGATTAAATTACAATATTTGAAACATTTTGTATAGGTAAATGGATAGTGAAGATTTAATGGAATATTGTCCCAAAAAAGGCAAATAGCACTAGCTCAGGTAGACATCTTGGTTGGCATGGAAATATTGTGCCGAGAAGCAGCTTTGCATGCTGGATGACTCAACACAATCCACAGCCAGGGAAGGTACTAAAAGAAGAGATGACAGCAACATTCAAAGAAGCATTCAAACAGACACACAAGCAAGCAGGAATGGAGGAATATAGACCATGTGGAGGCAGATGAGATGAGTTTGATATTGTGGGTTAATGCAGGCATGACAGACTAAGGACCTGTTCCTGTGCTGTATTTTATTGACTCGTAGAGTGATACCGCACCAAAACAGGCTGTTCAGCGCAGCCTGTCCTCGCCGACCAAGTTGGTAGTCCCATTTCCTTTGTTTGACCCATGGATCTCCAAACCTTTCCAATGACTCATCGTGATCTTGCGCACCTCAGCCTTCTGTGCGCCAAAGACAAATTTCCCAGCCTCTCTATAACTGTATGGTGGTACAACAGTAGTGTTGCAGCCTTACAGTGCCAGAGACCTGGGTTTGATCCTGACTACGGAGTTTATACATTCTCTTTGTGACCATGTGGGTTTTTCTTGGGTGCTCCGTTTTCCTGCCACACACCAAAGACGTACAGGTTTGTAAGTTAATTGGCTTTGGTAAAAACTGTAAATTGTCCTTAGCGTGTAGGATAGTGTTGTACGGGATCACTGGTCGGCACGGACTCGGTGGGACGAATGGCCTTTTTCAATGCTGTATCTCTAAACTAGGATAAGGTAACAACGAGGCATGTAATCAGGCGGACAGTCCTGATTCCTTTGTGATTCCTCCTGCTCTCCAGCTCTACTACCACGTTTTAACATAGACTCGCTGCCACAGCCATGCACGTGTGTTATCTCTGTGCTTGCCTGCGCCTCTGTCTTGTGCCTTGGGGCTTTCAACTCTGGTTTGGACCCAACCCAGATTACAGTTACCGACAGTTGATCCACCGTTCCGACCAGTCTGACTGTACTGATTAAATGCAGTTGGAATTTTGTTGGGCCAAAAGGTCTGTTTCCACACTGTATCACTTTGGCTCTATGAGTGGCCAGGGTGCGACTCGTCCATGAGTATGCTGCTGGCCTTGCCGAGGCAGCGTGAGGTATAAATTGAGTCAATGGAAGGGAGTTGGTTTGTGTGATGCCTGCAATTTCTTGTGGTCTTGGATGGAGCTGTTCCTAAACCAAACTGTGATGCGTCCTGATCAGCACCCTCCTCGGGGAATGGTGGGGGAGGTCATTAGAAGCGACAATGCCTAGCAAGTGACAGGTGGATAGTACCTGCCTTAACTGCCTCCTCCGGCAGCTCGTTCCATATACTCGCCACCCTTTGCGTGTTAAAAAAAAGTGACTCCTCGGGTTCTTATTATAAAATAATGTCCCCTCTCACATTACACCTATGTCCTTACTTAGGGCAAAAGACTCTGCATTTAAAACTCCTCCAAGAAAAGGTCCGAGCTGCCTATGCCAATCTCATGCCTCTTTTTTTGTGAACAAATTCTCCACGCTTCTTACCTGCTGCCTGCCTGCCTGGCTTTTCACCCTAACCGGAACATGCATGCCCTGAACTCTTGTCATCTTGGGTTGCTACTTATGGAGTTATGAACTTGGACCCCAAGATCCCTCTGCACATCAGTGCTGATGCAGGCCATGCCATTAATTGCATATTTCCCCCTTGCATTCAATCTCCCAAAATTGAAGACTTCACATTTGCTTGGATTAAACCTCATCTGCCATTCCCCGTCCATGTCTGTAGTTGTTCAGAGTCTATCACCCCGGCAATCTCAATGTCATCTGCAAAGTTAAGCAACCCGTTTATATGTACGTCCAACCCACACGCACACACACACACACACACACACACACACACACTATGGAACATCACTGCTCACAGACCGCTAACCTAAATAACATCCTCCCACTGCACACCCTTACTATGAACAAGCCAGTTCTGAATCCATAATTTTCTGGATCAACCTATCACAAGGGACTTCATCAAATGTCTTAGTAAAATCGATAGAGGCAACATCCACTATCTCCATCACTTCCTCAAGAAACTTGATCAAGTTAGTAAGGCATCTAATTCTTCCAGCTTCTTAGCACTGAAATGAAGTGTGTGTATCAGAACCCTCAGAGGAATGTGCATGTGGGTGTGATCCTCCATGCAAGCATATCTCTGTCTCAGACCCCTAGTACATGCATGTGTGTTTGCCACACTACTAAGTCATTGTGTGCGTCAAACCTCTAGTATAACCTCTAACCTCTAGTAACCCCTCTTTTTAAGAAGGGAGGGAGAGAGAAAACGGGGAATTACAGACCAGTTAGTCTAACATCGGTAGTGGGGAAACTGCTAGAGTCAGTTATTAAAGATGGGATAGCAGCACATTTGGAAAGTGGTGAAATCATTGGACAAAGTCAGCATGGATTTACAAAAGGTAAATCATGTCTGACGAATCTTGTGGAATTTTTCGAGGATGTAACTAGTAGCGTGGATAAGGGAGAACCAGTGGATGTGGTATATCTGGACTTCCAGAAGGCTTTCGACAAGGTCCCACATAAGAGATTAGTATACAAACTTAAAGCATACGGTATTAGGGGTTCAGTATTGATGTGGATAGAGAACTGGCTGGCAAACAGGAAGCAAAGAGTAGGAGTAAACGGGTCCTTTTCACAATGGCAGGCAGTCACTAGTGGGGTACCGCAGGGCTCAGTGCTGGGACCCCAGCTATTTACAATATATATTAATGATCTGGATGAGGGAATTGAAGGCAATATCTCCAAGTTTTGCGGATGACACTAAGCTGGGGGGCAGTGTTCGCTGTGAGGAGGATGCTAGGAGACTGCAAGGTGACTTGGATAGGCTGGGTGAGTGGGCAAATGTTTGGCAGATGCAGTATAATGTGGATAAATGTGAGGTTATCCACTTTGGTGGCAAAAAACAGGAAAGCAGACTATTATTTAAATGGTGGCCGATTAGGAAAAGGGGAGATGCAGCGAGACCTGGGTGTCATGGTACACCAGTCATTGAAAGTAGGCATGCAGGTGTAGCAGGCAGTGAAAAAAGCGAATGGTATGTTAGCTTTCATAGCAAAAGGATTTGAGTACAGGAGCAGGGAGGTTCTACTTCAGTTGTACAGGGTCTTGGTGAGACCACACCTGGAGTATTGCGTACAGTTTTGGTCTCCAAATCTGAGGAAGGACATTATTGCCATAGAGGGAGTGCAGAGAAGGTTCACCAGACTGATTCCTGGGATGTCAGGACTGTCTTATGAAGAAAGACTGGATAGACTCGGTTTATACTCTATGGAATTTAGGAGATTGAGAGGGGATCTTATAGAAACTTACAAAATTCTTAAGGGGTTGGACAGGCTAGATGCAGGAAGATTGTTCCCGATGTTGGGGAAGTCCAGGACAAGGGGTCACAGCTTAAGGATAAGGGGGAAATCCTTTAAGACCGAGATGAGAAAGACTTTTTTCACACAGAGAGTGGTGAGTCTCTGGAACTCTCTGCCACAGAGGGTAGTTGAGGCCAGTTCATTGGCTATATTTAAGAGTGAGTTGGATGTGGCCCTTGTGGCTAAGGGGATCAGAGGGTATGGAGAGAAGGCAGGTACGGGATACTGAGTTGGATGATCAGCCATGATCATATTGAATGGTGGTGCAGGCTCGATGGGCTGAATGGCCTACTCCTGCACCTAATTTCTATGTTTCTATGTTTCTATAAGTGTGTGTGATAAAGCCCGAGTCATGTGTATGTGAGACCCCTGGCTCAAGTGGGTGTGTGTGATAACCTTCGCACAAGTGGCCTGTGTGTCGGAGCTCTAGTATGTGTGGCCGTTTCCCAGTGTGAATGAATCTGTGCCTGGGGAGGGAGGTAGGATTTGGTTTGAGTGGTTCTGTATGTTCAGCATGCTGCTAAATATCTTTGCCCAAGTGGAAATGGGATCAGTTTGTGTGGCCATGTGTGGGTAGTTGGTTCTTGCATTTGTGTATCCGTGCCCGTGTGTGGGTTGTAGGTGGATGTCTGAGTGTGTTGTACCGCAGTAGATGTAGAGTCATCAAGATGCTGCAGATGTTCTACCAAGCGGTGGTGACCAGTGCCATCTTCTTTGCTGCCATGTGCTGGGGTTGGATTCATGGGAGGTGGTCTTGGATGGGAGAAAGCTCCCAAAACTGTGGAGCATCCTGGACAATATAGCTCACCCCTCCATGACACACTGGTCAACCCGAGGAGAACCTTCAGCAACAGACTGGTTCCACCAAGATGCAGGACAGAACGTCACAGGAGATCCTTCTTCCCTGTGGCTATCAAACTGTAAAGCTCCTCGTGGGGTGGACTGACTCCCCTCCCCTTCCAAAATCTTTGCTCATCCCCAATCCTTTCCACTAGTCACTTTAATTTCATGTATCTTGTGTTTTGTGACTGTTGGCAGATCAATTTCCCTCCTGAGATAAATGAAGTTCAATCGTATGCCAACCATGATCGATTGGCTCGTGTTTGGTCCATATTCCTGTAAACCCTTCCTCTCCCTGTACCTGTCTTTTATATGGAACAAGCTGCCAGAGAAGTTAGTTAACACCTGTTATAGTACCTGCTGCAACTACCTCCGGCAGCTTGTTCCATGTTGTGAAAATGTTGCCACTCAGTATTCCTAATAAATCTTTCCCATTTCACCTTAAACCAATGTCCTCCCCTTCTCTGTGTAAAACAAAACTCTGCATTCACCCTATCTATTGCCCTCGCGATCTTATACACCTCTTTAAAACCATCCCTAAGCCTGCTGCGCTCCAAGGAATAAAGTCATAGTCTGCCCAGCCTCTCCCTATAGCTCAGGGCCTCATGTCCTGGCAACATCCTCATAAATATTCTTTGCACTCTTTCAAGCTCAATAACATTCTTCCCATAGCAGGATGACCAAAACTGAACGCAATACTCCAAAGGTGGCCACACCAATGTCTTGTACAACTGTAACATAACGTCTCAACTTCTATACTCAATACCCTAAAGGTGAAGACCAATGGACTGAAAGCCATCTTTACCACATACTGGTAACACCACTTTCAAGGAACTATGTACGAGCACATCCAGATCCCACTGCTCGACAACACTCCCCAGGGCCTGACATTCATTTTGAAGGTTCTGCCCTGGTTTGACTTCCCAAATTGCAACTCCTGGCACTTCTCTGCATGAAACACCATTAACCAATCCTCAACCGACTTGCCAAAATGATCAAGATCCTGCTATTTTTGATAACCATTTACGTCCACTTTAGTGTCACCTGCAAACTTACTAATTCTGTCTTCTCCTTCTCATCCAAATTGTTGAAATAAACCCCAAACAGCAATGGGCCCAACACTGATCCCTGAGGCACACTGTTGGCCACATGCCTCCGGTTCGAAAAACAGCTTTGCACCATCACACTCTGCTTCCTTCTATGAAGCCAATTCTCTATCTAGTCAGCCAGCTCTCCCCTAACCTTCCAGAATAGCTTACCATGCTGAATTGCCTGCCATGTCGAACCTCATCAAATGTCTTGTGTGTCTGCCCTGGAGCAGGTGTGACTGTGGCTCAGTATCCAGGCCTGTGTATGCGAGTATGTCCAGGGTGAGGAAGCTAACCTGATCTATTCCGGACCTGTGTTTCAGTGTGGACAGTGCCCAGCTGTTGATCAACTTCTTTGATCTTTTTGTTATTTCTTTCCACTTCCCCAGATGAAAACTGCAGGCTGAGTGGAAGGAATGTGCTGGTTTCCCTGTCTCGGAATTGGTTCTGCTGCAGCCGAGTGAGTACGCCTCTGCTCCCCAGGATTCGGGCACAGCATTTGCTATGGGTCCAATGTAAATAATTTCATTAAAAGTCACTTTCATATTTTGGTCCATTTCTTTTGCTGTATTTGGAAAGGACAAGTGCATTGTCTATCACAGTCTGTGCTCGTGTCAGTGCCCAAGTTTCCTGCCTGGGATACCGCACGGGACACGAGCGCCTTCCTGGGTTTCCTGCCATGGACACTGCGTACACTCGAGCCTGTGCCTGGGATCCCTGCTACGTGTGAGCCTGAGCTTAAGTTTGCTATCCCAGTGCTTGTGTGCTTCGGTATCGGGGCCCCAGACCCTGTGCATGAGCCAGCGCTGTATTTTGGACTGGACACATGTCTGCACTCATGGCAGAGGGTCCAATGTGCAGCGCACTGTGCTCAAAATCCATGCATGGGCTCCTGCAAAGAGTACAGGACCCAGCACAAAGTGGAACACAAGAGTCTGGTACAGGAAGCACGGGGTGGGAAACCTGGCTAGTGTCCTTGCCCAAGGTCCTGTGCTAGTGTTTCCTATCTTGGATCCCATTCACTTGTGTGAGTGTGATTCAGGGCCGGAGCCGGTAATGTTAAAGAAAGCTTTAAAACGCACCACAAAGATCGTGTGAGGTAATGAAATACAATGATAGACAGGAATATAAAGGAAATCAGCGGGACAGCCAGCATCTCTGGATCAAATACAATGATCGCTGGGAACAAAGATTTGTGTGATCTTTACATACCGTACCTCCCTTTGATGTGTTGCATACCGTTGTAAGCACTCAAACATTTTCCTCTTCTTCAGAATGGTCTTACAATTATAAATCATGCACCTCAGACAGACACAGATCAACAAACACAGCTAAATCCAACCTCCCTGCCAGCTAAACAGATGTCCTGTTACCCTTTGACCTCATTTTATTTTTACGATTGTCATTTGTTCCACAACAATTTCCCTCTTTTGTACTCTGCACCAAAGTATAAATGTTACAGGCTTTTTGTACTTTGGTCTTCATCAATCAGAGTATTGAGTATAGAAGTTGGGAGGTCATGTTGCAGTTGGATAAGACGTTGGTGAGATCGCATTTAGAATATTGTGTTCAGTTCTGGGCACCATGTTATAGGAAAGATATTGTCAAGCTTGAAAGGGTTCAGAAAAGATTTACGAGGATGTTGCCAGGACTAGAGGGTGTGAGCTGTAGGGAGAGGTTGAGTAGGCTGGGTCTCTGTTCCATGGAGCGCAGGAGGATGAGGGGTGATCTTATTGAGGTGCACAAAATCATGAGAGGAATAGATCGGGTAGAGTCTCTTGCCCAGAGTTGGGGAATCCAGGACCAGAGGACATAGGTTCAAGGTAAAGGGGAAAAGATTTAATAGGAATCCGAGGGGTACGTTTTTCACACAAAGGGTGGTGGGTGTATGGAACAAGCTGCCAGAGGAGGTAGTTGAGGCTGGGACTATCCCATCATTTAACAAACAGACAGGTACATGGAAAGGACAGGTTTGAAGGGATATGGACCAAGTGCAGGCAAGTGGGTCTAGTGTAACTGGGACATTGTTGGCCGGTATGGGCGAGTTGGGCTGAAGGACCTGTTTATACACTGTCACTCTATGACTATAACTCGTTTTCAACGAAGGTCACAGCAAACAATGGCCTGTTTCCTTTATCATCGCTACTTTGTTGCTTATCTTTCATTCATTTGTTCTACATCTCTATATCACCATCTATATCTCTTGTTTAACTTTCCCCTGAATCTCTGTCTGGAGAAGGGTCTCAACCCAAACTATCACTTATTCCTTTTCTCCAGAGATGCTGTCTCACCCACTGAGTTACTGCAGCTCTTTGTGTTTCTCTTCCAGTGTCCCGGTTTCCTTCAACGGATGCAAACCCCTCTCTGTCCACCCCATCCTCCACCTCTATTTCTCGGTCCCCTCAGTGGAGGCAGCCATTTAGTTTCTGCCTAATCTGCAGTGCTACTTACTTGATTCATTTCCTCATTTCTCCCATCCTCTGAATTATAGCAGTGATTAGCTAAGAATCCATCCTATCCAAGAATCCATCTCATAGTCACAGAGTGATATAGTGTGGAAACAGGGCAACTTGTTTTATTTCCCCTTTAATAGAAATCAGGTACACAACTAATGAAAGTTTCACAGTAGATTCACCTTGTCACTTAATTCACAAACAAATTAACACCACATTTAAAATTGGCTCCATGATTTAAAAGAGAAATCTGTTCAGGGAAAGGCATTGAAGAGTACTGTAATTGAAAAGGTAGCCACACTGTTTTCCTGAAATTTGGTTTGTTACACTCTCCCGGTGTGTACACAGCCATGCTGAGGCGCCCCCATGTGGAACGGATTGGTAATCATGTCACCAAGCTTCTTGATGGCCTTGACCTGATCATGTAAATAATGAGTCACCAGGAACACAAATGCTGCTGCTACTGCTCGCTGTGCATTGTCACTGGGATTTTGTATTCCGGAATGCCTGAAATAATTCCTGCAATCTCTGTGGAAAGTCAGCTGGATTGCCCCCTTTGCTGTTTTGCCCCAATCAGGTTTCACCGGGCAGACCTTGGGGACAGCGT
The DNA here is from genome assembly GCA_035221665.1 of Okamejei kenojei. NCBI lineage: Eukaryota > Metazoa > Chordata > Chondrichthyes > Rajiformes > Rajidae > Okamejei > Okamejei kenojei. The sequence continues at coordinate 73,271,236 of CM069141.1, forward strand.
CTATCAGATGCTGAACTATCTCCTTTATATCTGTCCTTTCGGGATCCTGAATTAGCAACTGGCTTCTGCCTTTAGCCTTCCACGGGAACGATTAATCTAGGCAATTGGTTACAATCTGCCCAATTTGGGTTACAACACGTGCCAACTCTCGGACTCCTCCTACTTACCCCTGGACCATGACCCCACTGACGAACACCAGGCCACCATCTCGAGCACCATAACCGACTTCATCAACTCCGGCTCCCTGCACCCCCGAGCCTCCAACTTCATCCTTTCCCAGCCCCGCACGGCCCGATTTTACCTTCTCCCCAAAATCCACAAACCTGACTGCCCCGGCAGACCCATTGTTTCTGCCTGTTCGTGCCCCACCGAACACATTTCCACATACCTCCATCCTATCCCCCTTGGTTAAATCCCTCCCCACCTATGTTCAAGACACCTCAGACACTCTCCGTCGTCTCCGCCCATTCCATTCTCCAGGCCCCTATCCTCTCATCTTCACCATGGACGTCCAGTCACCCTACACCTCCATCCCCCACCAGGACGGTCTCAAAGCCCTTCGGTTCTTCCTCGACCAGAAGGAGCAACACATACCCGTCCACTGACACCCTCCTCCGCCTAGCGGAGTTGGTCCTTATCCTCAATAACTCCTCTTTTGACTCCTCCCATTTCCTAAAAACACAAGGCGTAGCTATGGGCACACGCATGGGCTCCAGCTACGCTTGCGTCTTTGTCGGGTACGTCGAACAATCCTTGTTCCCGGCGTACCAGGGCCCCATCCCCAACCTCTACCTCCGTTACAGCGACGACTGCTTTGGTGTCACCCCCTGCACCCACACACAACTGACTGACTTCATCCATTTTACCACCAACTTCCATCCAGCACTCAAATACATTTGGACCATTTCCGACACTTCCCTACCATTCCTTGACCTCACCATCTCTATTGCAGGGGATACACTCCTGACCGACATTCACTACAAACCAACTGACTCCCACGGCTACCTGGACTACTCTTCCTCCCACCCTGCTTCCTGTAAGGACTCCATCCCCTATTCCCAATTCCTCCGTCTACGCCGCATCTGCTCCCAGGATGAGGTGTTCCACACCAGGTCATCACAAATGTCCTCATTCTTCAGAGAACGGGGATTCCCCTCCCCTACTACAGATGAGGCTCGCACCAGGGTCTCCTCCATACCAAAAATAGAGAGTACAGAGGAGATTTACTAGAATGTTGCCAGGGTTCCAGCAACTATGTTACAGAGAAAGGTTGAACAAGTTAGGTCTTTATTCTTTGGAGCGCAGAAGGTTAAGGGGGGACTTGATTGAGGTCTTTAAAATGATGAAAGGGATAGACAGAGTTGACGTGGATAAGCTTTTCCCATTGAGGGTAGGTAAGATTCAAACAAGAGGGCATGACATGAGAATTAAGGGACAGAAGTTTAGGGGTAACGTGAGGGGGAACCTCTTTACTCAGAGGGTGGTGGCTGTGTGGAATGAGCTTCCAGCAGAAGTGGTGGAGGCAGGATCGATTTTAACATTTAAAAATAAAGTGGATAGGTATATGGACGTGAAGGGAATGGAGGGGTATGGTCTGAGTGCAGGTAGATGGGACTAGGGGAAAACAAATGGTCGGCACGGACTGGAAGGGCCGAGAGGGCCTGTTTCCGTGCTGTAATTGTTATATGGTTATCTGCAGAAATAGATGAAAAATGTCTAAAATTGATTCGCTCTCTCTCTCTCTCTCTCTCTCTCTCTCTCTCTCTCTCTCTCTCTCCTCTCTCTCTCTCTCTCTCTCTCTCTCTCTCTCTCTCTCCCTCTCTCCCTCTCTCCCTCTCTCCCTCTCTCCCTCTCCTCCCTCTCTCCCTCTCTCCCTCTCTCCCTCTCTCCCTCTCTCTCTCTCCCTCTCTCCCTCTCTCCCTCTCTCCCTCTCTCCCTCTCTCCCTCTCTCCCTCTCTCCCTCTCTCCCTCTCTCCCTCTCTCCCTCTCTCCCTCCTGTTTTGGGCAGAATTTTGGCAGTTTCTGAGTGACTGAGCTGCCAGCCCACCAGGCCTGAGTATCTGAGCTACCAGCCCACCTGGCCTGAGTGACTGAGCTGCCACCCCACCAGGTCTGAGTGACTGAGCTGCCAGCCCACCAGGCCTGAGCTGCCAGCCCAATAATCCATTCGGCCCATACAATGTCCATACTAGCCCTCTAGAAACCAGTTCCTTCGGCCCACAACAACCATACTAGTGCTCTAGAAAGCCCCCCCCCCCCCCCCCCCCCCCCCCCCCCCCCCCCCCCCCCCCCCCACTGGCCACCAATATTGCAATTGGTGGAAAGGTGGAATATAGCGTTGGGGGACAAGGCCTCCAGTGTGAACATGGGACCCAATGGGTCCCACTTAGTCGAGTAGTCTCTTGTGTGGGAAGGAAGTGCAGATGCTGGTTTAAACCGAAAATAGACACAAAATGCTGGAGTAACTCAGCGGGAGAGGCAGCATCGCTGGAGAGAAGGAATGGGTGATGATTCGGGTCTAGACCCTTCTTCACACTGAGTCTCTTACCCACTTTCCAATATCACCAACTGCTTTGGATACAGAGACAGTTCCACTACCTTCTTCCAGTCTTGTGGTATGTGCAGCATTGTCTATATTTGAAGCACCCTCTGACTTGGCAAAGCTTACAACTAATCTCTTACAGCTAAAAAGACACATTGTGCTGAAGTAACTCAGTGGGTGACGTTTTGGTTCAAAACCCTTTTTCAGGCTGACTGCCGTGGTAGGGAGGAGGAAAGCCTGGCATGTGATTGGTGAATACAGGTGAAGGGTCTTTGTTTGATTGGCGGATGGTTGTATAAGGGCCAGAGATGAAGGCAAAAGGTGTGAGAGGGTAGGGGAGGAGCAAATTCTGAATCCAGAGGAAGAAATTTTGGTGGAAAGGGAGAGTGAAATGAGTGCAAGTCTTGTATCCATCTATTTTGGCCAGCTTTGTCCTGCCCCACACCCCAAGGCCACGGAAGGTGACCCGCACACACACACCAGGACAGTTGCCCACACACACACACACGCACACACACACCGGGGCAGTGTAACTCACACACCAGGGCAGTGTCGCTCACACACACAGGACAGTGACACCCCCCCCCCCCACCCCACGCACACACACACTAGGGCAGTCACACACATACAAGGGCAGTCACACACACAGACACACACACCAGGGCAGTAACCCCCCCCCCCCCCCCCCCACACACACCAGGACAGTGACCCACACACACACACACACCAGGTCAGGGTAACTCACACACCAGGGCAGTGTCGCTCACACACACAGGACAGTGACACCCCCCTCCCACCCCACGCACACACACACTAGGGCAGTCACACACATACAAGGGCAGTGACGCGCGCACACACACCAGGGCAGTGACACACACACCAGGGCAGTCACACACACAGACACACACACCAGGGCAGTAACCCCCCCCCCCCACACACACACACCAGGGCAGTGACACACACACACACATACCAGGGCAGTCACACACGCACATACCAGGTTCAACCTTTCTCTGTAACATAGTTGCTGGAACCCTGGCAACATTCTAGTAAATCTCCTCTGTACTCTCTCTATTTTGTTGACATCCTTCCTATAACTAGGCGACCAAAATTGTACACCATACTCCAGAATTGGTCTTACCAATGCCTTGTACAATTTTAACATTACTTCCCTACTCCTATATTCAATGCTCTGATTTACAAAGGGCAGCACACCAAAGGCTTTCTTTACCATCCTATCTACATGCGATTCCACCTTCAGGGAACTATGCACAGTTATTCCTAGATCCCTCTGTTCCACAGCATTCCTCAATTCCCTACAATCACTGCAATGAAGGAGGAAAGTCTATCCTGGATCTCACAGGGAGCCAATGAAGGGAGGGAGAAAAATACTGGGGTGAGGTTTAATACTTGCAGGGGGAATACTTACTGATGGGCCGAAGGGACTCCTCCTGGGCTAGTACAGGCCTGATGGCTGAAGGGACTCATTTAAAAAGAAAATCTGAGTGAAATCTCAGTGAAAGGCACTTTTGCTGGCCTGGCATGGGCCTTTTGGGCCAAAATGCTCTTTGTGGGCTAATATGGGCATAAAGGGACTGCTTTCTTGGCTAATAGGGGCCTTGTGGGCCGAAATGAGTGATTTCAGGCAGGCCAAACAACTAATTTAATTTCCATTGCCATTTCAGTTTCAAGCACACGGCAGGCCAAACAACTCATTTCATTTTCATTTCATTTCATTTCCATTACCATTTCAGTTTCAAGCACAGGGCAGGCCAAACAACTCATCTCATTTTCATTTCATTTCATTTCCATTGCCATTTCAGTTTCAAGCACATGGCAGGCTAAACAACTCATCTCATTTTCATTTCCATTGCCATTTCAGTTTCAAGCACAGGACAGGCCAAATAACTAATCTCATTTTTATTTCATTTCCATTGCCATTTTAGTTTCAAGCACAGGGCAGGCCAAACAACTCATTTTATTTTCATTAAGGGCTAGCAAATCATTTATTGCAACTACATTGCAGACTCACAGTTCAGTAGACTCACAGTTCAGTTGACTCAGCAGAATCAGAGTTGTGGCCTCTCCCTCGCAATCTTCCAAAGTGACTGACTCATGTCCAGGCATCCGGGGTTTTATAGTCCTGCCCTCCCCCCCTCCCTGCAGAAGGGGCGTTACCTTCAACATGGTGATCGACAGGCGAGAGGACCAATCAGCTGATCTCAAGATTTTTTAAACACTCATAATCGATTGGAAAATTCTTCGGGACTGCCTCAGCGGAGGAGGACTGTGAGTAAGATGGCCAAAAATCATAGCTATATAGGGTAGTGTTTTTTCTAAAATCAATATACAGCACAGACAGGAAGTGGTCAAGATGAGACTTTTAGTTATATAGATACCAGCTGTCAGTGGATTTTGGATAAAAGGATGGCATGGCACAGGATTTACAAAATCAACCTCTGCACATGGTCTGGGAATGTTTGATTCTTTGGTCCATTCAGTTGTCGACAGCCTAAGTTTACAGAGTATTGAACTGAGGTGAATAATGAGCCTGCACTGAACATGCTGTGTGTGACGTATGGATGGTTGAAGTTGGGAATAAGAAATATTTGGTGGGAGGAGTTTGGCCAGCAGAAGAAAAGCCTGTCATGAGTTCCATGAGCAAGTTCAACTGTATCACACATCCAGTGGCACCACAACAGCCAGATGCTGTGCAGGACGGAAGAAACAACTGAACTACTCTGTTGCAACCGTGCTCCCAAGGTTAAGAGAATTTAAGGGCAAGAGAATTTATTGGCACACACTTTGAGCTAATTTATTTATTGCACTCACCACCAAAGCTCAATATATTTATCAGCGAGTCAAACTCCACATCATAAACCACCTGCACATCAATATCATCAATGTTCTCAATTTAGTTTATTGTCACGTGTACTGAGGTACAATGAAAAGCTTTTGTGGTGTGCTAACCAATCAGTGGAAAGATAATACATGATTACCATCGAGCCATTCACAGTGTACAGATACATGGTAAGAGAATAATGTTTAGTGCAAGGTAAAACCAGTAAAGTCCAATCAAAGGTAGTCTGAAGGTCACCAATGAGGTAGATAGTAGTTCAGGACTGCACTCTAGTTGCGGTAGGATGGTCTAGAAGACTAAACATATAATAAGCAAGACAAGTCAACGATGTGAAAGTGATAGTGCTATTAACGGCTGTGACCTCTCCAACATTATGCAATCGGTTGAATATAGTGGAATAGCATACAATAGTAATGCATCAGGGTGCATGCAGAGCACTGAAGGAGTGCTGCATTGATCCAGGCAGGACAGCAAATGAGTGCTGCACTGGTGCATGGAGGGCACTGAATGAGTGCCATGCCTGTACACGGAGCAAAGGTGTGGTGCACTGGTACCAAGATGAACTCCTTTTGCAGTTAATGAAATTAATTCGTGCCACAAATTGCAAGGAGTGAATTGAAGGAGAACTCTTGTGATATATGCAGGGCTGCCAACTCTCACGCTTTTAGCGTGAGACTCACTCATTTCGAGAAATTCTCACGCCCTCACGCTGATCACAAATTTCTCACGCTCTGTCGTGAGAAATTCTGTGATCAACAAAAAAAATTTAAACTCAGATAAACTGCATGGGCCGCGGGTGTTCGAGAGCCGGGGCTGAGGGAGGGATGGATGCAGAACCTGCGGTGGGACAGATGCGGGTTGCCGGCGCTGGCGAGTGTTTGCGGGGCTGGCGAGTTGCTCGCTGCAGCTCCGGCCATGGAGCAGCCCCAGTGTGTCCCGGGCCGTCGGAGGCGTCGGAAGCGTTGTGCCGCTGCCGTGAGAGTCTCTGTGCCCAAGGGACAGAGACTCTCAAAGGGAGGCGGAGAGAAGGGAAGGAGACAGGGGGGAGAGAGAGAGAGGGGGTGAGACAGAGGGGGGGGTGGGGGGGAATGGGGTGGGAGAGAGAGGGGGTGGAAAGAGGAAGAGAGAGAGGAGAGGGGGAAGAAAGAGGGAAGAGAGAGAGGGGGAAGAGGGAGAGAGGGGGAAAGAGGGAAACGGGGGATAGAGAGAAAGAGGGGGGGGCAAAGAGAAAGAGGAGATAGAGACAGAGGAGAAAGGGAGGGGAGAGAGCAAGGGGGAAAGCGAGGTGAGAGAGGAGAAAGAGAGAGTGGACAGAGCGTGGACAGAGAGCGAGAGGGAGAGAGAGAGAGGGGGGAGGGGGGAGAGAGAGGGGGAGAGCCCCTGGTTCTGGACTCCCCCAACATCGGGAACATGTTTCCTGCCTCTAGCGTGTCCAAGCCCTTAACAAATGGTAACAGAATACTGAGTGAGTATAATTTTATGGATGAGAATTGTGTTCAACCAGTTGATGACCTATTTGACAAAGTAACTAGCATGTTAGATAACAAGGAAGCCAATGAATGTAGCAAATGTTGTTATCCATAATTTAGTCAGTGATGTGCCCCATAAAGGATTACTGCATTAGATAAGCACCTGTGGGCTTGAACGTAATAGGTTAAGTTCAGGGGGTCAGATATGGGGCTTTCTGTGTGGGTCAGATATATTGTCAGCTAAGAGCAAGGCCAAGTTTGTATCCAGAGTCAAGGTCTGGAATAGTACTAGGTGTGCAGTCAAAGCTGGGACCAGGGGAGTGTTCAGCACTGGGAACCTAAGCAGGTAAGCAGATATGATCAGGGTAGAACAGGGTAAGGCTGGACTCAGGGACAGGAATGAGAGAATGTATGCAACTGGAGTCAGGGACAGGAGTAGTACCAGGTGTGCAGTGAGACCCAGGTTAGTCAGCATGGGCCAAGTGTTTGATTATAACCTGATATCCATACATGAATACACTAAGATGCACCATATGAATACAGTATGCACCATATTGCATTATTTCAAGCTGAAAAATGCAAAAGTTCCGTACCAATGGGAGGGGGACACCCTCCTCCCACATCCTCCCTCCTCCCCCCCCCCCCCCCCCCCCCCCCCCCCCCCCCCCCCCAGTCGCTCCGCTCCCTCGGGCTTGGTCTCTCGCAATTTCTCACTCCCAACTCTCACCCAATGCTGGCAGCCCTGTAAATGGGCCATGATGACAGAGCACCACATCACTTCAGGCAAAGCATTAATGGAGCAATGCAATGCTGCAGGCATTGTAATTAGGAATGGTTTCAGTAAGGCCTTGGCTAATGTTCTGCATGGTACGCTGCTCTGGAATGTTAGATCACATAGGAACCAAGGAGAGCTAGCCCACCGTATATAAAATTGGTTTCATGGAAGGAAATAGGGTGACATTGGAAGGTTGTTTTTTTAGACTTGAGACCTGTGATGTGTACCTCAGGGATTGGTGTTGGGCCCATTGTTGTTTGAGGTTTATATCAACAATTTGAATGCGAATATACAAGGCATAATTAGTAATCGTACCGATGATGCAAAAGTAGGTTTATTGTCGATAGTGAAGATTATCAAAAATGAGCAGGGTTCGATTAGTTGGGGAAGGGCTGAGGAGTGGCTAATGGAGTTTAATAGTAAGATTAAACGAGAACTTACCTGTTCGAAGTTTGATCTTTATTTTATGAGGAGTTACGATGACGGATTACGTGAAGAAGCCCTGCCAGGCACATGCTCGGCATACTTCAAAGCAGCAGCGTGAAAAACACAGAACCAATAGCCGGAGTAAGATAGTAAGGCTCACAAAGACTAGAACTACCAGATGATCATTTAGATTATGAGGGTCGGGAGCGGAGGGCACGTAATCCCTCATCGTAACTCCTCATAAAATAAAGATCAAACTGCGAACAGGTAAGATCTCACTATTTTACTTCAGAGTCACGTGAGTGACTAAGTGAAGATTTCAAAGCTCTGTGATTCTCATGCTGTAGATCATTCCACACTGTTCAGTTTACACAGTAGTGAGTAAATATTTTAATATTTTAATAATAATAATAAAAAGAAAAGTAATAACCCCTCTATCCCAGGGGAAATAACAACAAATGATATGCAACAAAGCAAACAATTTGAACAGAACCCAACACAGCATGTGTAACCCTGGCACTGTAACAACAGGTTTATCATAAAATCTAGAAAAGTTTCTTCTTTAGACCATCCTGCAGTCTCCAGAATTTGGTCGAGCGGCACATCCTGCACCTTCGCCGCGGACATTGATACCGCCCTTGTGGAGTGAGATTTAAACACATCAGTGTCTACTCCAGTTAATCCAGAACCTGTTTATCCATCTAGAAATAGTTTGTACTGTCACTTTTTATATGTTTCTTGTGGGTAATGAACATTGGTGTCTCATAATCTCGGAGACTCTTAATTCAATATATATTAAGTCAGATGCTTAACCACACACAATGTTTAGTTGACAGAGTATGTCTTAAAGATTACATTGGTTCCAGCCTTTCATGGCTTGCTTAGATCATTGACATAAAACGTTATTTTATCTACAGACAACTGCATACAATCTAACCGCAACATTTGTAATGTTTGTACTCATTGTGTTGATATTAATGGCATGAGCATAACCACTTTAAATATTAACTTCTGAAAAGACAGTGACGTAATTGGAATCCATTGCCGAAGCAATGTGAGAACTATACTGACATCCCAGATTTCTGTATATCTGGGTTTGGTAGGATTTTATTAAAATTCCTCTCATAAATCAGGATATTAACGGATGAGACCCGATAAATTGTCGTTCTGAAAATAGTCCTAAATAGGAGGACAAAGCACTCCGAGCTCCATTAATGGTACTATAACTCAGGTGCAACATAGCAAGGAACTCCAATACATCTGATATGTTTGCAGTATGATAAAATATATCTGACTGTATACAAAAGATTTCCCATTCCTTACATGAAACATATATTGTTTCTTAGTGCTATCTCTCCAAGCTGCAGTTATGACATCCATGGTCCTATCCAACATTCCATCAGAACCTGCAGATTAACAATTAATACAGTCATGTAATGGATGACTTCTGCTGTTACTGCATGTACCAACAATTACAGCACCTGGGATTTGTCATGAATGTCTGAATCATCATTCTGAGCACCAATGGGAACAATGGCTGTGTAGTAATGGTCCCTAGATAAGGGACGTATCAGATATTAACTGATAAGAACAGATACTACACTTGATCTTAGCCAAAAGGCCGAGAAGCAATACCAGTTTGGAACCACCAACGCCAGCGGGGGAGACTTACTCTATTTTGGTGACACATTGCCTAATAAGGCAAAATGGGGAAAACATAAAAGACTGTACTACCCCACTGTAGCGAGAATGCATCCACCGCTAATGCTCCTGGGTCTGGCTTCCATGAGACACATTTAGACCACTGGAGATTTAATCCAGACACAACAGATCAACATTTGGTACTCATACTGTCTGACAATCTTTTTGAAACTTTTTGAATTTTAACATTCATTCTGTATTGTCATTGAATTTTTGTGATCTGTTGTCTTACCACAATATTGTCTTCTCCCACAGCTGTGGTATTGTCTACTTGTAATTGAACATGTAAGTTCTTTATTGTAGAACAAACAGCTATCAATGCATAAAATGCCCCCAATTACTCCAAATAATTCATACCATGTGTTTGGAGAATTAAATCGTCTTGGACAGTCCATCGACCACCACAACTGGTGTCGCTGTCCTTGGCTCCCCATCCGAGAGCACTCCCATCAGTCTGTAATACCACTGAAGACTACTGAACAAGCACATTTTTACTTTTAGTAACTTGTGCATTGAGAAAACATCATTGCAATTCAGCTCAACCTTTTTAGTAACTGCATGAACCTAATCAATGACCTGCACACTTTTTACGCTTATTCTCTGGCCTTTGCAGACATTGATCATGCAGAGGTCCCAATTCGACAGCAGGAATGCTGTTCACACTTTACCAGTAACCATAGCTACTTCTTGGATGGTGGGATAATGTTTTTTTCCAAGACAAGTACAGGCATTTGTAACATCCCCAACCTTAATTATTGGTAAAGTTACTGACATATCAACTGTATTAATGACAAACCCCAGATAATCAATTGTTTGGGATGCCTGTAACTTACATGTTGTTTGGATGTACAGAACCTTAGCCTTTCAATAGGCTATGGTTGCTGAACCCAGTTCTTCAGCTGTCTCCCATTTACAATTAACATATCCTCTAGATAAGTAATTACAATGTGATTCTGAGCCCTCATTAACACCAGTGCTGGTTTCAATAATTGTGTGAGCAATCTGAGGGCTGAATTTAACCCATTAGGTCATTCCTTCAGCTGACCCATCCAATTAATTTAAGTACCTGAATAATAAGGCATCTTTTTTAGGTCTAATAATAGCCATATAGCAGCCTTGTGATAACAACTTTGTTACAGTGTTGAAGTGGACTTTTTTAAATGCCTATACTGAACTATAAATTTAAGTTTGTGAGTCCCAGAATAACTCTGCAACCCCCATACTTGTGTCTGGGATATATTATCTCTACCTGACGAGTTCATGATACATTCAAACACCAAGCCGATCAGATTTAATGCAGAATTACAAAACAATTGTAGTCTTACAACCAACCAGAGGTTGTTTCCCAGAAATTCCATGTGTGATGGAATGACGTTTCTGTACTTTCCGTAAATGAACCACAAGATCTCCTTCTCTTAATATAGGGGTTCGTATTCAACCTGTTTGTTTTCTCAAAGCAGAGATGAGAAGTTTTATAAGGTAAATATCCTTAATTGTTTGGGCAGTTTTTCATCAATCATAAATCTCGTTATAGCTTGCACACATAATCCTGCAGTTTCTGGGTATAATGTTAGCCAAAGGGCAATTTTCATCATACAATTGGGTTTGAATATGCATTGCAGAGTAACGCAAGCATGTCTTAAATGCATTGGACATTATCGACCCATGTATAATGTTGCCAGGGTTCCAGCAACTATGTTACAGAGAAAGGTTGAACAAGTTAGGTCTTTATTCTTTGGAGCGCAGAAGGTTAAGGGGGGACTTGATTGAGGTCTTTAAAATGATGAAAGGGATAGACAGAGTTGACGTGGATAAGCTTTTCCCATTGAGGGTAGGGAAGATTCAAACAAGAGGGCATGACATGAGAATTAAGGGACAGAAGTTTAGGGGTAACGTGAGGGGGAACTTCTTTACTCAGAGGGTGGTGGCTGTGTGGAATGAGCTTCCAGCAGAGGTGGTGGAGGCAGGATCGATTTTAACATTTAAAAGTAAAGTGGATAGGTATATGGACGTGAAGGGAATGGAGGGGTATGGTCTGAGTGCAGGTAGATGGGACTAGGGGAAAACAAATGGTCGGCACGGACTGGAAGGGCCGAGATGGCCTGTCTCCGTGCTGTAATTGTTATATGGTTATATTATATGGAGCGTTTCTACTGTGCTCAGGTGTATACACATAAGTAGGGACACCAGCTTCAGGGTCAGTTTCATCCTGCCCTGGTACTCCCGAGTCTTGCTCTAGGGAAACTTCATCCAGACCTATGCAAGGCACTGGTGAATGAGATTCTCATTCTTCATTGGCACCATACTCAGTGTATGGAAACTCCTTCGGAGCCTGCCTTAGAATCTCATGGGTCTTAGAACCCTTGATTGTTTAGAGTTTTGAGCATTTTATCTTGCTCTAAGGACTTCATCCAGACCTATGCAAGGCACTGGTGAATGAGATTCTCATTCTTTATAGGCACCATACTCAGTGTATGTAAACTCCTTCGGAGCCTGCCTTAGAATCTCATGGGTCTTTAGAACCCTTGACTGATTAGAGTTTGGAGCATTTTATCTTGCTCTAGGGACCTCATCCAGACCTAACCAAGGTACTGGAGAATCAGAATCCCATTTTCATATGGAAACTCCTTTGGAGCCTGCCTTACAGGAAGATATACATGGGTCTTAGAACCCTTGACTGTCAAGTGTGGAGCATTTTCTCCATTTCCAGTCTCCCCCACATTCTTGTCCTCCCTTGGAGGAGAGTTACTTCTTTACTGTTTTGTATTTGTGCATAAACCATATATGTTTAAAATTGTAATTCTGACAGGCACATTCTGCTTGCAGAATATTTGTATTACTCTCAGTATCACACAGGGTTATATACATTTCCATAAAGAAAACTGCATCTGGTAACATATACTCAGAGCAGACTTTATTTTACAATTAGTGGGTATTTGGAGCCGGCATTTAGCGCAGCCGTTATCTCCAAACCCGATCCAAAATGCGGTAAATTGCGGGAGCCGGCTTTTAAAGCAGCCCTTATCTCCCGATCCGATCTAAATCGGAAACTGCGGTTCCAGCGTGTTCTATTCAATTACCGCAGTTTAAAAATACTTTCACTCTAGCTGGCGCTGTATTTCGAGCCAGAGTTACAGAGTTTTAACAAAAAATTCAAAATACATCAGCACTCTAGCTGGCTCTGCAGACTTACAGAGTTTAAAAACACTCGCAAGAAAGTTCAACAGTGACTTACCTGCGGGTTAAACTTACCGCTGGTGGGAGCTGCGCTCTCCACCCTGTCGGTGCCACATGCGTCGACGTAATGCTGAGCATGCGCCTGGCGAGGCTTCTGCACATAGTCACTCATGTGACTCCGAAGTAAAATGCGGATGTGTGAAGTCAAACCAGGGCAGGACCTGAACAGTGAATGTTATGGCCCTGGAGAATGTTGTAGAGCAGAGGGATCTAGGAGGACAGCTACACAGTTGCCTGAAAGTGGCATCACATGTAGATATGGTGAGGGATCAAGGAGGCTTTCGGTAAATTGGCCTCCACCAGTCAGGATATTGTGTATAACAGTTTGGACATTATGTTTACAACACGTTGGTGAGGCCCACATTTACAGTATTGTGTTCAGGTCTGGTCACCTCACTATAGGAAGTATGTCATTAACCTGGAAAGAGTGCAAAGAAGATTTATGAAGAATTTGCCAGGGATCGAGGACCTGAACTATACGGAGATGTTTAGCAGGCTAGGACTCTATTCCTTATAGCACAGGAGGCAGAGAGGTAATCTTATAGAGGCACAAAAAACCATGAGAGGAATAGATAGGATGAGTCTTTTACCCAGAGTTGGTGAATTAAGAACCAGAGGACATAGGTTTAAGATTGGAGGGGAAGATTTAATAGGAACCTGAGGGACACAGAGGGTGGTGGATATATGGACCAAGCTGCCTTATGAAGTAATTGATGCAGGTACTTTAATAACATTTAGAACATAGAACCATACAGCACAGGAACAAGCCCTTCAGCCCACAATGTTTGTGCTGAAGATTTAAAAGAGAAATGGACAGGTTCAAAGGTAGAAGAAGTTTAGAGGAATACCGGCCAAACATATGCAAATGAGACTAGTATAGATGGGGCTTCTTGGTTGGCATGAACCAGTTGGGCCAAAGGGCCTGAAAGACTCTATAACAGCTGCACTTGTGCAGGAGGGCGCGACCTGCTGGAGTCAGTGCACTGAAGAAGTGCATGGAGTTACACCCCAACAGGGGCCTTGGAATCGCACACATTTGAGGCTCTGAGAATTAACCCACACTCGTGGACCTATATCCCTCCAAACCATTCTTTCTCATGTACCTGGGTAAATGCCATTTAAATATCAAATACCTGTCACTACCATTTCCTCAGGTAGATCATTCCATATACCCACCACCCGCTGTATGGAAACATCTGCCCCATAGGTCGTCTTTCAAACTTTCTCTCTGACCTTATCTATGCCCTCTAATTTTAGACTCCTTTTTAATTGACAGCCAACAATCTACTTTTGGCAGTGTCCCGGTCGCTGATTGATACGGTGATGGGATTATTCTCCCATGGCCGTGGGGATGGAAGTTTTCTCCATACACGCAATTTCCATGTTTAAACTAGCATCTGCAATTCCTTCCTTCAAACTTTTAGAGCAGTTTGTTTCAAGAAACAATCCTTCCAAAATTGGTCAAACTAGTTGCATTTGCCTCTTTAACTTGAGATGAACCACATTAAGATTGCATCTGAGAAAGGCTTAACTCGCTTCCCAAAGAAAACCAGGACAACTCAATGAAGCTGCATCAACTCAACATTGTCCTGCATTGAATGTTTGGTTTGATTGAGCTGCATCACTAACTGATCCGTGCCCTTCCCATGGAGTCAGTAATACTAAAAGCCATGCTGTACTAAGGCAACGGGTGTCCATTTGAACTGCATTTGTTCAAGGTCTGGCATCAATCATTGAAAGGCATTACTCACAAAATGAATTGTTAGATCACTGTAAAATTTTTCATTAAGATCTGACTAATCTTCAACATTTCTCTTCTGGCATTCTGGCCAAACCCACGAGTTACTCACGAGTCGCTACGGTAAATTCACGGGCTACTACGGTATTACAATGCGTTTAAAAGTATCAACATTTTGTTGAAAATTTTTCATGAGTTAACATATTTCCCGAGTACCTGCCGTTAGCGTTACGAGTCGCTCCGACGCTCCCCCCACGTTCATTCTACATGATTACCACGAGTTTGATTTGTTTTTGACTCGGGATACCCCATGGGTGGACTTGCACTGTGGGACAGGGGTTTAACTCTATTCCTCAGCCAATCCTTGCCTAGCAGGGTTGGTTTGTTTCTGCAGCTGGCCACTATGATGGGGAGTGTACTGACCGACCATTAGGCTGAACTTTACAGTTCATTTGTTCGCATGTCTCCAAAACTTTGCCCGAGTAGGTTCTCAGCTTGACCTTACTCTCAAACAATGGTATCTGTGGGAACTTTGTTTCGTACAGGTCAGTGCTCATGACCGAACAATCAGCTGCCGTGTCAATACACATATCGATTAATTGTTCATTAATTAATAGTTTAGTTCGAATGTCCTTGCCTTGGCTAGTTGTAGGTTTATCGCTGTTGGTTGCATAAATGGTGTGCAACCCAAATTAATTTCCATCTGGGTTCACCTTTCTGGTGTTGTCGCTTGTTTCCCGCAGGTTGTTGGTTTCCTGTTTTAAGCTTGGCCCGACATGCTGAGGCGATATGGCCTTTCTTCTGGCAGTTATAGCACTTGGCCATTTTGAACTGACAAAATTGGGATGAGTGATTACCGTTGTAACGATAACAACTGGCTGAACTCGGCTCCCCACCACACCATAGCGCCTCTTGGTTTGGCCATATGCACTGACTTGTGACTGTAAACGGCCACTGCAGTCTGTGGTGGACGAAACTCACGAGAATTCTTTGATGCCATCTCCATTGTGGTAGCAATCTTGCATGCTTTCTCAAAGGTAAGATCTGGAGTGTTCATGAGTTTGGACTAAATTCGTACATCCACTGGACCACAAACAAATCTGTCGCGTAGTGCGCGTCCGAGAATGGTTCCGAAGTTACAGTGCAATGTTACGTTTTTCAAGGCAACAATTGATTGTCTCATTCTGCTTCTGGTTTCTAGTGCCGAATTTATAGCTTTCTGCAATTTCCAGGGGTTTTGGTTTGAAGTGCTCCTCCAACTTCTTCATAATGTTATTGAATGTTTAAAAAGCAAAGAATATAGAATTCCATTAGTTTGACCAAATTAATGGGAGATGCCTGGATAAAACAGGGTCTTTTGTGCCTGGAAGGTGTTTGGCGCATATGGATTTCAGGACAAGGTTCCCCATGGGTCACTGTTTGTCAGGTTGGAAGCCAGTGACCAGTGGGGTGCCTCAGGGATCTGTGTTGGGTCCACTGTTGTTTGTCATGTACGTATACTTTCAGGAGACCGGATCTCCCTACCTCTTGGCAGGACAAATCAAAATAGGACGTTCACTTTCATCATTCGCAAACAATTGAGGGTAGGGAAGATTCAAACAAGAGGGCATGACATGGAGAATTTTAGGGGTAACATTCGAAATGAGCTTCCAGCATGGTGGAGGCAGTTTAATCACATTTTGCCTTTAGATTCACGAGTATGCCGTAAACTTCAGGACCGATCTCCGTGAGCAGAATCACTTTCATGCATTCGCAAACAGCGAACATTTAACATTTAAGAAACATTTATACAAGTTAATGCATAGGATGCATTTAGAGGGAAATTGGCCAAACATAGGCAGATGGGAGTAGTGCATATGTAACATGTTGGTCATTGTGGGTAAGTTGGGCTGAAGGGCCTGTTTTGATTGTGTATCTCTATAAGGAGAACATCAACTGACAGCAAGATCAGGTTTATGGGAAAGATTGTAGATAGAGCAAAGATAGCCCATGAAGAGCAACGTTTCTTTAATTGTTCAAAATAGAACAGTTTAAGAATTGAGCTCACACGATACATATTAGAATAGAAAATGAGATCCAAATTATTTCAAGTTTTTCTGTAACAGTTGCTGGAAATGCTAAGCCTTGGAAACCAATATGAATCGACCATTTATTTTAGATAAAGTGAGATTGAGAAAATGAGAAAGATACTGTAAACGCAATATATCAGCCATATACCTCTGCAGATATGTTGAAATTGCAGGCAAGGGCGGATCTACGGTGAAACTAATGAAGCATCAACTTCAGGGCCCATAATCCCGGAGGGGCCCCAGAAGCGACTTTAGTCCACATTGCTTAAACATTTTGGGTTTACTGTATGAGAAGGGGTTTAAAAATTTTTTAAAAATAATAATAGTGTAATTCAATATAAAATAACAGTTAAAATAAAAATGTAAAAGTTATTAAAGTATCATGTAGCACAGGCGATGGTAAGTCCCGTGGCTGTTTAAGCCGCGCTGGGCGATGTTATGCCCCGCTCCGAGTCCTTTAAACCCGCAATTCCAGCATTCCAGCGGGGGAAGTCGCCGTTGCGGGAGCTCCGAAAAGCGGTCACCCACCAGGGACCTGCGAGCTCCCGATGTTCCTGTCCACCGGGCCTGCGGCCGGAGCCTCCGAAGCTCTGAAGTTGAGTCGCAGCTGCACGCCACCACAGCTCTTCCCGCTCCGAAGATGGCCAGCTCCGCGATGTCAGGTCCGCAGGCTCCGCGACTGAAGCCTTCAGGTTGGTCACGGCCGGAGGCCACCGCCAGCTCCACGATGTTAGGCCCAACGACATCGGAGACCTGACAGGGAAAAAGTCGGGTCCCCGTACAGGGAAGAGACTAACGGTCCACCCCGTTTCGACTAATGCAATCAACCCGATGTGCACAATCAAACAAGATCAAATAGAACAAGTTGCCCAACAACTTTAGGCTGTGCACGCCATGCGCAAGAAGAAGAAGACCAAGCCTGCCTATTGTTTTTATGAAGAGGTGAACGGAAGGTAGGCTATGACCGCACAGCCTAGGCTAATACTATATTATAAGTATTTATGAAAAAGTAATAAAAGGGTAAATTTGTGTTAAATTAATAGTAAAATTGTGTCACATTGCCTTAGCCTATGAGTTTTGATGGCTAAGTCTTGCCTAAGTCTAGACTAGCTTAGTAGGCTAGCTTGAACATAGCCTAGTTTAGCCTATTTTCTTATTTATTTTTAATCTTTTAAAAAAAGGCACACTTTTTCAGAAAGTAGACTTAAAAGTTGTTGACTAATTTGGGATTTTGCAGGAGCTGTATGGTTTTTTTTCTGGATCCCCGAAGATGGGTGATTTTAAACACAGTGGGCTATCTACATTTTTCTCTAAAGATCTTAAGTGTAACTAAATGGTCTGCAAACTATGAAGCAGTCTGGGCAATTAAAAATGGATATATGGGTATTTTACAAACTCTCAAACATATTTTTGAAGACTACGAAGAGAAGCCTAAATGTAAACGAAATGCAAAGAATTGATACCACGTTAGTAAAGTTGGAATATGCTATTTTAACAGTCGTTTGGGAAGAAGTGTTGGAGCGTTTCAACAAAACAAGTAAGAAACTCCAAACTCCTAGTTTTGATGTATTTGAAGGTTATCTTCTGCTATCATCTTTATTTTTGTTTGTTAAAGAACTCAGAGAAAATTCAGCCGATAGGATTGCACACTATGTATCAGAAGCAAAATGCCGTTTTCACCTGCCTGTCGGAGGCGGATTTCCTCAGGCTGCCAGCTGCTGCAGAAAAATCGGTCCGCCTCCCTATATATATTTTTTTAAATCGCTGGACAATTTAATCGCCGGATTAAAATTAAAAGCTACTTCAAAACACGGTGTAAGTCGTCTATTTTACATATAAACTTGCTTCTTGGGATGACTTTAATCAATCCTCTATAAGCGAAAATGTGATTTGGGCCCCATACGAACCGGCAGTATTTTTCCTGCTGATATGGGGTTCAAATTCACCGCAAATGCAACGTTCAAATCGATCACGTTACAGAAACAAGATGATTAAAATGCCCATTTTTTTTGGAGATAAGCCGTCTAAATTGTCTATAATTTGTGTTATTCTCAAAAATCATTCTCCATGATCATTATTTTTAAACTAAACTAGACTAAGTGGGACCCGTTGGGTCGTATGTTCACATGGGAGGGCTGGTTCCCCAATGCAATATTCCACCTACCCACCAATTCCAATATTGCTCCGGGAGTGGCGGCGCTGCCTTGCAGCTGCGGCTCGCCTGCAGTCGTTTTGTCTTTTCCTTTTTTGTTTTCTTTTTTTAATTTTCTTTTTGTCCCATTTCAGTTTATTTTGGTTTGTTGGGTTGCGTATGTGTGGGGGGGGGGGGGGGGGGAGGGAAGCTTGTTTTTAGTCTTTTCCTTCGGGGGGATGCGGCTCTTTATTGTTGTATCCCCCGTCTCCGGCTCCATCTGCTCTGAGGCCTAATGGCGGAGCTGGCGGCCTCCAACAGGGACCGACCTCGAGGCTCCGGAGGCAGAGCCATGACTTACTTAGCTGTGGCGGCGTTCCGGCAGACTGGCTTCGGGGCTGTGGCAGCATTCGGGTGGCGGCGGCTCGGCTTCGGAGCCTCGGAGGCTCGGCCGCGGTCCCTGTTGGGAGCTCATCCGGCGGGGTCTCAACATAGGAGGCCTGGATCACCTCAGCGCAGAGGGAGAGCAAGGAAGGAAGAGACAAGGACTGGGACTTTTGCCTTCCATCACAGTGAGGAGGTGCCTGGTGGACTCACTGTGGTGGATGTAAAACTGTGTTGAGTGTGTGTTTTGATATTTTATTCTATGTTATGACTGCAAGGTTAAACCATTTTGTTGTACTGTAAATGTGCAATGACAATAAAATTAAATCTAATCTAATCTAATCAGTGGGGGAGGGGGCTTTCTGGAGCACTAGCATGGGTATTGTGGGCTGAAGGGATTGGTTAGTATGGACATTGTGGGCCAAATAGATTCTTGGGGTGGCAGCTCAGTCACTCAAGCCTGATGTGCTGGCAGCTCACTAACGGCTGGTGGGCTAGCAGTTGACAACGGCTATTCCTTGAAATTCCATTTCAAGCAGGGTGCAAGGCCACCAAATTCAAATGCAGTTTCCTGCCATTTCAAGTAGGGTGCAAGGCCACTGAATTCTAGTGCAGTTTCATGCCACTTCAAGCGTGGTGCAAGGCCACCAAATTCAAGTGCAGTTTCATACCATTTCAAGCAGAGTGCAAGGCCACAAAATTTAAGTGCAGTTCCATGCCACTTCAAGCAGGGTGCAAGGCCACCAAATTCAAGTGCTGTTTCATACCATTTCAAGCAGGATGCAAGGCCACCAAATTCAAGTGCAGTTTCATACCACTTCAAGCAGTGTGCAAGACACCAAATTGAAGTGCAGTTTCATACCATTTCAAGCAGGGTGAAACCACCATAAAACCACTATAAAACCAGATAAACACCACATAAACACCACACTCACAGTTCAGTAGACATTCAGTGTGTTCAGTTGATTCACAGGTCAGACAGAGTCGTGACCTCTCTCTCCCCCATCTTGCAGAGACTGAGTCACACCCACACTTACGGGTTTTATAATCCCTCCCCCTCATGGCGTGAATGACAGGAGAGAGATTCTCAACATTTTTTTAAACACTAATAACATTTTTATTTTTCATTGATGGGAAGAATCCTCTGCAGCTGATGAGTGGTGAGGAACTGAGTAAAATGGCCACAATTCACAGCCATAAGTGGCAGCGTTTTATCTAAAATCAATATTCAGTGCAAACAGGAAGTTGTCAAGTTTCCACCAACAACAGCCATTTTTTCTTTGCCATGCAGCCTTTCAAAGCAGTTACCACAACCAACAACAGCCAATTTTTTTGCAGTGCAGCCTTTCAAAGCAGTTATCACCACCAGCAACAGCCATTTTTTTTTTGCAGTGCAGCCTTTCAAAGCATTTACCACCACCAACAACAGCCTTTTTTTTTGCAGTGCTGTGTTTCAACGCATTTGCCACCAACAACAACTGTAGATGATATGTGTATACACCTTTAATTGATAGTGACGATGTCCATGCTAACCACCCCCCCACCAGTTAGTATAATTGTAACCCACATGCCCCTAGCTCTCTCTGGTGATCGTGACAGACCACGTACAGCTAGGGCTATATGATGTATGATTAATAAAGTAGTGACGACCTAAAGGTGTCTGTGTACCTTCTCTACTTGGCGTCAGAAGTTCTTCTTCCTGCGTCTCCAGTTTATCGAGTTTTATTTTCTTAGTCCCAGTACCCCCTCCCTGTGCCGTGATGGCTTCTGCCTGTCGTAAACCTGACATCCTAGTCTTTGATGCAGACATCACTCATCACTGGAGTGTGTTCTGACATGACTTTGAGCATTATGTTACAATCGCTCACCCTGCTGTGGCCCCCGCGGTCAAAGCTTCCCTTCTGCTGAACCTAGCTGGTCCCGAAGCGCTTGAGCAATCGGAGTCATTCATCTATGGACCGGGCGAGAGTATCCAGGCGGTACACCCTGCCGTCGTGGTTGACAATGTACGAATGAGGGGAACCGGCAGAACCGACGACCACAGCCAGCTTGGAGCGGCCAGAAGTGGACCTCATACGGACGACCTGGTCGGGGAGAAGAGGGCGGAGGACACGGCAGGACCTGTCGTGGGAACGCTTCTGTATACCGTGTTTTTGGGCAATGCATTTCCGGACCAAGGCAGGTTTAAAGACAGAGGGGGACAGGGACTGTTGAGACACCGGGACCGTGGGCCACGTGACTTGGGACATGAGGCGCTGAACCGGGGAGCCCAGGGGTTTTCCTGTCCATAGCCCCCACCATGCCCCGGCATCATCCCCGCTTGTTCCCATCGGGGAAGGAGGTGATGGCGAGGTGCGGACCTGGTCTGGTCGCCTGGTCAGGCCGCCGATCCATTACAGCGATTACGTGTGATTCTGTATTCCCATGCTTTACTGTTTGCATTTACCCTAGTGCATGAGACATGGTCGCCCTGTCACTCACTGTTTGTTTTGGTAGAGGAAGGATGTAGATGATATGTGTACACACTTTTAATTGATAGCGACGATGTCCATGCTAACCACTCCCCCACCAGTTAGTATAATTGTAACCCACACACCCCTAGCTCTCTCTCTCTGGTGATCGTGACAGACCACGTACAGCTAGGGCTACATGATGTATGATTAATAAAGTATTGTCTGTGTATCTTCTCCACAACAACAGCCATTTTTTTTGCAGTGCAGCCTTTCAAAGCAGTTACTACCACCAACAACAGCCAATTTTTTGCAGTGCAGCATTTCAAAGCAACCATATTTTCATTTTCAAACCACATTAAGGGCACTCACAGTTGAGTAGACATGTGTTCAGTGTTATTCAGAGAGACGTGACCCTCTCGCTTCCTCCATCTTGCAGAGACTGTGTGAGGCACACCACTTCCGGGTTGTATAGTCCCTCCACCCTCCCACCAGCAGGGGCAGCAGAGATAATGGCGACATATTTTAAAACATTAATATCTCTCTGATTTTTCATTGATGGGAAAAATCCTCCTGTCCAGTCCGGCAGAGGGGGGCTCTGAGCGAGGTGGCCAAAAATGACGGCCGTAAGTAGCGGTGTTCTCTCGGAAATCACATCGCAGTGATTCAAAAGCGGTCAAGATCTTACTTTTAATAATATAGATATGCACAACAGTTTGAGTCACATGTATTGTATAAAAACAATAATTTGATTATAATTTGGGTGGATGTTTCTAGATTAATTTATGGGAATTAAACATTAAATTCCTTCCATCTGGGATATAAATTCATGACAGTGGGATTGAAAAATCTTGTTCTATTGTGAATTCTTGTGTGAATTAGGTTGAACAAGTTAGGTCTTTGGAGAGCAGAAGGTAAAGGGGGACTTGATAGAGGTCTTTAAAATGATAAGAGGGATGGACAGAGTTGACATGGATAAGCTGTTTCCATTGAGAGTAGTGAAGATTCAAACAAGAGGACATGATTTGATAATTAAGGGACAGAAGTTTAGGGGTAACATGAGGGGGAACTTCTTTACTCAGAGAGTGGTAGCTGTGCAGAATGAGCTTCCAGTGGAAGTGGTGGAGGCAGGTTCGATTTTATCATTTAAAAATAAATTGGATAGATATATGGACGGGAAAGGAATGGAGGGTTATGGTCTGAGTGCAGGTAGATGGGACTAGGTGAGAGCAAGTGTTCAGCACGTACTAGAAGGGCCGAGATGGCCTGTTTCCGTGCTGTAATTGTTATATGGTTATATAAATGGGATTAGTTTGTTATTTGGATACTTAGGCTATTTAAAAAAATTATCCTTTTCTTAAGAAACGGAATCTACAGGACATTGTTAATGGGAAAGTAGTGGGCAGAAAAGCATGTCATGTGTGCTTTAAAGAGCAAAAACTTGTAGTTTACAATGCCAAAATTCAAAAGTTGAGGAAAAACAAGGTGTGCAGAGTTGCTTATTGGTTACAATCTGAGGAATATGATGATGCTACTGATTATGATATGCCAATGTACAAGCTAGCAACTGATCTCCATAAAGACTTGGTCTATTGCGAGAAATTGTAATTTATTTACCTATCTGTTACGGACTTACCGCATATTATACAATAATATTAAAGTTCTGATCTTGAGAATATCAAATTTTGAATTTTCAAGGCAGTCTGGGTGTTTATTACTAATTCCATCACAACGGTCAATTTTGTAATTAGCTACAATTAGGTAATTAACTAATTATATGCTTTAATTTCAGGTTATCCAAGTAAGATGTTTTATATTTGTTTCAGAATGCTTCAATCTATAATAACTGAAAAAATTCATTCAGTTCTCTTAATTTTTAAGAAAGTTATGGGCTTTTGACTGACCTCGATCACAGCTTTTGTGTTAAGTCAATGGAAAAGCAATAGGGAACAAGATGTTAATTTCCGAGTATGAAAATGGCCATAACTTTTTTAATACTGAAGATATAAAAGTGAATTAAGTGTCAAATTAAACTTCTTTTTATGCGTTATCTGATGAGATAAATTGCAGACTTGATTTTTTAATTCTCAAAATTTTGTAACATTGCTACAGAAACGAATTTTTAAAAGCTATCCTTTATAAAGAACAAATTTTGGTCCACCATGACTGAAGAGCACTTAAATTCTTTATGCATAATGTATCTAGAAAATGACATTGCAAGGAAGCTCTCATATGACTAAACTATGTGAATATGTTGCTAGAAAAAACAGAAAAGAGAGTATTCTGTAAAACATGCTTCGTGTAGTCTGTATTGTTATATATGTTATATACATGCATCATGCATGTATATAACATTTCCCTAATTTTCATTCCCCCATAACTTGAAAACTATAAGGCATAGGATTTTTTTTTCACACCAGTGACTTTGACATGTGAGATAATCCAGTACAGCAATTTTAATGAAAATTTGAGATGTAGTGGTCACATTTAAAAAAAAATGTGTGATGATCTGTCGTGGAACTACCTCATTGAAGAAGATAACAGTGGTTACCCAGACCTCGTTGCTGGTTGTAAAGGGACCCCCTTAACAGTTCAAGCTTCAGGGCCCCAAAAATGTAAGTCCGCCACTGATTGCAGGGGTTAACACAGTAAGAACGGATACAAACTTCCTTTATTGAAAAAAAACTTTTAAAATCTGCACTAACATGTAGTGACCAGAACAGACACTAGATGGAGCTGCTGGTCCCGGACTTGAATGTCAGCCTCATTGACTCCAACAGTCTGCTGCTGGGGACGGTTATGCCCCTGTCCCACTTAGGAAACCTGAATGGAAACCTCTGGTGACCTTGCGCCCCACCCAGGGTTTCCGTGAGGTTCCCGGTGGTTTTGGTCACTCTCCCTAATGGTCGAAAGTGGTTTCCGCATAGTCGAGGCTTCTTCTATGTTCCTGCGATTATTTTAACAAATTCAAAACTGGCCTCGACTAAAAATAGGTTGCCGTTTGGTTGGCTCATGGGAGTTTTCAGCAAAGATCCTATAGGATCTTTGGTTTTCAGGACCTAGAAGATCCGCCGGAAGGTAAAATGCCCGCTAACTTTACTAAAATTCTTAAAACTATCTCCACTCCTTCTCTCCCCCTTCTCTCTCCTTCCCTCTCCTCTCTCCCTCTTCTCTCTCCTTCTCTCTCCCATTCTCTGTCCTTCTCTCCCTCCCTCCCCCGCTCTCTAAAGGACTTACCGTGCTCTGTGGCAGCCGTTTACCTTCCTCTTCATCGCGCAGACAGCGCTCCTCCACTGTCCCTGGCCCCCACCTTCGCTGTGTGTGTGTGTGTGTGTGTGTGTGTGTGTGTGTGTGTGTGTGTGTGTGTGTGTGTGTGTGTGTGTGTGTGTGTGTGTGTGTGTGTGTGTGTGTGTGTGTGTGTGTGCGCGCGCGGTCAGTAGCAAAGATCCTATAGGATCTTTGGTCAGTAGATGCAGCTCACACTTCGGTCGAGGCTTTCCAGGAAAGTGACCAAAACCTCTGGCGACTCATGGAAACCTTGGGTGGGGCGCAAGGTCACCAGGGGTTTCCATTCAGCTTTCCTAGGTGGGACAGGGGCATGGGATCTACGGAGCTGGGTAACTGGATCCAGAATTGGCTTCATGAAAGGAAGCAGAGGGTGATGGTGGAAGGTTGTTTTACCATTTAGAGGCCTCTGACCAGTGGTGTGCCTCAGGGAACATCGCCAAACCCATTGCCATTAGGTCGATTTGAATGAGCGTTGAAGGCATGACACTAAAGTTGGTAGCATTGTAGACAGTGAAAACTGACATCAAAAGTTGCAGCAAGATCCTGATCCGTTTTTTTAATGTAGTTAAGTGCAAGGTGTTGTATTTTGGGAAGTTAATAGGGCAGAACCTGCACAGTGAATGACAAGGCGCTGGAAAGTGTTGTAGATCAGAGGACATTATTCAGAAAGTGGTGTCACGGGTCGACTGCCTGGTAATGAGGTTTTGCTACATTAGCCTTAAACAGTCAAGGTATTGAGTATAGAATAGTAGCTTGTCTTGTTTAGTCTCTTTGTAACTCATTTTCACCTGGGCCGCAGCAAACAATGGCTTGTTCCCTTTATCATTGTTACTTTTTTGCATATCTTTCATTCATTTGTTCTATAACTCTCTGTATCACCATCTATATATCTCGTTTCCTTTCCCCTGAATCTTAGTCTGAAGAAGGGTCTCGACCCAAAATGTCACCAAAATTCCTTTTCTCCAGAGATGCTGTCCGACCCGCTGAGTTACTCCAGCTTTTTGTGTCTATCTTTGGTTTAAACCAGCATCTGTAGTTCCTTCCTATGTATATTGAGTATAGAAGTTTGGATGTTATGTTACAGTCATACAGGACATCGGTGAGACAGCACTTGCGGTATGTGTTCAGTTTTGGTCACCCTGCTATAAGAAGGATGTAATTAAGCTGAAAAGAGTGTTGACAAGGATGTTTCCAGGCCATGAGGGCTATTGGAAGAGGTTGAGCACTCAGTCTTTATTCCTTGGAACACAAGGAGAACCATCTTCTAGAGTACAAAATCATGAGAATAGATCATGAATGCAGTCTTTCGATAAGTGTGGGAGAAATCAAGAACCAGAAGACATAGGTTTATGATGAGAGGCAAGGTGCCAACAGAATAGTAGGTGGCAAATGTTGTTCTTTTAGTTCAGAAAGGCTGCAAGGTCAAGCGACAGAACTACAGGTTTGAGAGCTCCCATTAGTGGGGAAGTGTTACTGGAGGAGGTTCTGAGAGACCGGATCTAACTGCATTTGGAAAGGCAAGGACCATTTGGGGATAGTCAGTGAGCATGGCTTTATGCACCTCAACATCTCCTGGAGCATAGGAAGCGGGGGGTGACAGTAGCAATGTACCAAATCAAATCTACCAAATCAAGATGAACAGCCAATCCGTTCCCAGGGAAGGGAGTCCAAAACATGAGGACAAAGTTTTAATGCGAGGGGAAAAGATTAAGGCGAACTTTCCCTCACAGACAGTGGCAGGTGAAATAAGAACTGATGGAGGCTGATATAATCTGCCATAAGAACTGATGGAGGCTGATATAATCACATGGTTGACACTTGGAAAGCTACATGAAGGTTGAGAGGCTAGGTAAGGTATAGATACGTTGGGCCAAAAGGCTTGTGTCCGTGCCATATGACTGAACAGAGCAGCACAAGAACAGGCCCTGTGGCCCACAATGTCAGTGACGAACATGATGCCAAGTTAAACAAATTTATTTTACCTACTTCACTTTCTTAGGCTCCCTCGGTCATGGCTGACCATGGACTCCTGTGCGTGACTTTGATTAACGTGGGGAGACAGGTGCACAGACAGCCACCCCACGGTCCTTAACAGATCTGGGCCATGATCTAGTGGCATGGAGTCCAAGACGACCAGGGACCCTTTCCTGCTGCAGCCTTCATCCGCCTTCCCAGCTGTTATGACGCTCCACTGAGGTCAGCCATCGTCCTCCGTCTGTTTCACCGTTGAGGTCTTGGTTGGATTGCTCTTTATCAGAGACCTCCCCCTCGACCTTACCGCCATGGGTGGCCCTACCAGGAGCATAGCTCCAGACAGCATCGCTCTCAGGATCTCAGGTCCACACAAGCTTCTCCACCACGACGAGGTGACAATCTACGGTGACCGGGCACGGTGCCTTACCATGCTATTTATCTACGTGTGATCAATAATCTTCCATTCTCTCTGTTCCCATGTGCCTATCCAAGATCCTGTTAACTGCCAATATTCTATCTGCCTTCATCACCACCCCTGGCAGCATGTTCCAAGCACCCACCAAGGCTTTCATCTTAAAGCCTTGCCCTCTCATTTTTAACCCTGAGCCTCAATTTATGAACTTTTATGAAGTTATCCTCAGCCTCCAATGCTCCAAAGAGTCCAAGTCTGTCCAACCTCTCCTTGAAGCTGACACCCTCTAATCCAGGCAGCATTCTGGTAAACCTTGCATCCTCTCCAAAACCTACACGTCCTGGTTAAAAGGGCGTGACCAGAATGGCGCACAATACTACGAATGTGGCCAGACCAGTGTAAAAGATGCATTTCAACTAGGACCCAGACCTGGTTCAACAACGACAAAGCCTGGTCTACTTCAGAACTCAGACAGCTCCGACAGTCTAAAGAGGAGGCCTACTGGAGCGGGGATGCATATCTCTACAAGCAGGCAAAGTACAAGCTGAAATGAGGAATCAGAGCTGCCAAGGAAAGGTACTCTGAGATGTTGAGGAGCAAGTTCTCAGTTAGTGTCTCTTCTTCAGTTTGGAAGGGCTTGCAAGAAATCACCAACTACAAGAGGAAAGCCCCCACTCTTTGGACAATCGTCAGTTGACCAATAAACTGAACGGGTTTGACAAGCAGAAACATAACCCTGGTACTCCCTCCCTCGCTCCCCAACCTGCACAGCCAGACCCCAGTCTGCAAAAACTGGGCCATTCTACACCCACTCCTCCCCAATCACCACTACACACTTAAAACAAGACTCCAGTCTGAAAAGACTGGACACTTTCCCACCCCAACCAACAATTCACACCCATTCACAGCCTGACCCCAGTCTGCAAAAACTGGACCCTTCTACAGCCACTCCTCCCCAATCGCCACTTCACACCTACTCAAAGTAAGACTCCAGTCTGAAAAGACTGGACCCATTTCCTACCTAACCATCTCCAGTCAATTCACACCCAATTACCCACCCCCTCTGTGCTGCATAACATCGGCCATGATCACAATGAATGGCGGTGCTGGCTCGAAGGGCCGAATGGCCTCCTCCTGCACCTATTTTCGATGTCTAGGTCTATGTCTACATCACTGCTCCATCATCAGCAATAAAAATAGAGGAGGTGGAGAGGCTGTTCAGAAGACAGAAAAGTCGGAAATCTCCAGGATCGGACAATGTTTCCCCTCTGCTCTTAATCTCTGTGCTGAACAAGTGGCACTGGTCTACACAGACATTTTCAACCAGTCCCTGCGAGCCTGTACTGTCCCTGCCTGCTTCAAAGTCTCCACTATTGTCCCTGTACCCAAAAAGGCAACAATTACTGGTCTTAATGACTATAGGCCTGTCGCACTGACCTCTGTAGACATGAAGATCCTTGAAAGGCTTGTGCTGGCCAAGATGAAAAATATCAGAAACTCCCTGCTGGACCCTCTGCAGTTTGCTTATCGGGCCAATAGATCTGTGGATGGTGCAGTCAACCTGGGCCTGCACTTCATCCTACAGCACCTACACCGCCAGGGGACCTATGTGAGGATTTTGTTTGTTCATTTTAGCTCTGCATTCAACACCATTGTTCCAGAGCTACTATACTCCAAACTTTCCAAATTGACTGCGCCTGAACCCCTCTGTCAGTGGATCACCAGCTTCCAGACAGACAGGAAGCAGCTTGTGAGCCTTGGAAAGCACATCTCGGACCCGCAAACGCTCAGCATAGGAGCACCGCAAGGCTGCGTACTCTCTCCTCTACTCTCTACACCAATGACTGCATCTCCACAGACACCTCTGACAAGCTTCTCAAGTTTGAGGATGACACAACCCTGATTGGACTGATCCAGGATGGGGAGGAATCTGCCTACAGACAGGAAGTGTCACAGCTGGCGTCCTGGTGCCATCGCAACAACGTGGAGCTCAATGCTCTTAAGACAGTGGAACTGATTGTAAACTATAGGAGGGCTCCCCCTCCCCGCACCCCACTCACCATCAACAACACTACAGTCACATCTGTGGAGTCTTTTAAGTTCCTGGGAACCATCATCTCCAAGGACCTTAAGTACGGGGCTACCATCGACTCCACAGTCAAAAAGGCACAACAGAGGATGTACTTCCTGAGGCAGCTGAGGAAGCACAATCTGCCTCAGGCAATGATGGTCCAATTCTCTACGGCCATCGTAGAGTCTGTCCTCACCTTCTCCATCATGGTCTGGTTTGGCTCAGCCACCAAGCACGACACCCGGAGGCTGCAGCGAATCGCACGACCAGCAGAGAAGGTTATTGGCCGCAACCTTCCCTCCATTGATGAACAGTACATTGCAAAGGCCAGGAAGCGAGCGGTTAAGATCATCTCCGACTCCTCTCATCCTGGCCACAAACTCTTTGAATCACTTCCCTCTGGAAGGCGACTCCGGACTGTCAAAACTGCCACAGTCAGACATAAAAACTGCTTTTTTTTCCAAGAGTAGTTGCTCTACTCAACAGCCAAAAATGTTTTGCTCTGGTATTTTATTTAATTCACATGTTTAATCAATAATGTTTTATTATTAATGTTTTATGTGTCATTCCTAATTGTCACTGTATGTCATGTGACCACACGCAGGCGGAGCATCAAGGCAAATTCCTTGTATGTGAATACTTGGCCAATAAACATTCATTCATTCATTCATTGCAAGGTTTTTCATTTTGTTAAGTTAAACCAGGTCAAGACCAACAGGAAACCGTCCCATGGACTGTTGCAGAATGGAGAGTCCTGGAGGGTACAGGTATAGTTTCATGAAAGTGGCAATAGATAGATAGGATGGTGAAAGTGGTATGTGCTTACTTTCAGTCAGGGAATAAGAGACATTCAGCATGGGTTTGTGCAGGGCAGATCACAAATGACGTTTTTAAATGATTAAGATGATTGATGAGGGTAGGGCAGTAACTAGTTGTACATGGACTTTCACTAGACATTTGAAATTTAGACATTTAGTTTAAAGATGCAGCGTGGAAACTCTGAGTGCGCACCAACCAGCGATCCTCACACACTAACTATCCTACACACACTAGGGACAATTTAACCAAGCCAATTAGCCAAAAACCTGAGATAAAGACAAAAAAGCTGGAGTAACTCAGTGGGTCAGAAGCATATCTGGAGAAAAGGAATAGGTAACATTTTGGGTTGGGACGTCACCTATTCTTTTTCTCCAGAGATGCTGTCTGACCTGCTTATTTACTCCAGCTTTTTTGTGTTTATCGTCGGTTTAAACCAGCATCTGCAGTTCCTTCCTACACATTTAGTTGACTATTCTATATGTTTTTGGAGTGTGGGAAGAAACTTGAGGAAACCCACGCAGGTCATGGGAAAACGTACAAACTCCGTACGGACAGCACCTGTACTCAGGATTGAACCCGAGTTTCTGGCGCTGTGAGGCAGCAACTCTACCGCTGCACCACCGGGCTGCTCTCAGGGTCACATGACCAAGATTAAGAACCTGAATCAACAATGCACTACCAAGTGAAGTGGTGGAAGCAGATATGATAGTGTTTAAGAGGCATTTAGACACAAGCAGTGAATAGAGCAAGTGCAAGCAGATGCGATTAGTTTCTATCAGCATCATGGTCAGTGCCGACTTGACAATTCAAACCCAACTTCAAAAAGCCCGTTAACCTGCTAGGGACTAACGTGCTGGAACCCTGGTGCAGTCTCCAAAATATTAGATTTTCAAATCACTGGAGATTAGAAACTTTTCCACAAAAAGGAGCATAATTCCAGATCCAGAGTCTAACGGCCCAAATCAGTCAGAAAACTGGAGATCAGGCAGCTAGCATTTTTATCAAGAGGACTGGAATACAAAAATAGAGATGTAATGCTGAGGCTCGAAAATGAGCTGGTCAGGCTGCATTCGGAGTACTGTGTGCAAATTTGGGCCCATATCTGAGGAAGGATGTACTAGCTCTGGAGAGGGTCCAGCGGAAGTTTACAAGAACGATTCCAGGAATGAGTGGGTTAGCACATGGTGAGCGTTTGACAGTACTGGGCCTCTACTCGCTGGAGTTTAGAAGGTTGAGGGGGGACCTCATTGAGACTTACAGAATAACAAAATGCATAGACAGTGTGGATGTGGATAGGATGTTTCCACTAGTGGGAGATTCTGGGACCAGAGGTCACAACCTCAGAATTAAATGGTGCTCGTTTAAAAAGAAGGTAAGGAGGAACTTGGGTACACAAAAGGCTGGAGAATCTCAGCGGGTGCAGCAGCATCTAAGGAGTGAAGGAGATAGGCGACGTTTCGGGTCGAGACCCTTCTTCAGACTGGTAAGGAGGAACTTCTTTAGTCAAAGGGTATGTAATCTGTGGAATTTATTGCCATCGAGGACTCGATGGGCAGAATGGCCTAATTCGAAGTTACCATTCCAATTGTGTTCCGTACACAAGTCTCGTTCCAACTAAGAAATTAGTAAATCCTATTTCTCTTCACAATTGAAAGTAATCCCAAGTACTGGCTGCATCCTCCTCATTGCAGGTTAGGATTCTCCCCCTCTACATCGGGGACCTGGAGTGGAGGGTATTGCACCGAGGTGTTCCTTGCAGCCTGTTTCTCTCGTGGTTCACAGACTCGCCAGCCGCCTGCCACTTTTGCAGGCAGGAAGAGTCCGTGTACCACGTGTACATGGAGTGTGCGAGGCTGCAGCCCCTGTTCCAATACCTAAAGGGGCTGCTCCTTGTCTTCTGGCTGCACTTCTCACCCACCATCGCCATCTCCTGTGCGTAGAGGAGAGGGTCGGGCCAAGGATGTCCTAGTTGGGTTGCTCCTGTGCCTGGCCAAGCTGGCCATCCGCGAGGCACAGCGCCAGGTGGAAGAGGGCTCTGCCCGATCCGGCTGCCTGCCCCTTTTACGTCCGTGCCCGGGTGGCGTTAGAGAGGGACTGTCCATGAGCACCCTGGGGGATTTCCGAGACCGCTGGGCACGGCGGGGGGTTGAATGTATCTTTGACAAGGAGTGTAGGATAGTTGTATAATAGTAAGATCAAACGAGAACTTACCAGTTCGAAGTTTGATCTTTATTTTATGAGGAGTAACGATGAGGGATTACATGAAGAACCCCGCCTGGCGCTGGAACGGCATACTTCAAAGCAGCGGCATGAAAAACACAGAACACAATAGCCGGAGTAAGATAGTAAGGCTCATCATAGATTTAGAACTACCAGATGATCATTTATTTTATGAGGGTGTGGAGTGGAGGGCACGTAATCCCTCATCGTTACTCCTCATAAAATAACGATCAAACTTCGAACTGGTAAGTTCTCGTTTAATCTTACTATTTTACTTCGGAGTCACGTGAGTGACTACGTGAAGAGTTTGAAGCTTTCTGTGTTTTTCATGTCGTAGAATTTATTCTATACGACAGACCGGCTCATTTAACACAGTAACGAGCGAATAACACATTTTTCCCCAAACATTGCCTCAAGTTATGTGATAAATTATTTCATATTATAAAGAATAAAAGTAATGCCCTTTCCATTGAAAGGCAAGTTTATCACAAAATACCAATTGATATATATATTTTGATGGCATGACAAAGCAACAATTATAGAGAACCCAACACTGCGTGTCCAAACCTGACACCATGACTGGTTCCTTTTTACTTTAACATTAATTTACACCCTCCTGCGGCCTTGCATCTTTGCTCGAGTGGCTCATCCCGTGCCATTCCTGTGAATGTATCTACCTCATTAACAGAGTGATTTTCCATCTTTCAGTGTCTAGTTCCACTGAGTGTATCCAATTTCTAACCATCTAGAATACATTCCTCTAGAACCATCAGTTTTTACTGAACCTAATGTGGTTTTTGTGTGTAATAAGCAGTCTCATTACCACAGAGACTCTTACCTACTTCAACATATTTCATCAATGTTCACACACACACACACACACACACACACACACACACACACACACACACACACACACACACACACACACACACACACACACACACACACACACACACACACTGGGGGCCAGGGACAGTAGGAGCGCTGTCTGCGCGATGAAGAGGAAGGTAAACGGCTGCCACAGAGCACGGTAAGTCCTTTAGAGAGCGGGGGAGGGATGGGAGAGAAGATGGAGATAAGAATAGTTTAAGAATCTTAAGGCCGACAGGATTTATCTTGGTTTCAGCTCCTCTTGGTGTGCTTTGTTTGGTAAATTCATAAACATATATGATAATGCAATCTGTATCCACATGCAATTATAACGTAACATTTGCAATGTTTGCACTCTTATATTGATACTAAAGTCATCAGCATTATTATTTTCAATGTTTAACTTTTTTGAATCATAGATAGAGTTAGAGTCCATTGCCTAAGGCAATTCAGGATTATTTATCTCCCAACATATTTTTTACAATTTTGGACAGATTATATATATATATATATATATATATATATATATATATATATATATATATATATATATATATATATATATACACATATATATATTTATATTAATATCTACATATATATCCCTTTCCATATCGGGATATTATGAATGCACCTGATAACTTCTTGGTCAATATATTGTCCGTTAATAGGACGGTAACACTCTGAGCCCTATTATTGGCTCTATCAATTAGATACTCAGAAAAATGCAATCCACAAGGAACTCACATATATCTAATATGATAAAATAACTTTACTGTATACACAGACTTCCAATTTCTTATAACAAAATATTGTTTTTTAGACTTATTTCTGCAAATTGCAGGTATAACACTTCTTTTATACATAATTATTTTATTGTTATGTTGTTATATTAGTTAAACATTCATAGACTTCTTTGACCATCAGCTGTTGTAATGGTCTGGTCAACCTGCAGATAGTCAAATTCATATTTTCATGTCATGGATGCTTTTGTACAACAATAAATTACTGCAGGGTTACACAAACCTGGAGATCCCAGCGGGTGCAGCAGCATCCAAAGAGCGAAAGGAGACAGGCAACGCCTCGGG
Source organism: Okamejei kenojei (assembly GCA_035221665.1). Lineage (NCBI taxonomy): Eukaryota > Metazoa > Chordata > Chondrichthyes > Rajiformes > Rajidae > Okamejei > Okamejei kenojei. The sequence goes on from CM069141.1 coordinate 73,305,763, forward strand.
TCGAGACCCTTCCTCAGACTTCAATAAATTACTGCAACTATGAATCATCACAAGTAGTTCAACATCACTCAATATTTATGAAACCATGAAGGATCCGTATTAGGCCACCAAAAATGCCTCTGGCAGTGTCCTGCTACATTTTCATCAGACACTGCCCTATCAAACAAAATGAGGAACACAAAAGAACATATTTTCCTCATGTAATTGGGAGAAAAGCATCCACCTTCCCTGTTCTTGGTTTACCCACAAGAAACATTCGAAAGATCGGTGATTTAATCTGTATGCAACCAGATTAATCGTAAGTAATCCATATTAATGACAATATGTTTTTCTCCCAAATTTGTTGTCTCCGATACCATTGTCTCTTCCTTAGAGATAAACAGCTGGACTAAACTTTAAAATATGCCACATCTGTTTACTCAGATAATCCCATGATTGTTATTTGACTTATCTTGTGTGTTTTAACATATGCCACAGCCGTGGTATTGTTCATCTTGATACGACATGGACACTTCCATAATAAAACAATTGATATTTAATCCATAACTCCTTATACTTCAATAATTAATACAAATGTTTGGAAAATTTCTTAGGACAATCCATTAATGCTCACCTGGTATTATTGTCCGCAGTCCCAACAAGAGACGTATCAATTATTCTTATAAGAATAGATAATATTCTTATCTTTACCCAAACATTCACAGAAGCTGTACGTCATCTGTAACACTTGCTTCAGTTTGCAACAGCTGTTAATCTTATAGTTGAAGCAGCTTGTGAACCTTTTTTACATTACTTTAATAATGATAACGTATCATTTGATATTTGCATAAGCCTCTCACAAAGGCATACATATTCTTATAAGCTTCTGTATTCCTTCTTTTGGAACTTTATTTATTCTTTACCTAACCTAATGGAGGGACAAAGCATGTCAACAACAATGAGACATATTTGTATCATGGAACAATTTTCCCCCTCTTATGGTGCTGAATTACTTCTAAATTCAGAAAAGTAATTTATGAATATTTTATTAATGCCTAAGCATACGCTTTATGTAATGGGTCAGGTCCTTGCCTCCACCAGGTTTGTAATTGCAGCACTAATTTGCAGCTGACTCTTATAACCTTCCAATTTAAATGTAATCAAGATAACCCATGACCATGACCTCATTAGTGCAAGTGCTGATCTTTTATCAGCATAATTGTTCCTTCAGTATTCTGTTTAACAGCCTTGACTGGCTTAATCCTTTGGACAATGTTTTAACTTGCACAGCTTGACCCACTTTAATTAATTTCAAGCACCTGTAATATTGATTAACACTTTGTTAATAGCAACTGTATTTCCATGTTCTAGATGTTTCCATTTTAATAAATGTTCTTACACTGTGAAAGTGTACATAAAATGATGTTTTGTATGGTTTATACCATCAAATCTTTACAATGAGGTAATTTTATAATATACATGTACGTACCCCTTCTTTATTGGAGTTACTTTTGAGTGCAAACCTAAAATCAATTTTTAAGGTTTTCTTATACAGGTGAACCAATCCTTCCTTAGTTATATTAAATTAATGATCATAATACACCTGTAATCCCCCACAATTGGAGATTTCATGAACTTATTTTGTAACCAGATGTTTGCACCTCTTCAACGTACTTCAAGCCTTCTTTTCCCAATTATATGGGTTTGGATAAGGCTATGTTGGATTATACCACTCCTGCCTTTGTTTTGATCCATTATCAAATCTTTCATTGGATCATAGTTTTTCACCCAAGTTTAAAGATCTTTGCCTTTGTTTTGATCCATTATCAAATCTTTCATTGGATCATAGTTTTTTCCCTCCAAAGTTTAAAGATCAGTAGTCTGTTCTTTTGTAATCAATCTTTGATATATCATAAGGCAGGTTTATTCCATAATAATCAGGAGTTTAACATAACCTGATTTGTATTGATCTGCGAATCTATAGTGCAGATTTGGTAAATTATATATATTTCTTCCCATTGAGCTCCACAAACTGATGGCAATTTATTTTATTTTAAAAGTATTAGTTATTTGCACAATGTTTTATTTTATTTTCTTTTTCTTTTTGAATAGTAATGCCATGCACCAGTTTGAAATACTTTAAAATTGTATTTCTTTATATCTCATATAATTTGAGACATGGATATCATAAACGGATTCACCGTTGATATCTTTATAAAACATAAAAGTTTTATCATATTCTGTTGTTTCAATCATTACAGCTTTGGTGAGGTTTTTTTTTTTCCATGTTTATTTTTCATGGCCTCACTCATCATTAGTTCTGCTGTTTTAACCATAACAGCTTTTAGTGAGACCAACTAATTTTTGGTTTCCATGGTAATTTTCCATGGCCTCACTTCTTATTCAGGTGTTGTTATTCACAATATATCTTATTCACCTGTGTGTGTGTATATATATATATATATATATATATATATATATATATATATATATATATATATATATATATATATATATATATATATATATAGATATATATATATATATATATATATATATATATATATATATATATATATATATTGGTGCTGTGGTGGGTACTTCATGACCAGCCACCACTATCAGTGCATTTTTAGGGTCAGTTTTTGCATTTTATTTTTCACTGCCCTTGTTTCTCCTGAGTTTTTTCCCCCTCAAGGAGACTACCTTCAGAAAAATCTGAGGTAGATATTCCCACCATATTTCATCATATTTTTTCCCTTTTTATATGTGAAACCCCCTTAGGGTAGGTTAGGGAATATTTCCATTATTTTCCGTCTGAAGGCCTTTATTAACTTTTTAAATTACGGCCTTTCTGACTTATTTAAAATTTCCCCCCCCTGCCAAAAGTTTGTGGAGCATCTTAAACTCCCTAACGTATTTTTAACGGTCACCAGTATCGGAACCGGCCCCGTAATTAATCTCCCGTCCCGATCGCTGGGTATTCCCCCGGGACGTTCTTTTTCAAACTCCGTTGTTTTAACAGAGTATTTCTGTTCTATTTTAATCTTTTATTTTACTTTTGTTTTTAAATTCATTTTAAATCCTGGTTCAATACACCAGGCACGGAGTTTTCCAGACCCTAAAAGTTTTTCAACTGCACTTACCTGCCGATTCCGTACCTACCGCTGTCGACGAGCTAGCCTCTGCAGCTCTTCCTTCTGCCGTCAGCGTCGACGTACTGCCGTTCCAGCGCCAGGCGGGCCTTCTTCACGTAGTCACTCACGTGACTCCGAAGTAAAATAGTTTATCATTTGTCGTGTATTATGGTGGCGGGTTCTGCTTTTTTTTTAACTGAACCGTATATATTACTTTAATATTTGATTAAATATTTTTGATTTAAAAAACAAAAAAGGCGGGTCAGTCTGCTCCTTTAGCAACATGCAGTAAACATATCAGACAATAACCATCACTATCCATGGATCGACAGAGGGAAATAACAAGAATGCGCTGTCAAACTGAGAGGTACTAGCCAAATAAAGATTTTGAGGATGGGAACAATCACAAGATTCTATTGCTCATACATTTGAAGCGCCAATATTTGGAGTGACGCTGAAAATGTGGAGGGCCAAGAAGGCCTGGCTGATAGAAGCGCAAATTCAATGGGAAACATTACATAGAAGTATAGAACTATAGGCATAAAGACTAGTGCATTATTTCTATTAATTATTCTGCAAGAGCTAGATTTGGGTATAAGCAACTGCTTCCAACAAAAGATAAGCAACATTCAACTTGTATGGATACAACTAGAAATTATGTCTACTTCCCCAAACATTTTGGCTTCTAACTTAATCCCGAGGACATTGAGGGAAGTTAGTGTAGAAATAGCAGGAGCTATGACAGAAATATTTCAAATGTCTTTAGAAACTGGAATAGTGCCGGAGGATTGGCGTACTGCGCATGTTTTTCCATTGTTTAAAAAGGGTTCAAAGAATAAACCTAGCAATTATAGACCTGTTAGTTTGACGTCAGTGGTGGGTAAATTAATGGAAAGGATACTTAGAGATAATATATATAAGCATCTGGATAAACAGGGTCTGATCAGGAACAGTCAACATGGATTTGTGCCTGGAAGGTCATGTTTGACAAACCTTCTTGAATTTTTGAAGCGTTTACTAGGGAAATTGATGAGGGTAAAGCAGTGGATGTTGTCTATATGGATTTCAGTAAGGCCTTTGACAAGGTTCCCCATGGAAGGTTGGTTAAGAAGGTTCAATCTTTGGGTGTTAATGGCGGAGTAGCAAGATGGATTCAACAGTGGCTGAATGGGAGATGTCAGAGAGTAATGGTGGATGGCTGTTTGTCAGGTTGGAAGCCGGTGACCAGTGGGGTGCCTCAGGGATCTGTGCTGGGTCCACTGTTGTTTGTCATGTACATCAATGATCTGGATGATGGGGTGGAAAATTGGATAAGTAAGTATGCAGATGATACTAAGATAGGTGGTGTTGTAGATTTTCAAAGTCTACAGAGAGATTTGGGCCATATGGAAAAGTGGGCTGAAAGATGGCAGATGGAGTTTAATGCTGATAAGTGTGAAGTGCTACATCTTGGCAGGACAAATCAAAATAGGACGTACATGGTAAATGGTAGGGAATTGAGGAATGCTGTGGAACAGAGAGATCTAGGAATAACTGTGCATAGTTCCCTGAAGGTGGAATTGCATGTAGATGGGGTGGTAAAGAAAGCCTTTGGTGTGCTGGCCTTTATAAATCAGAGCATTGAATATAGGAGTAGGGAAGTAATGTTAAAATTGTACAAGGCAATTCTGGAATATGGTGTACAATTTTGGTCGCCTAATTATAGGAAGGATGTCAACAAAATAGAGAGAGTACAGAGGAGATTTACTAGAATGTTGCCAGGGTTCCAGCAACTATGTTACAGAGAAAGGTTGAACAAGTTAGGTCTTTATTCTTTGGCGCGCAGAAGGTTAAGGGGGGACTTGATTGAGGTCTTTAAAATGATGAAAGGGATAGACAGAGTTGACGTGGATATGCTTTTCCCATTGAGGGTAGGGAAGATTCAAACAAGAGGGCATGACATGAGAATTAAGGGACGGAGGTTTAAGGGTAACGTGAGGGGGAACTTCTTTACTCAGAGGGTGGTGGCTGTGTGGAATGAGCTTCCAGCAGAAGTGGTGGAGGCAGGATCGATTTTAACATTTAAAAGTAAAGTGGATAGGTATATGGACGGGAAGGGAATGGAGGTGTATGGTCTGAGTGCAGGTAGATGGGACTAGGGGAAAACAAATGATCGGCACGGACTGGAAGGGCCGAGAGGGCCTGTTTCCGTGCTGCAATTGTTATATGGTTATATGGTTAATATCAAAATATCAATAACCCTTTAGCACAATTCAGACTAAGTTGACCCTGACATCTTAAATCTCCCCAACTCCCCTACAAATATTCATATGCTCAAAGAAGCAAAGCCCCAGCCGACCCAGCCTCTCCCTATACCTCAAGCCTGTGGAACATTCTGGTGAATCTTTTCTGCACGTTTCCAACTTAATGACATCCTTCCTATAGCTGGACAATTGGAACTGCACCCAATGCCCCTCAGTTTTGTATACCTCACGCAGTCCATGTACACGCATGCAGGCATCTAGAAAAGGGAGAGGAGGGGGCGTCTGCCTCATGGTCAACTCTGAGTGGTGCTCAGACGTGGCAGTCCTGTCCAACTCCTGCTCTCCACACCTGGAACATCTGGCGGTGAAATGCTGTCCCTTCTACCTATCAAGGGAATTCCCCTCCATCATCCTGACCGCGGTCTACATCCCACCCCAGGCAGACGTCCGTCTGGCACTGGAGGAGTTGCATGCCGCGGTCAACAAGCACCAGGCGGGTCTGAGGTTCCCACCAGCTTTAAAAGGGCATCAATAATACCGGTGCCCAAGAAGAGCAAGGTGATGTGCCTCAATGACTATCAACCAGTGGCACTAACGTCAGTGGTGATGAAGTGCCTTGAGAGGTTGGTTATGGTGCATATCAACTCCTACCTCGACAAGAACCTCGACCAACTACAGTTTGCATACCACCACAATAGGCCAACGGTAAATGCAATTTCACTGGCTCTCCACTCCGCACTGGATCACTTGGACAATAAAAACACCTACGTCAGGCTGTTGTTTATAGACTATAGCTCAGCGTTTAATACCATCATCCCCTCCAAGCTGGTTACCAAGCTCACGGAACTGGGACTCTGTGCATCCCTCTGCAATTGGATCCTCGACCTCCTCATCCACAGACCACAGTCTGTTTGAATTGGAGGAACCACTTCATCCTCAGGAACAATTAGTACGGGAGCACCTCAAGGCTGCGTGCTCAGCCCCCTGCTTTACTCACTCTAGACCCATGATTGCGTAGCCGGTCATAGTGCGAGCTTCATCATCAAGTTCGCCGATGACACCACCGTGGTTGGCCGAAATACAGATGGGGACGAGTCAGAGTATAGAGTGAGATTGACCAACTGACCAAATGGTGCCAGCACAATAACCTGGCCCTCAACATCAGTAAGACCAAGGAACTTATTGTGGACTTTAGTAGGGGAAGGATGATTATCCTGTTTATATCAACAGGACAATGGTGGAGAGGGTCAATAACTCCAAATTCCTGGGTGTGCATATATCAGAAGATCTTTCCTGGACCCAGCACACTTTCAATTGTAAAGAAGGCACATCAGCGACTCTACTTCCTGAGAAGATTACGGAGATTCGGCATGTCGAAGAGGATTCTCCTAAACTTCTACAGGTGCACAGCAGAGAGCATGCTGACCGGTTGTATCGTGGCCTGGTTCAGCAACTTGAAAGTCCAGGAGCGAAAAAGACTAAAAAAAGTTGTGCCTACTGCCCAGTTCATCACTGGCTTTGACCTCCCCACGTTTGAAGGGACCTATCATAGTCGCTGCCTCAAAAAGGCAGCCCAAATCACCAAGGACTCACACTATCCTGGCCACACACTTATCTCCCCACTGCCATCAGTAGAGCCAGGATTTTGCCATAAACGCCATAAGTGCCTTTTCATGCCTTTTTTGATGATTGCAGCAGGATAATGCCCTTTTCACAATTGAGTGACTAAATCAGCCTTTTTTTGCTGTTTTGTTAAAAGGTTGTGCTATTTTCTCTAGTTGTACCGTGATTACAATGATGTTTTCTATGTTAACATGTTAATATTAATGTTATTATTAACGTGTTAACATAGTATAACTTCCAAGAAAACTTCCACCACCGGGGCAAAACCGGGGACGCCACCGTCAGTCATTCATTTATTTGTGCCACTGCCCGCTGGTTCAGTCTTCTCCAAGATCCATTTAAAAAAGAACTGCAGATGCTGGAATAATCAAAGGTAGACAAAAAATGTTGGAGAAACTCAGCAGGTGAGGCAGCATCTATGGAAAGAATGAATAGGCGACGTTTTGGGTCGAGACCCTTCTTCAGACTGATGTGGGGGGGGGGAGAAAGGAAGAGGCGGAGACAGTAGGACTAGAAGGAGAGCTGGGAAGGGGGTGGAGGGAGAAGACAAGGGCTATCTAAAATTAGAGAAGTCAATATTGATCCGCTGGGGTATAGACTACCAAGCAAAATACCCAAGCATGTCTCCTCACTACATTTATTGCTGACTCCAGTCGCAAATCTGAGTTTGAGTGATCTGTGCAAGGCATTCATTGATGCTGGAATTCTACTGTGGAAAATGGAAACCAAATCTCTGAGGTTTTTTAGAGAAATACACGGAGGATCATATACCGAGCGAGTCATCATTACAGAAAAATTATGTTGACAGCAACTTCAACATTGTTGTGCAGAAAATTAGAGATGCAATTGCATGCAACAAAATATGGATCTCAACAGACAAGACAACCGATGCTGTGGGGAGATATGTTGCCAATGTGGTCATAGGTACACTGGAGGCAGGTCAACCATCAAAGGAGTATTTGTTGACATTGGAAGTATTGGAGAAGTCAAACAGCTCAACTATTGCTCAGTTGTTTACATCTTCACTTGCTGTACTTTGGCCAGAAGGTATAAAACGCGAGAATGTTCTTCTGTTTGTGACTTACACTTTTATTCCCCAAAATGTTGTATTTGACATGCTTAGCTCAAGGCCTTCATAGAATTGCCAAGCACATGCGTAGCTTGTTTCCTAATGTCAATTGCCTAGTTTCTAATGTCAAGAAAAACATCCTCAAAGCACCGTCACATGTGCAGTTGTTCAAGGAAATGGCACCCGGTATTCTGCTACCTCCTCAGCCCGTTTTGACTGCTGTACTCTACTATGCTGCAAATTTTGAAAAGATTAAAAAAATCGTCAACTGTTTTGAAGAAGAAGAATCTGCTGCAGTCAGGATTGTCAATGAAATCGTGGAGAAAAAGTCCCTCCACCGCAATCTTGTGTTTATTGCTTCCAATTTTGCAAACGTCCCACAAGCTATCACTTCCGTTGAGAAACATGGCGAAACATTAGTGAATAACTTGCAGGTTTTCAACAAAGTAACTGACGATAGTTGTAAAGCTCCTGGCGATGTAGGTAAAGACATACAAGAAAAATGTGAGAGTGATTTTAGCTAACAAAGATCTTGAAGAAATAGAAAACATAGCTAAAGTTCTCAAAGGTAGTTGTAATGCACAAGATATCAACATGAATATAGGGTCTGTAGCTTGTTTTGGGTATGCACCAGTGACCGCAGCTGAGGTAGAAAGAAGTTTTTCACAACTGACGCATATTCTGTCTGACAGACGGCATAGTTTAACACCAGATAATTTGAAAAAATGTTAGTAATTATGTTCAACCAGGCAGCTGTGGTCATTTAATGTAGCATACCTTTATATTATCATTTTTCACCATACATTGGTGGTGGAAATAAACGCCTTTTATACCTTTTTTGTCAATAAATGCCTTATTCGTGCCTTTTTTATAATTTTATTATGCCTTTTTGCCTGCCTATTTCAGAGTTATTGCCTAATTGGTGCCTAAACATCCTGGCTCCAGCCATCAGGAAGAAGGTACAGGAGCCTGAAGATTGTAATGTCCAGGTTGGGGAACAGCTTCTTTCCCACAGCCATCAGGCTATTAAACACAACCAGGCACGTGCCGTGAGTAATTACTCAGGGTAGGCACTCAGTCCGCTAAAAAAATATTAATCGCGCATGCGCAGATTGTTCGCTCCGTTGAATAAATAAATAAATAGAAACTGTGACATTTCAATTTGCCCAAGGCTTCCTGGTCCTAGACCAATTGGGGGAACAGTTCCTTTCACAGCGTGTGGAGAGTCTGTGTCAGGGGTAAAGTTGTGGGGAGGGCACGAGTGTTGACAAGGAGGGTGTCGGGGATAATGCCAGAAACTTACTCACTCACCTCTGCCGCAGCTCTCCGGGCACGAAGCCCCCGCACTGTAGCTGGGGATAGAAGCAGCTCGGGTAGCTACGAGATGCCACCGGTACCCGACAGCAGAACTGGCCGCCACTTCAGCGCCTTCTGCCAGCCCGCTCACCTCTGGCAGTGCTCTCCGTCGGAACACCTGTCACCTGCCGTTCGCCAACTTCGCTCATGTCAGCGGCTTCCTGCAAATCCTTAAATTCCCACAGCCGAGTAACCTCAATCGCGCTGTCGGAATTTAAGGACATGAGTGAGGCCAGCGAGCGGCAGGAGAGTGGTTTGTAGACGGAGAGCTGCCAGAGGTGAGCGGGGACCGGCAGAAGGAGCTTAGGTGGCGGCTGGTTCCGCTGTCCGGCCCGGCGGCCACTCAGCCACCCGAGCTGCTTCTCTCCCCCCCCCACTCCCGGCCTCAATGTGGTGGCATTCCACGCCTCCGTGCAAGGAGCGTCGCAAGTGGCATTATCCCAATCCCCTCATTCATAACATTCGTGCCCTCCCCGCAACCTTACCCCGGGCCAGACTCCCCAAACACTGTGAAAGGGGCTCTCCCCCCCACACCCCGGGAAATACAGTATTTAAAAACATAAACACAAAATGTACTTACCACATTATTGGTACACAAGCTCCATTCTTCTCTCTTTGTTACCTAACATACACTTAAAATATTGACAAACCATATTTGAAAACCCCGCCAAGAAACTTGCTCTGCGCATGCGCAGTAGACCGATGCGCATGCGTAGTGCCGCAAAGGCAGAATTTCTGCTGCCTTCAGCCCTGCTTGTCATTGATGGCTTCAGGCAGTGCTGACGGCACGTGGGCTGCACAGAGCTTCCCGTGTTACAAGCGCTGCGGATGAAAGGCATGGAAAATATGCCTACCTAAGAGATCGATCTCTTACATAGGCATAATTCTCCCATGCCTTTACTATTTATATTTAGTTATTACCATGTTATAATTTTAGTCAGTGCCTACCTTGCCTACCCTGACGGCACGTGCCTGAACACAACTAGTAAGCTATGAGCTCTGAACGGCAAAAGACTATTATTATTTATCTGCACTATATTTGTTATTTATTGAACTTTTTCTTTTTTTCCCGTTATATACGGGAATGTTAAAATTGTACAAGGCATTGGTAAGACCAATTCTGGGGTATGGTGTACAATTTTGGTCGCCTAGTTATAGGAAGGATGTCAACAAAATAGAGAGAGTACTGAGGAGATTTACTAGAATGTTGCCAGTGTTCCAGCAACTATGTTACAGAGAAAGGTTGAACAAGTTAGGTCTTTATTCTTTGGAGCGCAGAAGGTTAAGGGGGGACTTGATTGAGGTCTTTAAAATGATGAAAGGGATAGACAGAGTTAACGTGGATACGTTTTTCCCATTGAGGGTAGGGAAGATTCAAACAAGAGGGCATGACATGAGAATTAAGGGACAGAAGTTTTGGGGTAACGTGAGGGGGAACTTCTTTACTCAGAGGGTGGTGGCTGTGTGGAATGAGCTTCCAGCAGAAGTGGTGGAGGCAGGATCGATTTTAACATTTAAGAGTAAAGTGGATAGGTATATGGACTTGAAGGGAATGGAGGGGTATGGTCTGAGTGCAGGTAGATGGGACTAGGGAAAAACAAATGGTCGGCACGGACTGGAAGGGCCGAGAGGGCCTGTTTCCGTGCTGTAATTGTTATATGGTTATATGGTTATATACAATGTTTATATATTCACATATTCTGTTGTGCTGCAGCAGGTAAGAATTTCATTGTCCCGTCCGGGACATATGACAATAAAACACTCTTGGCTCTTGACTCACCAGACATTGTTACTGCAGAAAATATCTCACCCACTTTAGTGTCATCTGCAGGTGGAGGCTTAGACAGCACATTGTTTGTGATGTCACAATGACAAGGTGCTGAAAACACATATAAAGAATCCTCTGGAGGTTGACCACCAAAATGGTGAAGGTTGGAGGCAAGATTTACTTGGATGTTGCCAATACTCAAGGGCCTGAACTATAGGGTTAGGTTGGGCAGGCTATGAATGGCCATTTAACCCAACTTGTCCATACTGAGTTGAGATAGGAGCAAAGAGGTCCTTCTGCAGTTGTACTGGGCCACACCTGGAGTATTGTGTGCAGTTTTGGTCCGCTAATTTGAGGAAGGACATTCTTGCCATTAAGGGAGTGCAGCGTAGGTTTACAAGGTTAATTCCCGGGATGGCGGGACTGTCATATGCTGGGCTCCAGAGAATGGAGAGGCTGGGCTTGTATACTCTGGAATTTAGGATGAGAGGGGATCTTATTAAAACATAATAAGATTATTAAGGGTTTGGACACGTTAGAGGCAGGAAACATGTTCCCAATGTTGGGGGAGTCCAGAACCAAGGGCCACAGTTTAAGAATAAGGGTTAAACCATTTAGAACAGACATGAGGAAACACTTTTTCACACAGTTGTGAGTCTGTGGAATTCTCTGCCTCAGAGGTTGGTGGAGGCCGGTTCTCTGGATACTTTCAAGAGAGAGATAGATAGGGCTCTTAAAGATAGCGGTGTCTGGGGATATTGGGAGAAGGCAGGAACGGGGTACCAATTGGGGACGATCAGCCATGATCACATTGAATGTCGGTGCTGGCCCGAAGGGCCAAATGGCCTACTCCTGCACCTATTGTCTATTGACCAATGAGCACCCTTTTGTGTTAGAATCATAGAGTTGAGCAGCATGAAAACAGGCCCTTCGGCCCTAATCATCCATGCTTACAAAATTGTCTATCTGATGCCAACATTTGGTACATAAACCTCTAAACCATTATCATCCATGCACCTGTCCAAATGTCTTTTAAATATTGCAATTGTACTCATTGCCGATCTGAGCTTAGTCCATTTTCCCACATTTGGTACATAAACCTATGAACCATTTATATCCATGCACCTGTCCGGATGTCTTTAAACTATTGCAATTGCACCTCTGTCATTTCCTTTGGCAGCTTGTTCCTTTTAGATACCACCCAACATGTGAATGTGACTATCAGGTTCCCTTTAATTATTCACTCGCATCTTTAATTATGCACAAAGTTTAGGCTAAATGAGAAAAGTGCTGGGGTTTTATAGTACTATAGGCCCATTCACGGGTATATAGTTCAAGGGTCTATAGTACCATAAATCCACCGTACCTCATGATTTTATAGATCTTTACAAAGTCAACTTCAGCCCCTTAGCTCCAAGGAAAAAATGACCCAACATATCAGTTTTTTGTATAACTCAAGATATCCAGTGTTGGTAACATTGTTGCAAGTCTTTGCTGCACCCTCTCCAGCTTGATGTCATTCCGCTTTTGGCTAGACACCGAGATACGCACACAGTAAGTGCAGTCTCACCAATGTCTTGTACAGTTATAACATGACGTCCCAATTCTTGCAATCAGGCCTGACCAGCGAAGGCAGGTGTTCCAAATACTTTCTTCACCACCCTGTCCACCTGTGTTGCCAATTCTGGTGACATCTGATTGCCAAAACAACCGTCTACCATCACCCTCTGTCTCTCTTTGCCAAGCTGATTTTGAATCAATTTACCAACTTGCCCTGCATCCATTTGGTTGAAATTGTTTGAACCAATCACCATGTGGGAGAACAAAGATTTTACTGAAGTTCATGCAAATGACATCTACTACCCCGCCCCCATTGAAACACTTTGTTGCCTCTTCAAAGAATTCATGCAAATTGGTCAGACAGGTTGTGACCGTGTTAAGTGGTCTCCTAGTTTGAGGAAGGACATCCTTGTGATTGAGGCAGTGCAGTGTAGGTTCACGAGATTGATCCCTGGGATGGCGGGACTGTCATATGAGGAAAAATTGAAAAGACTAGGCTTATATTCACTGGAGTTTAGAAGGATGAGGGGGATCTTATAGAAACATATAACATTATAAAAGGACTGGACAAGCTAGATGCAGGAACAATGTTCCCAATGTTGGGTGAGTCCAGAACCAGGAGCCACAGTCTTAGAATAAAGGGGAGGTCATTTAAGACTGAGGTGAGAAAAAAACTTTTTTACCCAGAGAGTTATGAATTTATGGAATTCCCTGCCACAGAGGGCAGTGGAGGCCAAATTACTGGATGGATTTAAGAGAGAGTTGGATGGAGCTCTAGGGGCTAGTGGAGTCAAGGGATATGGGGAGAAGGCAGGCATGGGTTATTGATAGCACACGATCAGCCATGATCACAATGAATGGCGGTGCTGGCTCGAAGGGCCGAATGGCCTCCTCCTGCACCTATTTTCTATGTTTCGATGTTTCTAAAGCCAGCTTGGCTGTCTTTGAATTGTCCCAATCTAAGTGATCATCATCCTCACTACCACTGTGTCAGGTTCACAGGTCTATAGTACCATAGTTTTCCCTGCTGCCTATATTAAATAGTTGAATCCTCTGTCCAGCAGATAATTTCATGTCCCCGCAGCTTGTTTTACGTATGTGGTGTTGGGCAGGAAAGCTTGCTGAACAGAACCATTGGGCAGTGCTGTGATTGTTGGTCTGGGAGAGGATACTGACCAACATTATCTCAGTGTTTTTGCACAGCCAGCATTGATGAAACCTCTCCAGTACCCTGAGGTCTTGCTAGACAAATTCCTGGTTTCAGGTGCATACAGATGGACGAGGCTCACTCCTGTCCTGTCGATTAAGACCTCAAATATGGCACAAGCTCATGGAATTTTTTCAAAAGGCTGAATTTTTATTTCCTTAAAGATGCAATAGGCAAATCCTTATCCTTATCGCTGGATTCTGCAGCCAGGATTGTAAGCAATGATTCTACTTTCATTGATAAAGATTTGGGGTTGTGAAAGCTACCATTGGTTAGGGCAATGTACAGCACTGTTCATTTCTTCCTGCCATAATCACCAGTTTGTTTATTTAGTCTCCATCTTATCAGGAGATACAAAGCAGACAAAGAGTTAAAATGCCCAGTCTGGTAGACAGCATGGAGCCAGACTAAATACCAATTTGACATGAAATAGTCAGTATATAATGACGCATACATTGAAGCAAGAACAAGTGCTTACAGTTGAGTCACAGATTCATACAGCACGGAAACAGGCCCTTCGGCCCAACTTGTCCATGCCGGCCAAGATACTCCAACTTCTTCCACCTGCCTGTGTTTGGACTATATCCCTATAAATCTTTTCTATCCGTGCGCCTCTCCAAATGTCTCTTAAATGTTGTTATAGTACCTGCCTCAACTACCTCCTCTAGAAGCTTGTTCCATGTCCCCACCACCCTCTGTGTGATAAAGTTGCTCCTCTGCCTGCTTTCGCCTAAGTTCTCTCTGCACTAAGTCCTATCCTGCCCAAACTTTCCCTATAATCAGACCTTCGAGTCCTAGCAACATCCTTGTAAATCTTCTCTGCACACTTTCAAACTTGATTACATAATTGGCTGATAAATTTAGTGTTTAGGATGAAACCACCAATGGGAATTATAATATATCTCTCAAAATGGCACACATTAGGTTATTTGTTTAATGAGTAACATGTTTGCCAAAGACAAGCAATCACTGGCTTCAATTAAAATACAGACGTTTCCACAAAGGACATTAGCACCATTGCTTGTCCTTGCAACTTGATACAAATTTTTCCTTAGGCAGTTCTTCTGGATCAAGGATGATTTGTTTCAGTTTTTGAGTTTGTGGGATATTGGGCAGGTCATGAGGCCAATGTGGGAAGCGTAGACTGTACCAGAAATAGGACACAAGGTGGTTGATTGGACAGGCAAGTTGATAGTTGCTGAAAGTCCTCATGCTCCTGAGGAACGGCCTTGAAGTTAACTTAATTTACTAATTAAATTTGTGCTTATCTTTCTAGCGAATTAGGATGATTTCATGGACAGTGGTATTTTGTTTTAATTAATCAATAATACAATAGCAAAAGATGATAGTGATATTAAATGCTTTGGTCACTGGTGATTGTTGGAAAGTGGTGTTCAGATTAGGATATAATTTTTCGATGATGGATATTAGAATCATAGATTGTACATAAAACCAATCCCTTTTACGCTAAATGTATGAACCATACTAGTCATACTCCCCAGCACTGGGCCCATTTCCCTCTATGCCTTTCCTATCCACGTACCTGTCCAACTGCTTTTTAAATCTTATACTTCTACCTCTACAGTCTCCTCTGACAGTTCTTTCCAGATAAACCCAAGCCTGTGTGTGGAGAACCCACCAGATCTTCTTTAAATTCCACCCCTCTCAGCCTACACCTGCATGCTTTTGTTCTGTCGCCCCCTTTCCTCGGGAAAAGACTATCTATTTATCTCATCTATTTCCCTTTGTGAGTTTATAAACCTCATAATGCCGCCTTTATTCCACTGGGAGTAAATCCAGCCTCATTGATCTCTCCTTATGACTTCAGCCCTCCATTCCAAACAATAACCGGATGATTCTCTTTCTCACCTCGTCTATTGCTATCGCATCCTTCCTATAGTGCGTTTGCCAGTACTGTGCACAGTAATCTGAATGTGGTTGAACCAATGTTTTACACAGCTGCAACATGACATGTCAACTCTCATACTCAATGTCGAGTCCCTATGAAGGCAAGCATACCAAATGCCGTCTTCACTGTCTTATCCACCTGCGTCTCCACTTTCAGTTGTGAATTACATGGTCCATATGTAGAACAAAATCTTATGGCTCCCTCTTTTACTCTCTATCTTTTACCAGAATTTAATTTCCAAAAGTGCACCATTTCACACTTGCCAGATTTAAATTGTATCTGCCACTGTTTTGCCTGCGACCAGCTGATCGTTCTTTAGGGAACATTCTTTGAGGAAGGGAGGTTCCCCTGTTCTATCAGAGATGAGGCCCTCACACCTGTCTCCTCTGCATCCCGTAGTTCTGCTCTTGCTCCCCCTCCCCCCAGTAGCAATAGGGACATAGCCCCCCCCCCCCCAGTTCACCACCAATTACCCCATCGCATCATCCTCCGACATTTTCGCCGCCTCCAACGGGACTCCACAACTAGCCACATCTTCGCATTTCCACCCCTTTCCTACTTTCCATGGAGACCGTTTCCTCCACATCTCCCTGGTTAATTCATCCCTCCCCGCCCAAACCACCGCAACCTGTCCCTATACCTTCTCCCTCGACTCTGTCCAGGGATCCCGACAGTCCTTTCAGGTCATGCAGAGGTTCACTTGCTCCTCCTCCAACCTCATCTTTGGTGTCCATTGTTCTAGATGTGTTGGCGAGACCAAATGTAGACTGGGCGATCGTTTCGCTAAACACCTTCATTCAGCCCGCCTTGCCTATGTGATCTCCTGGTTGCCAAACATTTGAACTCCCCTTCCCATTCTCACACTGATCTTTCTAGCCAGGGCCTCCTCTATTGTCGGAGTGAGGTCACACGCAAATTGGAGGAACAGCCTCATTTTTTTGCTTGGACAGTTTACAACCCAGCGTATGAATATCGATTTCTCTAATTTCAAGTAACCCCTGCATTCCCTCTCTTCCCCCTCCCCCCCACCGTTTTAGTCATCCTACCCGTTCCACTGTTCACATCCCTGTATATCTTTGTTAACCTCTCTCACCCAGCCAACAATGAGTCATTGTGGGCTCCATCCTTCCATAGAAACATAGAAATTAGGTGCAGGAGTAGGCCATTTGGCCCTTCAAGCC
This sequence comes from Okamejei kenojei, assembly GCA_035221665.1. Lineage (NCBI taxonomy): Eukaryota > Metazoa > Chordata > Chondrichthyes > Rajiformes > Rajidae > Okamejei > Okamejei kenojei. Next base: position 73,322,795 of record CM069141.1, read on the forward strand.
TGCACCGCCATTCAATATGACCATGGCTGATTATCCAACTCAGTATCCCGTACCTGCCTTCTTTCCATACCCTCTGATCCCCTTAGCCACAAGGGCCACATCTAACTCCCTGTTAAATATAGCCAATGAACTGGCCTCAACTACCCTCTGTGGCAGAGAGTTCCAGAGACTCACCACTCTCTGTGTGAAAAAAGTCTTTCTCATCTCGGTCTTAAAGGATTTCCCCCTTATCCTTAAGCTGTGACCCCTTGTCCTGGACTTCCCCAACATCGGGAACAATCTTCCTGCATCTAGCCTGTCCAACCCCTTAAGAATTTTGTAAGTTTCTATAAGATCCCCTCTCAATCTCCTAAATTCCAGAGAGTATAAACAGAGTCTATCCAGTGTTTCTTCATAAGACAGTCCTCACATCGAAGGAATCAGTCTGGTGAACCTTCTCTGTACTCCCTCTATGGCAATAATGTCCTTCCTCAGATTTGGAGACCAAAACTGTACGCAATACTCCAGGTGTGGTCTCACCAAGACCCTGTACAACTGAAGTAGAACCTCCCTGCTCCTATACTCAAATCTTTTTGCTATGAAAGCTAACATACCATTCGCTTTTTTCACTGCCTGCTGCACCTGCATGCCTACTTTCAATGACTGGTGTACCATGACACCCAGGTCTCGCTGCATCTCCCCTTTTCCTAATCAGCCACCATTTAAGTAATAGTCTGCTTTCCTGTTTTTGCCACCAAAGTGGATAACCTCACATTTATCCACATTATACTGCATCTGCCAAACATTTGCCCACTCACCCAGCCTATCCAAGTCACCTTGCAGTCTCCTACATCCTCCTCATAGCTAACACTACCCCCCAGCTTAGTGTCATCCGCAAACTTGGAGATATTGCCTTCAATTCCCTCATCCAGATCATTAATATATATTGTAAATAGCTGGGGTCCCAGCACTGAGCCCTGCGGTACCCAACTAGTCACTGCCTGCCATTGTGAAAAGGACCCGTTTACTCATACTCTTTGCTTCCTGTTTGCCAGCCAGTTCTCTATCCACATCAATACTGAACCCCTAATGCCATATGCTTTAAGTTTGTATACTAATCTCTTATGTGGGACCCTGTCGAAAGCCTTCTGGAAGTCTAGATATAACACATCCACTGGTTCTCCCTTATCCACGCTACTAGTTACATCCTCGAAAAATTCCACAAGATTCGTCAGACATGATTTACCTTTCGTAAATCCATGCTGACTTTGTTCAATGATTTCACCACTTTCCAAATGTGCTGCTATGTGCTTTAATAACTGACTCTAGCAGTTTCCCACTACCGATGTTAGACTAACTGGTCTGGAATTCCTTGGTCATCTGTTGCTTGCCTGATTTGTTCTGGCCTTTTCCTACTTCTAGTTTCTCCCCCCCCCCCCCCCCCCCCCCCACCTTCAGTATGAAACAGGGTTCCGACTCGAAACGTCACCCATTCCTTTTCTCTTAGAGATGCTGCCAGAGCCGCTGAGTTACTCCAGCACTTTATGTCTGCCAGCTAATCTATGTCTTGCTATATCCTTCGATAACTTTCTTTGCCATCTATGAGTCCCCTAATGTTTATATCAGCTGTAAACTTACTAATCATGCCATCTACATTCCTATCCAAGTCATTTCTATGTAAAACAATAAATAATGGTCTCAGCACTGTTCCCTGTGGAGCACTCGTAACAGACTTCCAGTCAGAAAAACACCACCACACCACTCCTCTCTGCTTCCTACCACCAATGGTCTAGTTTGCCAACACACCTAAGTTCCCATGTGCCGTACTAAAGTCAACATAAACCTCGTCTACTACTCTGCCTTCAACAATTTTCTTAGTTCCTTTCTCAAAATTATATTGCTGAGAAAAGGTCTCCACTGCACGATACTAACTCCTCTTAATCAGTCCCTGCGTCTCCAGGTGAACATAAATGCTGTCCTCATAATCCCATTAGATTCACTGTTCAAATTAAAGTTTAGTTTACGAGGGCGAATTCAAGAAACAGACATTTTTTCATGAAAGGTGACGCTGAGGGAAGTGTTCAGATATTTGACCATGCAGAGGAAGCCATTTCATCCCTTAATCCAACTACAACACTCAACAAAATCATGGCCAATCTTCTTTCTCAACACTATTTTCCTGCTCTATCGCCACATGTCTTTAATTTCTTTAATCTATTGATTTTAGTCAAATTAAGTCAAAGATTGAGCCTGTACAGCTTTTTGGTTACAGAATTCCAAAAATTCAATAGCAATGAAGAAGTATTTTACTTTAGTCCTAAATGTTGAGTGTGACTTCTTGTTTAAGGCTCCTCAGCCAGGGGAAATTATTATTTCCATTGTTTATTCCACTGAGCCCTCGAAGAATGTTATACATATCAATGAAATCACTTTACTTTCTTCTATGCTCTAAGCAGGGCCCTAGTCTACTCAACTCTTCTCCGACATTAAACCCGTCATTATTAGTGAATTCCCTCCAGAGCCACTGCATCCTTTTGAGATTAACAATCAGAACATCATACAGTGTGGAAAAAGGCCCTTCAGCCCACCTCCACCATGCTAAAATCCAATAGGGGGTGGCCGTTAGGACGTATATCAAGTTTAAAAAAAAAATGAATATTTTTTATGTACATGTTAAGACACGGGTTAACCATTCAAAATAGTGAGCTAAACATATATTAATAGCAGTTATAGTCATGGAACAGGTATTGTGGCCCATTGTGACCACGCTGGCCATTGTGCATAGTTCACATTCATCTTAATTTGATACAATTCTTCACATTTCCCTTCATTGCCCCAGGTTTTTGTGCTCACCTGCAAACTACGTGCGATTCACATTGGCCAATGAAGCCGAGCAGTGGGTGTGAGTGGGCTGGAGCTCAGTCCCCCTGCACTGTTACAATGGGCCCGACACAAGCACACTCTTTACAGCCTCCAGCATTGCACTGAGAATTCCACTACTTCAGACAACTTGATTTCTCCGTCTGTGTCAATTGTCCATCAGTGTGATTGTGTTCTTTTCCCCTCCGCATTGTCTCTCTGGAGATGAATGACATGAAGCTCTGACCTGGAGACCAGACTTCCCTGCTTTGCAGTTTGTATCTCACACATTTTTATTAACATCATATCCTAATGGTCACCCTGGCTTCACCGTATCGGCGACACAGCCCCCCTCCCTCCTCGGAGCTTCATGTGCTTCTTCTGCCTCCATTCCCATTCTGGAGAACGGTGTCAGGGCTGAAGCTTAACTCTGTATCGTCCCACAGTTGCTAATGACCTACTGAGCACCAACAGCATTTTCTGTTCTTATTATATATTTCCCGCAACTGATTGGTTCTCTATATCAAAAATTAAAAAGCAGGCCTTATTTTAATAAATAATTTCAGACACAGAAAATGTTAGAAATTTTGAAGTCTCCTGTAAATAATATTGGGCCATCTGACACTTTTAAGTGCAGGAGATTTGTAAGGAATAGATGGAACATCTTTGAAGGGGTCTCCAGTGGGGAACCAGCCTCCTGTGGTAATCACTGCTGGAACTGGCATTGTTATATTCAAATTGGGAAAGGACGTCATCATTTCCACTCAGTAAAAGGTCTTGTAAATACTGTAAATTGCATCATTAGAATTCTAGCTGTATAATATGAAATGTTTAAGTGTGTGACGTTGACACTTCCAGAAGCGACTTATTGCGAGAAAGACAATTTAAATCTAAGCTACGTGAGGTTAATGTTTCCCTTCTATAATAAAAACATCAGCAACATTAATGGTCGTAGCACTTCTGAGTGTGGAGCTGAGTTATGGGCCGAGAGGCGCTGCTGGTGAATTACTTCACTGCATTATTGGTTTGGGTTTATTATTGTGACAGGGTGAGAATCTAACCCTGCCCTAATGTGCGGGTCCAGGGATGCCCCGCTCCGTGCCCGCAACTCCCACATTGTCACACATACATAGACACCATTCCCTGACCCTAATACACGGGTCTGCGCCGCTCCCTGCCCGGCAACTCCCCAAAACAAGGCAAATCGGGTTTGTTACAAATCTCGCCCCGCGTCATGGTTTAAAGACAGTGGCGCCTTATGTTTCCGAATATTTATTATAATTTATCATTACATCCGGCACGTGTAGTGCCTTTCGACGAAGCATAAAGAATATGAATTAAAAAAATGTTTGAGTTCGAGCAGCTTTCCGACCTCGACCTTGGATGTATCGACTGCTGCTTTAACGTTGCGTGTACGGCGCCGCTTACCGACTTCAAAAACATTGACGGGTTTATTAGATTCGCCCATAACCTCTGGAGGAATTGGCACCTGAAATTCAGGTGGTGTGTTGGGGAGGGGGGTTCAGAATGGTTCAGTTTGAGCATTAATTTACTGGGAGTCCAAGGAGACCAACACAGGCGAGGTGCCGGTGTGCACCGGGCGCGGCTGCTGGAATACACTCTTTAGAAAGCGGGCAGAATAGGGACTGATCAAGTGTAGGAAGGAACTGCAGATGCTGGTTTACATCGAAGATAGACACAAAAAGCTGGAGTATCTCAGCGGGACAGGCAGCGTCTCTGGATAGAAAGACTGGGTGACGTTTCGGGTCGAGACCCTTCTTCAGGGACGGATTATATTCAATTGCGACCCCTTATATTGTTGATAAACCTTTAAACTGGCTCTTCTAAACACGGGGATCGATGTCTCCTGGTCCCTACGGCCAGGGAGTCGGGTTGTGGACCAACCCGAATGAAACCTTTCTCAATTTAGAGCGAGCAGTCTGTTTATTGAGCTCATTCTGGAGGCAGAACGTCTCCAAAGTACATTCCCGTGTTTATGAGCCGGGTCTGGCAATTCTAACGCACAGACCGCGGGCGGAGGGGAATGGGGAGGGCAGGATTGGTGAAACCCGTTTGATTTGCACCAGCGTCGCTTCTCCGGCGGAAAAAGCCGTTAAAACCACAGGTGTCCGCGACTGAAACACGTCAGTGGAGATCTGGATGGCAGCACTCTGGGGAAAGTGGCCCTGAGGGTAACATGTACTCTGGCGGCTCCGAGCCAATCCACAACGGACAACCTTTAAAAGGCAGCAGCTCGGCCTGGGCCGCTCTTTGTTTACCATGTCGCCGCACAGAATTGTAAATAGACAATTTATTAAACTACAGTTGTCAACAGCACATTGCTGAAGTGGGGCGTGACGGAAAGTCACAATACTAATCCCCGCCTCACTCAAAGTTCCCAAGCCGAATGAAATCTCGCTGTGGCCGGCCCGGTTTCTACATTTGAGTCCAATCCTTCACCGGACAGGGTTCCTGGTCCGGAGAGGCCTTTCTGGAAAGTCACCCAAGTCATTCCGACCTCATTTACCGAGTAATGCGCGGGTTTCATATAGTTCCGAATATAGATTCGGGAGAATGGTTTCCCTTCTCATTGTCATGTCAACAGATTTAACATTGCACTTGCAAAGTATCTGCACCACCCGCTGCTCAGTCCGCCTGATCCCCGGGCGCTGAAACCAAAGGCGCGACGCCGCTTCACTGGCTGAGTTCCAGAGCCCAGACTTGCTGCGGCCACCCGGTCCTCCCCTTCATCCTCTTGTCGCCGCCGCTGCTTCTGGCCACGTTCGCCGGTTCACTCTGAAAGAAAACAAGCATTTTATTGGTATGAGCGTAAAACCGTCGGTCTGGTTGTGTGGGCTCTTGGGCAGCAGGGCTCAATTGGACCGAATGGGCTGCCTGCCCTGTGCTATCCGTTCTAGATTCAGGAACGGAGACCATTTCGTGGCGACCGTGGTTTGGTCAGGAAGTGACAGGGCGTTAAATGTCAACAATACGGTCGTCTAACGACAGCACCAGACCAGACCAGACCAGACCAGACGCAGCATAAATGATGATTAGTCCAATAATTATGAACTCTAATTAAAGATCAACTCTTGCTGCTAATTCTTGGTGTCTTAATTAGCATTGCGACGCGATCTGGAATTGACTTGTTTTTCTAACATTAACACAGCGATTATTTTAGGTCAATGTTTCTGCAGCGACTACTCTTCCAATTACCTATACACGCGAGGTAAACCGCGCTGGCTTCACAAAACTACACCCTATAGCTTTCCCCAAAGTCCCTCGGATTGGCGAGGCGCGATTTATTGCGACTGGCCGTGAGTTTTTGTGTGAATATATCGCTTCCAACCTGACTGAGAATGTAACGGATGAAGCGATGTTTGGCCGGCGGCCGTTCTTCCTTGATCGTTAACGAACTACGAAAAGTTGGAGTTTTCTCGTGTAAGATTCTGGGAAGTCGATACAATATTGAATCCCGGTTTCCTTCGATGGCGTTAGCTATTAGTCCATCTGTCCTGCGCCGCGGCCGCTTTCTACAAGTGTATCGCGGGCCCACTCTGACAATACCTGGCGTCAAAGTACGAGGATCGATCAATAATCCTCGGGATTATGTCCGCGACCTCCTTCAAATCGGGAATGCCCGTTATAACCTTTACCTTAATGCGTCCAATGATCCAGTTCCTGTCGCTAAACGTAACTATTTGAGATGAATATAGTTCAGTAAAAGCATGACATCAACACCGACTGCCCATTGTCGGCGTGCCCAGTCCTTACCGTCTCTCGCTTGCGCTTGCCTTCCCTGCTCTCCATTTTCTTCAGGTCGGCGCGGAACGCCTCGGTCTCGCCGCCCTGACTGTCCTTCGCCAGGGTCTCCATCAGGTAGGCGATGTAACTCGTGGCGAGCCGCAGCGTTTTGATCTTGGACAGTTTGGTGTCGGCCGGGACGTTGGGAATACATTCCCGCAGCTCGGAGAAGGCGCTGTTGATGCTCTCAGTGCGGCGCCGCTCCTTCCTCGGGACAGGCGGCCCTCTGCGGGGCCCCGCTACCGGCCGCCCCGGGTCGGGCAGCGCCCCGTTAACGCTGGGCCCGGGGCTGAACGAAGGCTGGCTCGAGTCAGTGGGAGAGAGCGGCCCTTGGTTCAGGAACCAACCCTGGACAAACGGGTGGTCCTGGTGGCAGCGATGACTTGGGGCAAAGGGAAAGGCCGGGTGCCCGACAGGGCGGTGATGGAAGCCGCCCACCACACTCATATCTCCATCCAGTCCGCGTCCGGCCAATGTCCAGAGTCAGGCGATCACCCGCTCTCCGCCCGATGCATCTCCAACCTGTCCACACTTGCACTGGACTCACTCGCTCACCTTCCCATCCAGTGCTCCAGCGGCGACCGTCCGAAACTCACTCACCTAGATATGAGCTCACCTCCTCCAGCCGGCCGAATGCAGCTTAAATAGTGAGGTGTAGGATCGCAGCCGGCATGAAGCGGCGAAGGGGAGGAGACCAAATCATGCACTTTAAGTAATTGGACAAGCATCAAAAAACCAACTGGGGACGAACGATAACAGCCAGCCTGAACAGCGCTCAGTGAATCTAGTAACATTACACAGAAACCGACACACACTGCTATTTTATGTTGTACCCATAACGTTCCGCTATGAATAATTTAAATATTTACAAAGATGATAATTACCAAAAAAACAAAAAGAATTATAGTTGCCGGAAATCATCAATAAAAATAGAAAACTCCATAAATACTCGGCAGGTCAGAGGACGTCGGCGGAGCGAGGGACAGGTAACGGTTCTGGTCGAAGCGCTTCCCTCAGAACCACACCGACAGTCACACACACACACCAATATTATACATGACTTCATTCCCCTGCCAACATTTACTGCCCGATCGTCCAGGCTCTTAAACTCCGCTGTACGCAGAAATAATGTGAACGATGCATCTGAGCCAACATTCAGGAAGTTGACAACCCTTTAAAAAATCACGAGAAAAATGTAGAAATGGAAATGTAAACCCTTTAATGTAAACACCACTCTTTAGTAAAGTCATGGCTGACTGTTCTGTACGAACCCCATATCACAGGTAGTCAAAGTGGGTTAGGGCATTAATAGTAAATTTTGATGGGCATTTCAATGTGCAGAGCTGCAGAAGGTGGGCAAGGGCCTCCATCGATAGTTCTCCTTGGGTTTTCACCACCAACAAAGGCAGGAGGAGTCGGGAACTTGGGACGTTAATGGGGATGTCTTGAGGAAAGTTCACATTACAGTAAAAATGTCTGCATGTCCTGAGACAGCTTTTTCCTTTGAGAGTAGGGACGATTCAAACAAGAGGACATGATTTGAGAATTAAGGGACAGACGTTTAGGGGTAACATGAGGGGGAACTTCTTTACCAGAGAGTGGTAGCTGTGTGGAATGAGCTTCCAGTGGAAGTGGTGGAGGCAGGTTCGATTTTATCATTTAAAAATAAATTGGATAGGTATATGAACGGGAAAGGAATGGAGGGTTATGGCCTGAGTGCAGGTAGATTGGACCAGGTGAGAATAAGTGTTTGGCACAGACTAGAAGGGCCGAGTTGGGCTGTTTCCGTGCTGTAATTGTTATATGGTTGTATGGTTAAAGGTGGATAAATCTCATTGGCCTGGTCAGATATATCCAAGGTAATTGTGGGAAGCTACAAGTGAAATTGCAGGAGTCCTGGCTGAGATATATGAATCATCATGAGACACGTGAGATGCCGAAAGACTGGAGGGTGGCTAATGCCATGACAATATTCCAGAAGAGCTGGAAAGAAAAACCAGCGATGAACATTGGGCCCAATGATGATTCAGATGAGAATGTTCGAGGCATGATTAGTAAGTTTGCAGTTGAAACTAAAATAGGTAATATTGTAGAGAGTGAGACGGCTATCGTGAATTACAGCAGGATCTTGATCAGCTCAACGAGTGGGCCAAGGAATGGCAAAAGGAGTTCAATTCAACCAAGTGTGACGTGTTGCATCTTATGAAGTTAAACCAGGGCAAGGCCTTCACAGTACATAGTAGGCCTTTGGGGGACATTGTCAAGCAGAGGTATCAAGGAGTGTAGGTATACAGTTCCCTGCAAATGGCACAGCCTGTAGATAAGGTGCTGAAGAAGGCTTTTGGCATGCTGGTCTTCAACAGTCAGAGTATTGAAGTTAGGACATTGCGTTATAACTGTACAAGATGTTGGTGAGGCTGAACTTGGAATATTGTGTTCAGATTGGATCACTGTACTATAGGATAGGTTCCTTTAAGCTGGAAAGGGTGCTGAGAAAATTTACAATTATGTTGCTAGGACTCAAGGGCCTGAGCGACAAGGAGAGGTTGGGCAGGCTAGGACTATATGCCTCGTAGCACAGGACACTGAGGAGTGATCTTATAGTGTATAAAATCATGAAAATAAATAGGGCAAATGCACAGCCTTTTCCCCTGAGTAGAGGTTTCAAGGAGTACAGGGCATAGATTTAAAGATTTAATTGGAACCTGAGGGATAACATTTTCACTCAGAGGGTGGTGAGAAGAGCTGCCAGAGCATGTAGCTGAAGCACAATAGCAACATTTAAAACACATTTGGGCAGGAAAGACTTAGAGGACTTGGGAGAAACGAGGACAAATGGGACTAGCTTAAATTGAATATTTTGGTCGTTATGGATGAGTTTGTTTGAATGATCTGTTTCTGTGCTGGATGGGTGTATAATTGTGATACCCACTGTGTGGATACTGAAAGATGTACATATTAAAGGCGTGGCTAGAGGTCAAAAAGGTGTTTGGCCTTCATCAGTCAGAGTATTGAGTTTGGAAGGTACACAAAATGCTGGAGAAACTCAGCGGGTGCAGCAGCATCTATGGAGCGAAGGAGATAGGTAACGTTTTGGGCCGAAACCCTTCTTCAGACTCTTTAAGTTTAGAAGTTGGGAGGTCATGTTGCAGTTGTATAAGATGTTGGAAAGGCAGCATTTAGAGTATTGTTTTCACTTCTGGGCACCATGTTAAAGGAAAGATGTTGTCAAGCTGGAAAGGGTGCCGAGAAGATTTGCAAGGATGTTGCCAGGGCTAGAGTGCCTGAGTTATTGGGAGAGGTTGAGTAGGCTGGGTTTCTGTTCCTTGGAGCGCAGGAGGATGGGGAGAGCTCTTATTGAGGTGCATAATATCATGAGAGGATGCAGAATCTCTAGCCCAGAGTAGGTGAATCGAGGACCAGAAGACATAGGATTAAGGTGAAGGGGAAAAGATTTAATAGGAATCTGAGGGGTAGCTTTTTCACACAAAGAGTGGTGGATGTGTAGAACAAGCTGCCAGAGGAGGTAGTTGAGGAAGATACTATCCCGACATTTTACAAACAGTTAGACAGGTACATGGATGGGACAGGTTTGGATGGATATGGGCCAAACGCGGGCAGGTGGGACAAGTGTAGCTGGGACATGTTAGCTGGTTTGGGCAAGTCGAGCCAATGGGCCTATTTCCACACTGTATCACTCCATGGCTCTAGAAAGGTCTGTGCACTGGCCTAGAGTTGAAGAAGATAATAAACATCTGGTGATGACATCCTTGGGGCCACGGGGCTGCTCTGGTCAATTTATGATGATACTGGCTCGTCGCTTCCCAGCAGTGTGTACCAACTACTTTCACTTGGGGATGGACTGCTATCCAGAAGGGGTATCTAGGACTACTTCTATTCTAGGACTAGGATATCTGGGACAGATATCTTGGACTACTTCCTCCTGTTTGTTGATAATTAGAAGGATTGCACATTTTGTCATTCAGATCAAGCGCCTCCTCAGAATGGATCAACATGGCACTGAGGTCAGTTTACTTAACTCGTAGTTCACAGACCAGGCCAGCATAGTTTGTCACATTACTCTGCCCAATGGAATCCAGCAAAACCTAACATCTCCAGAGTATCCATATACTATCGGGGAGGCTAACCTGGGGAACGGAGTTTGGTTCTCATGTAAACTGTGGAAAAGTAAAATTAGCTACTTCCATGCACATAACAAAAGAGGTTTTTTAAAATGCCGAAATAAATGGGAAATGTTGATGCTCACAAGTATCTAGATGACCTTTTATAACAAGTCACCAAAAGCCAATGTTCAGATGAAGGAAACCGATTGGGAAATGAAGTGAGTGTGAAGAAGAATCCCAACCTGAAACATCATCCATTCATGTGCTCCATGGATGCTGGTTGATGCGCTGTTACTCCAGCATTTTGTGCCTTTTCTTGCTGAACCTGCATCTGCAATTCACTACTTCTACAAGTTGTGATATGTTGACATTCATAGCATTGGCGCACAGTAATCATGGTCTTCCTGCATCAATCAAGGACCTTGATGAGTGCACCTACGTTTTACAGGTTTCATCCTCTTACTTAAGAAGAAGAGGGTGTACACCAAAGATTCACCGTAGAGATTCCTGGGTGGCAGCTCTGTTGCATGGGCAGAGTGGAGTGGACCAGCCCTCAGTTCCCCAGAGCCCTGATGCTTACCAACGTCTTTCAGAGCTCAGCAGGCTGGAGGCAGGGAGATGCTACGCGTGGCTGAGGGGTCTCGGAATGGGAAGGTGCAGCCTCAGATGTTCAGAACTGTGATGAGGAGGAACTGCCCGGAGGTTGGTAGAGACTCAGTCATTGAGTTCATTAAAAATAGAGATTGATAGATTGTTAAGAAGAACACCTGAGAGAGGAATATAAATTGATGAGGGTGTGGGTAGATAGAGAGTGAGAATCGTTCCACACAATAGTGACCCCTCAAACTAGAGGGCATAGGTTGAGGAGAAAGCTCAGTGATGACCTGAGGAGAGGTGTTTGAAATCTGGAACACACAGTGCGAATAGGAGATTTAGGCCGGCGCCACGTAGAACCGAGACATTAAAAGCTTCTTAAATACCATCATCATATCTGCCTCTACCACCACACCTGCCAGTGTGTTCCCGGCACCAACCATTCTTCATGTTAAAAATCTTTCCTAAAGCTTGTCCATAATGGGGTGACCAGAACTGCATGAAATACTCCAAATGCAGCCTAACCAAAGTCCTACAAAGCTGAAGGAGGTCCTGACCCAAAATGATTATTGTCCATTCCATAGAATGTAGAGCAGTACAGCAGAAGAAAAGGCTGTTCGGCCCACAATGACAATGCCCAACATGATGCCAAGACCATCCTTTATCTGCCTGCATATAACCCATATCCCTGTATATCTATTTTCCCAAAGTCTTTTAAATCCCACATTTGTATCTGCCTCCGCCACCACCCCCAGCAGCGCATTCCAGGCACACCCCGCTTTCTGTGTAAAAGATCCTGCCCCACGCATCTCCTTTACATTTTCCTTCAGTCTATGCCCTCCAGTTTTTCACTTTTCCATGCTGGGAAAAAGATTCTCACTGTCTATCCGACCATTTTCCGTCCGCAGATGATTTCAGCTAGAATATCTGACTTACGGATCACAAGTCCTGGGTGTGGCCTGACCACCCTCCTTACAAATCCTGAGCCTTGTCAAGAAACTGCTAATTTAGGAAAAACCTATGTGAATGTTTTCAAATTTCATTATTGTAGTCACATCAACGTAACTTTTCTTTGATATTCATTAGTAAATAGAATTCGTAATAATGAACACCCTTTTTTATACATGAACTAAAAATATTCCTGAAATGCCTGCAGCCAAGTATTTCTCTGTGTTTAATCTCATTGTGACATTTGTGTTAAACATACTCTGTGATTCAGCTGATTTACTGAGCGCAGCTTGCAGCAGAGATTGTATCTGCACACAGGTCTGCTTGAAAGAAGGATTCTGATGTCTCCGAATCCCTGTTCTTCAATAAATACTTTACATCTGCCCCTTTACTCTAAGAGCACGGCAGGCACTGGACAGCAGAGCACACATGTTGGGGGGGGGGCAGTAGGTCACCCCCCCAAACAAGACAAAGATCCCTGAAGTCAGGCTCCAAAACCTGAAGACAGTGCACAACATCTGTGCCAAATGTGTGAGCAGATGCTAGATAAAGTGAAAGCATGATTTCAAAAATAACAAGTACATTTCATAACTATTGTTGAGAGGCGGAAAATATTTAACAGCCAATACATAGATAGACTTGAGTGAAACACACAGTGCTAGAGTAAAGGGCCTGTCCCACTTGGGCGACATTTGGGGACGCCCGTAAAACCGTCATATTGCACGATATGCACGCTGACTTTGCTGTAATGCTGGAGATGCCGGTTTAAGGTTGAGGCTGTAAAATATTCTTACTTCATGGATTTTAAACATTAATATATTAAAATTAAGACAATAAAATCAATTGTGCAAATGAAAAGAAGTCCGAGTCGTTCAGTTTTATTTATAGATGTATTGGTCCCCAGATCCGATCACCGTCTCTATAACTTTTCACAGGGATGGATTCAGTGAGTGTAGATTAAACTCCCCTCTCCCCTCTTCCTCCCTCCCACCCCCATCTCCCCTTCTCCACATCCCCCTACCCTTCTCCCCTCCCCTCTTCCCCCCCTTCTTCCACCCTATTCCTCCCTTCTCCTGGCTCCACTCTTCTCCCCCTTATCCACTACCCCCTCCCTTCACATCCCCTTCTCCCTCTTTCTGCCATTCTCCATCCCCCTACTTTTCCCGACGTTCCCCCATTTGTGGACCCAGCCTGCGACCAGCGATCCCCCGCACACGCTAGGGACAATTTATACAAACCTTTGCGCCTTTGGAGTGCGGGAGGAAACCCAAACCCTAACGCTAATCCCAGCCCCACCCCTACCCCTAACCCTAACCCTAACCCTAGCCCTAACCCTAGCCCTAACCCTAACCCTAATCCTAACTCTAGGTTGATAGGCTTGGTATATATATAAATTGTCCCTAGCGTGTGTGGGCAGGGCTGGCCCTAAGCCGATTAGACCAATTTTTCCAAATTGGGCCCCGCGCCCAAGGGGGGGCCCACGTTAATTTTCCGTATTTCAGATGGAAATACAAATTCGCTTTGTTAAATCAAGATTTAAAAAAAACATTCGCCATACGGATTTTTTTGCAAAACGAACATGGATAACAACCGCTGTGAATAATAAACAATGTGTTAACTGCTACTGTAGCAGTTAACATCCAGTAGTTAACAAATAGTTATACAATGGGTCATTCAATGCATCGATCCACATTCCTCAGTAAATGCGTTAAATTGTGTCACTCGCTGCCGCCGGGGCAGCCGAGACTATGGTCTGGACCCGGGGTGGGTGTGGAAGTCTACAGGGCAGCAAGCCCCAGCACCACAGCAAACTCAGCCGTGAGTTTTCAACGCTAACCGCCAGGCGCGGGCAGGCGGGTGGTGTGTGCGTGAGGGGGGGGGGGAGAGAAAGGGTCAGATTTGTATGCAATCGGCGGCGTACCGGCCTGCTCTTGGTCGGGGGGGATAGAGTTAAAAGACCTGAAGCAGAAACGAAAGGCAACAGGCAGGATAAGTGCGAGAGGGAGACAATCTGTGGATAAACAGATCTGGGGGTTGTGTTAACTGGTTCGGTGCCCGTACAACAGCAGACCAGGTTGGAGGTTTGAGTCTGTGTTCACATTAGTGTCGGGGTTAATGTCCGGGCCGGGGTACGGGTGGGAATTAACTCTGTCTCTCTGTCTCTGTGTGTCTCTGTGTGTGTGTGTCTGTCTGTATGTGTGTGTTTGTTTGTGTGTGTGTGTGACTCTGTGTCTGTGTATGTCTCTGTGTTTCTGTGTGTGTGTGTGTGTGTCTCTGTGGCTGTGTGTTTCTGTGTGTGTGTGTGTCTCTGTGTTTCTGTGTCTCTGTGGCTGTGTTTGTGTGTCTGTGTGTATGTCTCTGTCTGTGTGTGTGCGCGTGTGTGTGGGGGCCGTGGAGAGACAGAGAGGGGGGATTTTCAGTTGCAAACCACACGTTTTCAGTTAAGAGTTGGACACGATTACTGTCAATACGAGCAGCTCACGGAGCAGAGTCAGAATGAGAAACACTGCTCGGCTCTCACACACACACTCGTGGAGTGAACTGTAGATATAAACGTGGCAGGAGGTAGAGGAGTGGGGGGGAGAGAGAGGGAGAGAGAGAGATAATTTGAGAGAGAAGAGAGAGGAAGGGGGGAGAGAGAGGGGGAGAGAGAGGGGGAGAGAGAGAGAGGAAATTGGAGAGAAGAGAGAGAGGAAATTGGAGAGAGAATTGGAGAGAGAATTGGAGAGAGAAGGGGGAGAGAGAGAGGGGGAGAGAGAGGGGGAGAGAGAGAGGGGGAGAGAGAGGGGGGGAGAGAGAGAGAGAGAGAAAATTGGAGAGAGAGTTCTCCCTTCTGCCTCACCACCACTGTTGGCTGCCCTTTGTGAGGTGATTGGGGACCAAAACCAGTTACACTTTAGATCTCCCTCTTCCTACCTCTCACTACCTCCTTCCCCCTTCCTCTCCCTCCTTCTTTAGAGAGGGGGGGGAGGATGAGGGAAGGAAGAGAGGAGGTGGTGGAGGGGAGAGAGGAGTGTGCCTTGCTTGGTGGAGAAGAGGGATGTGGGAAAGCTGTACGCAGGTGGTGACTCACTCTCACACTGGGATCCCCCCTCTGTCATTGCGCAGTCTATCTGACTCCCTGCACCCCCCTCTCCCCCCTCTATGGAGCGAAGGAAATATGCAATGTTTCGGGTCGAAACCCTTCTTCAGACCCGGCCCGAAACGTTGGCTATTTCCTTTGCTCCATAGATGCTGCCTCAAGCCCTGTCCCACTGTACGAGTTCACCCAAGAGCTCTCCCGAGTTTAAAATCTCTGTGTAGCATATCTGTCCCTATCTTCAAATTCCCACTTTGAAATAAAATACACTTTTCGACTTAAAAAGTTCGCAGCAAGATCGCGATTAGTCGATTCTTACGCATTTTCAATCATCGTTCGATTCAGTGTAATTTTCACACCTGATTGATATAGTTTTTTAAATAACAATATAACCATATAACAATTACAGCACGGAAACAGGCCCTCTCGGCCCTTCCAGTCCGTGTTTTCCCCTAGTCCCATCTACCTTCACTCAGACCATACCCCTCCATTCCCTTCACGTCCATATACCTATCCACTTTACTCCACGTCAACTCTGTCTATCCCTTTCATCATTTTAAAGACCTCAATCAAGTCCCCCCTTAACCTTCTGCGCTCCAAAGAATAAAGACCTAACTTGTTCAACCTTTCTCTGTAACATAGTTGCTGGAACCCTGGCAACATTCTAGTAAATCTCCTCTGTACTCTCTCTATTTTGTTGACATCCTTCCTATAACTAGGCGACCAAATTTGTACACCATACTCCAGAATTGGTCTTACCAATGCCTTGTACAATTTTAACATTACTTCCCTACTCCTATATTCAATGCTCTGTTTTATAAAGGCCAGCTATCTACATGCGATTCCACCTTCAGGGAACTATGCACAGTTATTCCTAGATCCCTCTGTTCCACAGCATTCCTCAATTCCCTACCATTTACCATGTACGTCCTATTTTGATTTGTCCTGCCAAGATGTAGCACTTCACACTTATCAGCATTAAACTCCATCTGCCATCTTTCAGCCCACTTTTCCAAATGGCTCAAATCTCTCTAGACTTTGAAAATCTACTTCATTATCCACAACACCACCAATCTTAGTATCATCTGCATACTTAATTATCCAATTTTCCACCCCATCATCCAGATCATTGATGTACATGACAAACAACAGTGGACCCAACACAGATCCCTGAGGCACCCCACTGGTCACCGGCTTCCAACCTGACAAACAGCCATCCACCATTACTCTCTGACATCTCCCATTCAGCCACTGTTGAATACCATCTTGCTACTCCGCCATTAACACCCAAAGATTGAACCTTCTGAACCAACCTTCCATGGGGAACCTTGTCAAAGGCCTTACTGAAATCCATATAGACAACATCCACTGCTTTACCCTCATCAATTTCCCTAGTTACCGCTTCAAAAAATTCAAGAAGGTTTGTCAAACATGACCTTCCAGGCACAAATCCATGTTGACTGTTCCTGATCAGACCCTGTTTATCCAGATGCTTATGTATATTATCTCTAAGTATCCTTTCCATTAATTTGCCCACCACTGACGTCAAACTAATAGGTCTATAATTGCTAGGTTTTTTCTTTGAACCCTTTTTAAACAATGGAACCACATGCGCAGTACGCCAATCCTCCGGCACTATTCCCGTTTCTAATGACATTTGAAATATTTCTGTCATAGCTCCTGCTATTTCTACACTAACTTCCCTCAATGTCCTAGGGAATATCCTGTCATTACCTGGAGACTTATCCACTTTTATATTTTTCAAAAGTGTCAGTACTTCCTCCTCTTTGAATCTCATAGTTTCCATAGCTACTCTACTTTTTCCCCTTAACTCACAGAGTTCAATATCCTTCTCCTTGGTGAATACCGAAGAAAATAAATTGTTCAATATCTCCCCCATCTCTTTTGGCTCTGCAGATAGCTGTCCATTCTGGTTCTCTAATGGTCCAATTTTATCCCTCGTTATCCTTTTGCTATTAATATAGCTGTAGAAACCCTTTGGGTTTACTTTCACCTTTCTTGCCAAAGCAACCTCATATCATCTTTTAGCCTTCCTAATTTCTTTCTTAAGATTCTTTTTACATTCTTTATACTCCTCTAGCACCTCATTTACTCCATGTCTCCTATAATTATTGTAGATATCTCTCTTTTTTCGAAACAACTGTCCAATTTCCCTTGAAAACCATGGCTCTTTCCAATTTTTACTATTTCCTTTCAACCTAGCAGGGACATAAAGATTCTGTACTCTTACAATTTCCCCATTAAATGTCCTCCATTTCTCTTCTACATCCTTCCCATGAAACAAAGTGTCCCAATTCACTCCTTTAAAATCCTTACGCATTCCCTCAAAGTTAGACTTTCTCCAATCAAAAATCTCCACCCTAGGTCCAGTTCTGACTCTCTCCATAATTATATTGAAACTAATGGTATTGTGATCACTGGTCCTGAAGTGCTCACCAACGCATACCTCCGTCACCTGACCTGTCTCATTTCCTAACAGGAGGTCCAGCACTGCCCCTTCTCTGGTCGATACCTCTATGTACTGCTGCAAAAAACTATCCTGCACACATTTTACAAACTCCAAACCATCCAGCCCATTTACAGAATGTGTTTCCCAGTCTATTTTTGGAAAATTGAAATCTCCCACAATCACTACCTTGTGCTTACTACTAATATCTGCTATCTCCTTACATATTTGCTCTTCCAATTCACGCTCCCCATTTGGCGGTCTATAATACACCCCTAAAAGTGTTGCTACACCGTTCCCACTTCTCAGTTCCACCCAAATAGCCTCCCTAGACGAGCCCTCTAATCTATCCTGCCAAAGCACTGCTGTAATATCTTCTCTGACAAGCAATGCAACACCTCCCCCTCTGGTCCCTCCAATTCTATCACACCTGAAGCAACGAAATCCAGAAATAACCTCCTTCGCCGCCTGGCAGGGTCATCATGGGGAGCCAACGCATCTACCCTTCGCACCGGAGCCCTCGCCCTGGTATACAGTGCTGCCGAGTACGCTGCACCAGCATGGTGCAGGAGTGTACACACACGGAAGCTTGATACCACACTCAATGAGACATTGAGGATCATCACTGGCTGTCTGCGGCCCACTCCATCAGAGTTCCTCCCTGTGTTAGCTGGCGTAGCACCTGCAGCCCTGCGCAGAGAGCACCTAACCCACAGCCTGGTGAACAAAGCCTCAATGGACCCAAATCATACCCTACACAACCTTGCCCAGTACTCCAACCCGGATCGTCAACGCCTGCCCTCCCGGCGCCCCTTCTCTCGTCATGCTGCATCTCTTCGTAGCTCCGATTTCAACATGCTAAGAGCATGGAGAGGCTGCTGGCAGGACACCCAACATCCCGCCCAAATGACCGTCTACCCAAACACACTGTTGCCACCTGGTGCAGAACTGGTCCGCAGAGAGTGGGTTACACTGAATCGTCTGCGAACTGGTGTTGGGCGTTTCAATCATAACAAGAAACGTTGGGGACTGCGCCCATCAGCAGCCTGTACTTGTGGACACCCCGACCAGACCGCACACCATGTAATCCACGACTGTCCCACCCTCAGCCCACCAGATACCACTACCATCGACCTGACCAACCCCAATCCTGACACAGTGAACTGGCTGCGACGCCTGAATCAAACTGTGTAACTGACTCATACGCAAGAAGAAGAAGACACCTGAAGCAACGAAATCCTGGAATATTTAGTTTCCAATCACAGCCCTCCTGCAACCATGTTTCACTGATTGCCACAACATCATATTTCCAGGTGTCAATCCAGGCTCTATGTTCGTCCACCTTACTTACAATGCTCCTAGCATTAAAATATACACATTTTATAAACCCACCATCCCTTATTCTCTATTATCTTTTTCATCTTTCTCGCCTACATTTTGGATCAGAGTGCTTCCCTTCTCTGCCTCTTGCCCCACACCCTGACCCCTAGCCCCCTCTACCCGAATCCCTCCCCCCAGCCTTTCTAGTTTAAAGTCTCCCCAGTAGCCTTTGCAATGTAGGTTGTACATGCTCGTAAATTAGTAAAACAAATGTTCTTCTTTAAGTATTGTTGTTTCTGGGATGGGGTGACTGATAACAAATAACCTACATTCTATATTTTGTCAGAATGTGGCTGAAGCAATGGCATATTTTGTGATATTTTTTGAGATAGAAAGATACAACTGAGTTTGGGCAAGATATTACCTTGCCACATTCTGTATGTCTGATAGATATTGTGAAATGGAACTCAGAAATTATGGGAGGATTACATAAAACTACAATTCAAAGGTGATGAATATACAGAGTATTCTTATTTCCACCACGAACACACAATAGTGATATAGGACACCAGGTCCTACTACGCTAAACTCACGACCTACGTGTTAAAAAGTATCAAATTTTTACATTTAAATTTACTGAGTATATTTTACTCGTGGACATTTTCCAACATGTTGAAAAAACTTCACGAGTTACGTTTCCCGAGTAACTGCCGTTAGCGCTAAGAAATAACATGTTGGCCTTTATAACAAGAGGAATCGAATATAGGAGCAAAGAGGTCCTTCTGCAGTTGTTCTAGTGAGACCGCACCTGAAGTATTGTGTGCAGTTTTGGTCCCCTAATTTGAGGAAGGACATTCTTGCTATTGAGGGAGTGCAGCATAGAAGGATGAGAGGGTATCTCATTGAAACATATAAGATTGTTAAGGGCTCGGACACGCTAGAGGCAGGAAACATGTTCCCAATGTTGGGGGAGTCCAAAACCAGGGGCCACAGTTTAAGAATAAGGAGTAAGCCACTTAGAACGGAGACGAGGAAACACTTTTTCTCACAGAGAGTGGTGAGTCTGTGGAATGCTCTGCCTCAGAGGGCGGTGGAGGCAGGTTCTCTGGAAGCTTTCAAGAGAGAGCTAGATACGGCTCTTAAAAATAGCGGAGTCAGGGGATATGGGGAGAAGGCATGAACGGGGTACTGATTGGGGATGATCAGCCGTGATCACATTGAATGACTGTGATATGAAAGTGCATTAGGTGTCAAATTAAACTTCTTTTTATGCTTTATCTGATGGGATAAATTGCAGACTTGATTTTTAAAATTTCAAAATTTTGTAACATTGCTAGAACATGTACCTGCATCTTGGAGGCCGAAGGTTAGGTTGTTAGCCAAGAAAGATAGACTTCATTATCCCTCAGTACAGCAATATCAAGAACGATGCTGCTGTACTGGGGTGTAGCCAAGTCTATCCCTCATTGCTGGCAGCTGATGGGAAGCGACTGTAAAAGGACAGCGCTGCTGGGGGGGGGTCCCTTTCAGAGCGTGTGGGTAATCTGTCCAGGGGTAAAGTTGCGGGGAGGGCAGGAGGGTTGAGTAGGAGGGAGTCGGCTGGGGATCATCCAGCTCAAGAGCGGGTCAGCGGGCGACGGATAACAGGACAGCAGGCGGTGGAGCTTACTCCATATGTCAGTGCGAGTAACCTCAATTGATCCCTTGTTCGCGCTGACACAGGAGTAAGCTCCACCGCCCGCTGTGATGTTATCCCTCACCCGCTGACCCACTCCGCTCTATGATCTTTGCTCTTGAGCTGGTCCCCTCACTGTTCATACGGAGAGCACTGCCAGAGGTGAGCGGGCCGGCAGAAGGCGCTGAGATGGCAGTCGGTTCCCCGTCCGGTGACGGAGGCCGCTCGTAGCCACGCGAGCTGCTTCCCTCCCCGGCCACAATGTGGTAGCTCGGCAGCGGTGAGTGAGCGAGTTACTGGCATGAACCCCGACCCTCTCCTTCTCAACGCTCCTTCCCTCCTCGCAACTTTATCCCTGGCTAGACTCCCCACACGCTGTGAAAGGAATCTCCCCCAATTGTCATGTTACTCATGACACGTGACTCATTTATAATTTTTTATTTAAATTTCTATGATAATTTTTCCCAATTGGGTGCCCACCTCCTAAGGCCGGCCCTGTGTGTGGGATAGTGTGCGGGGGATCGCTGGTCGCAGGCTGGGTCCACAAATGGGAGGGCGTCGGGGAAAGTGGGGAGGGGTTGGTAGAATGGGAGAAGAAAGGAAGAGGGGGAGAAGGGGATGTGAGGGGAGGGGGTAGTGGATAAGAAGAGTGGAGCGGGGAGAAGGGAAGAAGAAGGGGGAAGGGGAGAGGGGAGAGGGGATGGGAGAAGGGTAGGGGGGAGTGAGAAGGAGGGATGGGGGCGGGAGGGGGGAAGAGGGGAGAGGGGAGTTCAGGATACACTCACTGAATCCATCCCTGTGAAAAGTTATAGAGACAGTGATCGGATCTGGAAGCGGACCAATACATTTAGAAAATAAAACTGAACGACTCAGACATCTTTTCATTTGCACAATTGATTTTATTGTCTTAATTTTAATGTATTAATGTTTAAAATCCATGCATTGAAGGAAGAATATTTTACAGCCCATCTGTGGTCCCTGACCCCAACCCTAACCCTAACTGGGCGTCACCCACAGGGCAGCATACGTCAGTGTGTGACAGGGTGCACAACATGATGAGACACCCAGATGTCGCCCCTGGATTTAGAACATTCCAAAATCCTGGGGCGACAGGGAAGCTCCGCCCGTCACTGCGAGTCACAACATATGTCACCACGCCTCACCACACGTCACGCCCGCGTCATAACGCGACTACCTCTTTTTAGGCTGTCGCCTAAATGCTGCCCAAGTGGGACAGGCCCTTAACTCAGCTGCCCAGGCAGCATCTGAGGAGGGAATAGAATGAATGTATGAATGCTTTATTGTCAAATGTGGGAAGTCACAGTGAAATTCTTTGCTTACATACACAAGGTATGCAACTAGTCGCTACATCAAGGGTGCTGACAAAGTTACAAAGTATCCGTGCCAGGTCCCCCTCTGTTCTTCCCCCTCCCCCTATGTTCTTCACCCTCCCCCTCCTCATGGCGGTCCCCCCAAGCCGGGTCCTCCTTTGCTCCTTCCCTGGCGGAACTCCACCATGTCCATCCTCATCTGTCGGTTGGCGCCTCATCCACTGCCTCACCGACATCTTCACTATCGCCAGCGGGTC
The DNA here is from genome assembly GCA_035221665.1 of Okamejei kenojei. Lineage (NCBI taxonomy): Eukaryota > Metazoa > Chordata > Chondrichthyes > Rajiformes > Rajidae > Okamejei > Okamejei kenojei. Next base: position 73,345,232 of record CM069141.1, read on the forward strand.
CTCTCCGGACATCTCCATGGCACCGACCCAGGCCCCAGCTCCGTCGACTCGTAGATAGGTGACGTTTCAGGTCAGACCCTTTTATCAGATTGATTGGCTGACCATATAGGGCAGGTAGACATTCCAACAGCTGGATGACAGGAGATGGAGACAGAAATTGAAACAGAATATGCATATTTCCTTTAGCACTTTAAATATTTTAATTTGGCATCAACTTAGGCACAGACATTCTGGACTTCCCGTAGCTTCTGTTCCCATTGCCATGTTAATCAGTATGTGCTGTAGATCAATGGGCAGATTAAACATGCGGGTCAATGCTTTATGATCAAAGAATACACGATTCATTTCCTTGGTGATAAGAAATTGGGCGGCAGTAGAGTTGCTGCCTTAAAGCGCCAGCGACCAGGGTTCGATCCTGACTATGGTGCTGTGTGTATGGACTTTGTACGTTCTCCCCATGACCATGTGGGTGTTCTCCAGGCACTCCAGTTTCCTCCCACATTCCAAAGATGTACAGGTTTGTAGGTTAATTGACTTGGTATAATTATAAATTGTCCCTAGTGTGTCGGATAGCGTTTGTGTGCGGGGATCGCTGGTTGGCGTGCACTCGGTGGGCCGAAGGGCCTGTTTCCGTGCTGTTGCCCGTCTGTATCTCTAAAACGGAAACTAAATTGAGACAGCACAGGCCACTCGCCACTCGTGTCAGTCAGTGAAATCATGGCTAATCCTTGACCTCAGCACCATTTCTTGTACTCATCCCATATCCTGCGATTTCTGTAACATCTAAAAATCTATTCCTCTGGTCAACCAACAGTTTATTAAGCCAGGTGAAGAGACAGAATATTCCCCTGGGATCAATAAACAGATGCATGACCTGAGACATTGGCCAAACTAATGTGATAGATGAACATACAGTACAAGGGTAGAGTAGAAATTGTCCTTTTGGCCCTTGAGTTGCTCTTCCATCCAATAATGTTATGGTTATTCTGATTGTAACATCAACCTAGCCATAGAATCATAAACCATATTCCCATCTGCTCACTGCTCAGTGGTTCCTCTACAGCCTGAAAAGACTTCCAACACCGTGCCCACTTTGCCCTTCAGTGAAGTCCCTCAACCACTGTTTTAAGTGGGTGATTTTTACTAATTGTAAATTCTCCCACAAGAGGAAACAGCCTCACCATTTCTGCTGGATACCTTGATATTGCCAGAGTATCTTCCCACCACCCAATCATTCCAAGTTCAGGTCATACACAAAGAGTCCAAAAATCTTCCTCACACACTCTTTGAAACTCTCACTCCAAACTATAACTTGAATGGGTTGGGAGTGAATGACCCGAGATGTGAAGATAATTATAGATTGATTACTGAAACACTGATTGACAATGTGCGTCAATCAGCAGACTACTGGTCTGGTCATTGACTAGAACTGTGGTCGGTGAATGGAATCCATCGGCAGTTTTATTTACCAGATGAACAGATTATTGATCTGCGTGAATGACAGGATTATTGGCTCGGTGAATAAACAGATAATGATTGTGATCAATAGGCAGATTCATGAGATTGGTCAATAAGAATAATAAAGAAATTAGATTAATCACCAACAGTCACGATAGGAATTAATGATAGGGATCAATGGAAGGATTAATGATTGCCAATGAATTGACAGATTAATAATCCATGTCGACACAAAATGCTGGACAGGCAGCATCTCTGGAGAGAAGGAATGGGTGACGTTTCAGGTCGAGACCCTCCTTCAGACTGATCAGTCTTCGATTTAACGCAGCATCTGCAGTTATTTCTGACACACTTAATAATCCAGGTCAACAGGCAAATTAAGTACCAGTTATTAATAAGTAGGTTAATGTACTGGATCGATAAAAAACTTTAGTGATTGAGTCCAACAACAGTCCATTTAGACTGGTAGTTATTGAGTCTGTTGAGCCATACAGGACTAAAACAGGCATCTTCCTCTTACTTTGGAGCTCCCAAAGTGCAACTCCTCACAATTAAACTATATCTGCCCTATCTCTACCCATATTTCTAACTGATCTATATCTCATATCGCTTGTCAACCTTCATCACCCACAACTCCACCAGTTTAGGCATCATCTGCAAATGTTCTCATTTCTGGTTCAGTTTACCTTTGGGGACCTCAGTGAATGCTGAACTAAAATCCATGTAGACAGCATCTACAGTCCAATCCTCATTATAAAACATAGTACAGGAATAAGCCATTCATGCGTATGACAAGCATGATGCCAAGTTAAAGAAATCTCCTCTGACCTCAAGTGATCCATATTCCTCCATTTTAAATTATTTCTATTATTTATATTTCCACTATTATTTCTGTTTCCATGGCTACCCCTCGCAGTGTGTTCCAGTTACTCACTGTGTAATAAACGTATTCTTTAAACCAGGGGTGGGGAACTTGCGGCCTTCTAGGCCATTAAGTGTGGCCTTTTGAATGAATCCAAATTTTGTAGAACAAATCCTTTTATTTTATTAATATGTTTTAGTTCGTCTTATTATTTTTATTTTAATCTTAAATGAAAGTATTTAAAATACCGAAGAGTAAAAGAAGATTCAATGAAATTAGCATTTTTAGCATTCAAATTAGCATTTCAACCTCACCTAGTTGTTGTCTCCAGGGCCCCTAAAGAACTACAGATGGAATTGATTGAGCTCTCAGAACATGATATTTTAAAGTCCTTTGACGCTAAGAAAGATCCGATTGAAATATGGAAAAATGCGATGGAATACCCACGTCTTCAGCAACATGCACGAACAATGCTTTTCAACCACTTATTGCTGCGAATCGACAATTTCCTGACTAACCCAAATCAAGACGCCCTTAAGGTCACAAATGACGGATCTCCATCTAGAAGATCAGTTGAAACTGCGTACCTCCACGTTGCAACCAAATATTCAAATGCTTTCCCACAAAAAGCAGTTACAACAAAGCCATTAAAAGGTTAGTTAACTTTAGAATTAACTTTTTTTTTCATTTTCTTGAAGTTAGTATATAGTAGTTAGATTTCTACAAAATAATGTACATTTTGAAGTATATCTAATTGGATTTTTTTGATACGGCCTTATTAAATTACAGCTAACTTAATGCGGAATTCCAACATGAAAAGGATCCCACCCCTGCTTTAAACTGTACCCAACATATTCTTTAAACCTTACCCTGCTGTCATTAAAGATATAGCCCTCTAGTCCCTGACATTTCCACCCTGGCAAAGAGGTTCTGACTTCCTACCCTGCCTACACTATCTGTGCCTCTCATAACGTCATAATGTCACTCAATCTCCGATGCACCAGAAAAAAACAATCTAATACCATTGCAAAGTACTTACTCAGTTGTATTTCCTTTTTCTTTTTGACTCAATTTACACCTATCATCAACCAAGGTTGCCAGACTTTACTATTCTTGTCGTTCCTATGGGACGGTGAACTGGAGAGGAGGGTGGTGGGAATCAGCGGCAGACATTGGGAACGGGCTGGTAAGAAGAACCGGGGGTCTTGCCTTCCACGCCCTCAAGGTTGGCTGTGGGATGTGCCCTCGGGGCACTAAGGCTGAAAGTGGCTGGGCAAGGAGGGATGATAGTTCACAGGACGATCAGATCATGGCGACGGCTGCAACGGGCCTGTATGACCAGCCGCAGCTGGGACTATGAAAATGGTGCTAAATCCTGGCGACTTGCATATGGACTCTGTGGACTGTTTCTATGCATTCTGTACTTAATTAGGGATTGTACTTAAGTATGGCAATAATCTTACTGATCTGTACCCTGCTGCATGTGATAATAAAACAATGATTGAATTATTCTTCCTTCCAGGAACGTTTTCGTCCTGAATTTTGATCAGCTGGCATTTAAATGACTCCCACATGTCAGATATTGTCTAAACCAATAACAGCTGCTTCCAATGTCCTCTCTCAAATGGTCAATTGATATATTAACAACTTCTAGCAGATATTATTAACATTTAACATTAAATTGATGTTGCCATTATTAATAGACAGATTTAGGATCTAAATCATTTTGCATGCATAGAATTGTACAGCACAGAAACAGACCCTTGACTCAACTCATCCAATCTGTCTCTCCACCCGAAACGGCGCCCATTCCTTCTCTCCAGAGATGCTGCCTCACCCGCTGAGTTACTCCAGCATTTTGAGTCTACCTGTCTCTCTGTGCTGCCACGTTCAGGGAGTTATGTACATGCACCCCTAGGTCTCTGTTCTATCCCACTCTACAGCGTCCTGATGTTCACAATGTGTGTCATTCCCTGGTTTTCCTTCCTAAACTGCATCACTTCATACTTGTCTGAATTAAATTTCATCTGCCATGCCTCAGCCCACTTTCCCATCATAGGCCCTTCAGCCCATAATGGCAAGCATGGTACTACCATCTCTTATCTACCTGCACAGAATCCATACCCTCCATATCCTCCATACCCTCCAAAATAGAGAGAGTACAGAGGAGATTTACTAGAATGTTGCCAGGGTTCCAGCAACTATGTTACAGAGAAAGGTTGAACGTTAGGTCTTTATTCTTTGGAGCGCAGAAGGTTAAGGGGGGACTTGATTGAGGTCTTTAAAATGATGAAAGGGATAGACAGAGTTGACGTGGATAAGCTTTTCCCATTGAGGGTAGGGAAGATTCAAACAAGAGGGCATGACATGAGAATTAAGGGACAGAATTTTAGGGGTAACGTGAGGGGGAACTTCTTTACTCAGAGGGTGGTGGCTGTGTGGAATGAGCTTCCAGCAGAGGTGGTGGAGGCAGGATCGATTTTAACATTTAAAAGTAAAGTGGATAGGTATATGGACGTGAAGGGAATGGAGGGGTATGGTCTGAGTGCAGGTAGATGGTACTAGGGGAAAACAAATGGTCGGCACGGACTGGAAGGGCCGAGATGGCCTGTCTCCGTGCTGTAATTGTTATATGGTTATATGGTTATATGGTTATATCCATTTGCCTATTCAAAAGGCAGCACATTTCAGACACTCATTGCCTTTTGTGTGAAAAGAGTGCCCCACATGTCTCTTTTAAACTTTGGCCTTCTCATCTTAAAGCTACGCCCTCTAGTATCTGATTTTTCCAGCCAGGGAAAAGGTTTTGACCTATCTACCCTATCTATCTCTCATTTTTTATATAGTTTATCAGATGCCCCACAACCTCTGGCATTCCAGAGAAAATGAACCAAGTCTGTCCAACCTCTCCCGGTAGCTAATACCCCTAATGCACACATCAGTCTGGTAAACCTCCTTCCAAAGCCTCCACATCCTTGCTGTAATGGGGCAACTAGAATTGCACACAATACTCCATAGGCGGCTTAACCAAAGTCCTATATAGCTACATCATGACTTCCTGATTATATTGGCTGCTTTCCCAAGGCAGCAATCAATGGGTGGGAAGTTTGGTCTGTGTGATAGACTGGACTGCATCCACAACTCAGCAATTTCTTGTGCTCTTGAGCAGAGCAGTTGCTAAACCAAGCTGTGATGTATCCCGATAGTATAATATAATTATGGAGAGAGTCAGAACTAGACCTAGGGTGGAGATTTTTGATTGGAGAAAGGCTAACTTTGAGGGAATGCGTAAGGATTTAAAAGGAGTAAATTGGGACACTTTGTTTTATGGGAAGGATGTAGAAGAGAAATGGAGGACATTTAAAGGGGAAATTGTAAGAGTACAGAATCTTTATGTCCCTGTTAGGTTGAAAGGAAATAGTAAAAATTGGAAAGAGCCATGGTTTTCAAGGGAAATTGGACACTTGTTTTGAAAAAAGATATCTACAATAATTATAGGAGGCATGGAGTAAATGAGGTGCTAGAGGAGTATAAAGAATGTAAAAAGAATCTTAAGAAAGAAATTAGGAAGGCTAAATGAAGATATGAGATTGCTTTGGCAAGAAAGGTGAAAGTAAATCCAAAGGGTTTCTACAGCTATATTAATAGCAAAAGGATAACGAGGGATAAAATTGGACCATTAGAGAGACAGAATGGACAGCTATCTGCAGAGCCAAAAGAGATGGGGGAGATATTGAACAATTTCTTTTCTTCTGTATTCACCAAGGAGAAGGATATTGAACTCTGTGAGTTAAGGGAAAAAAGTAGAGTAGCTATGGAAACTATGAGATTCAAAGAGGAGGAAGTACTGGCACTTTTGAAAAATATAAAAGTGGATGTCTCCAGGTCCTGACAGGATATTCCCTAGGATATTGAGGGAAGTTAGTGTAGAAATAGCAGGAGCTATGACAGAAATATTTCAAATGTCATTAGAAACGGGAATAGTGCCGGAGGATTGGCGTACTGTGCATGTTGTTCCATTGTTTAAAAAGGGTTCAAAGAATAAACCTAGCAATTATAGACCTGTTAGTTTGACGTCAGTGGTGGGCGACTTAATTGAAAGGATACTTAGAGATAATATATATAAGCATCTGGATAAACAGGGTCTGATCAGGAATAGTCAACATGGATTTGTGCCTGGAAGGTCATGTTTGACAAACCTTCTTGAATTTTTTGAAGCGGTTACTAGGGAAATTGATGAGGGTAAAGCAGTGGATGTTGTCTATATGGATTTCAGTAAGGCCTTTGACAAGGTTCCCCATGGAAGGTTGGTTAAGAAGGTTCAATCTTTGGGTGTTAATGGCGGAGTAGCAAGATGTATTCAACAGTGGCTGAATGTGAGATGTCAGAGAGTAATGGTGGATGGCTGTTTGTCAGGTTGGAAGCCGGTGACCAGTGGGGTGCATCAGGGATCTGTGTTGGGTCCACTGTTGTTTGTCATGTGCATCAATGATCTGGATGATGGGGTGGAAAATTGGATAAGTAAGTATGCAGATGATACTAAGATAGGTGGTGTTGTGGATAATGAAGTAGATTTTCAAAGTCTACAGAGAGATTTGGGCCATTTGGAAAAGTGGGCTGAAAGATGGCAGATGGAGTTTAATGCTGATAAGTGTGAAGTGATACATCTTGGCAGGACAAATCAAAATAGGACGTACATGGTAAATGGTAGGGAATTGAGGAATACTGTGGAACAGAGAGATCTAGGAATAACTGTGCATAGTTCCCTGAAGGTGGAATCGCATGTAGATAGGGTGGTAAAGAAAGCCTTTGGTATGCTGGCCTTTATAAATCAGAGCATTGAATATAGGAGTAGGGAAGTAATGTTAAAATTGTACAAGGCATCTGTAAGACCAATTCTGGAGTATGGTGTACAATTTTGGTCGCCTAATTATAGGAAGGATGTCAACAAAATAGAGAGAGTACACAGGAGATTTACTAGAATGTTGCCTGGATTCCAGCAACTATGTTACAGAGAAAGGTTGAACAAGTTAGGTCTTTATTCTTTGGAGCGCAGAAGGTTAAGGGGGGACTTGATTGAGGTCTTTAAAATGATGAAAGGGATAGACAGAGTTGACATGGATAAGCTTTTCCCATTGAGGGTAGGGAAGATTCAAACAAGAGGGCATGACATGAGAATTAAGGAACAGAAGTTTAGGGGTAACGTGAGGGGGAACTTCTTTACTCAGAGGGTGGTGGCTGTGTGGAATGAGCTTCCAGCAGAAGTGGTGGAGGCAGGATCGATTTTAACATTTAAAAGTAAAGTGGATAGGTATATGGACGGGAAGGGAATGGAGGGTTATGGTCTGAGTGCAGGTAGATGGGACTAGGGGAAAACAAATGGTCTGCATGGACTGTAGGGCCGAGAGGGCCTGTTTCCGTGCTGTAATTGTTATATGGTTATATGGTTATATAGGATGCTTTCTATGGTACATCTGTAGAAGTTAGTAAGAGACATTGGAGACATGTTGAATTACCTTAACCTTCCAGAGCCAACGGAGACAGATGAGGTCTTAAATTTATATTTCTCTTCATTATATATTGTGGAGAGGTTCATGAAAGTTTGCAAATCTGGGTAAAGAATAACAAAGTCAGAAATATATCCACATCACAAATCTGGAGTTGCCAGCGGTTTTGAAGTGCCTAAAGTTGAACAGATTTCTGGGGTCTGTCTAAGTGTATCATAGCACATCGCGGGAAGTTAGGGAAGAAATTACTAGGGCCCTGGCAGATATATTTGTATCATCTTTGGCCAGAGGTGGAGGGTGATTAACGATGAGCCTATATTTAAGAAAGGTTGCAAGGACAAGCCAGGGAACTGCAGGCCAGTGGCGGAAACGTTAATAGAGGCGTCTCTGAGGGATATTATCTACCAGCATTTGTAAAAGTAAGGACTGATTAGTAAGTCAGCATGGTTTTGTGCAGGGGAAATTGTGTCTCATGGATTAGATCCGTTTTTTTTTGAAGATGTGACAAATAGGATTGATGGTAGACATGTCTGCATGGACTCCAACAGGACTTTTGACAAGGTCCTTTGTAGTAGGCTGGTCTGGAAAATTCAAAATCATGGGAACCTTGGTGGGCATCCAATTGGATGTGAAATTGGCTTGAGGATAGGAGTCAGGGTGTGGCGGTGGAGGGTTGTTATTCTGCCCAGAGACTTGTGACCAGTGGATGTAGCACAGGGGTCTGTGCTGGGTTCTCTGGTGTTTGTCATCTTTATTAATGATTTGGTTGAGAATGTATTTGGTATAGTTGGTAAATTTGAGGACGACACCAAAATGCTGGTAAATTTGAGGACAAACACCAAAGTGTGGTGCTTTTTTCTCTCTGCCCAATGACTGATTCCTCATTTACAGTATGTGATTAAATGACCCTTAACTTCACCTATCCTAATCTCATTGATCAATGCTGTTTGTTACAACATTTTGAAAACTTCCAGTATATCCAAATACTCCACATTCACTTGTTTGGCACTGATCACATTTTCATACACCTCCAGTAGATTTGACAATTTTTCCTTTCATAAATCCTTGTTGGCTCTGCACAATCCAATTAAAGTTTTCAAGATGTTCTATTATTCCAAACTTCATTGCAGATCCCAGCCTTTTACCTGCTACAGGTTAACCTTTTAGGCTAACAGTTCAGTTGTTCTCCCTCCCACCCATCTCAAATGATGGGGTCATATTTGCTACCCTGCCATCCCAAGGCACAATACTATAATTTATGGAACTTTGGAATTGGCAATCAGGACAATCACTGTTTCTAGAACATTGGGATGTGACCATTAGATCGTTGGAGGTTGTCAACTTTCCAATTCATCAATGATATTCGTGTCAGAGACTCAGGGGAGACCTGATGGAGGTATCTAAAATTTTGAGAGTCACAGACAGGGTAAATAGTCAGACTCTATTTCCCCAGGTAGATATGTCAAAGACTAGAGGGCATAAGCTGAAGGTGAGTGTGGGGAAAGTTTAATGGAGGTGATTGGAGC